>CM076569.1:221465124-221977041 GCA_034641835.2 Pinus albicaulis | reverse complement strand
GAGATTATAGTTAAAAACATTCCTCTTTCTGAAGTTATCTCCCGCGCGCAGCTGCCTACACCCAGCCCTGAGCCCAGCCCCGCTGCATTTCTTATCTTTGAGCTCGGCGTTGCCCTTTGCCCTGTGGCGCCCTGGACCTGTGTGGTTCTTGCCCACGGGTGGGTCTCTGTCTTTGTTCCTGCGCTTGCTTCTGCGCATGGGATTCTTGCACTGATCCGCTCCCTTCTCCTGGCGATGGAGAATGAAGGAGACTCCCCCTTGCCTCCTGACCTTGAGGCGTTTAGATCTCTAGTTACTGCAGCAGAAAAAAGGCCGCCTTCGGCTTCACAGAAAAAATTTGTCAAAAAGTTGGACAATATTCCCACGGTGTCCCTTCCCGTGGAAGACGCATGCAGATCAGCTCTAAACCTGGCAGAGAGAGGCCTTATCGGTCATTTTACAGGCCTGTGGCCATCCCCGAAAGCAGTAGAAGACTGGGTTAGACGAAACTGGACACCACTGGTTAAGGAAGGAATAAAAAGTTATTTTGTAGGCAAGGGGTTCTTCGTCTTCGTGTTTGATAGGGTGGAAGATCGAAGCCTGATCTTCCGAAACGGGCCATATTTTATGGGCCCCCAAGGGTTATATCTGAACAAATGGTCTCCAGATTTCGATCCAGCGCAAGACGTGCCCACTGCTGTCCCTGTTTGGGTGCGTCTCCCGCATCTTCCCCTCCACTGCTGGAGCCAGAGCTCGCTACAATCCATCGGCAATGCCCTAGGCAGGTACATCGATCAGGCTCCAAGGAAGGATCAGTTCTCTTGCGCTCGCATCTGCGTGGAAGTTGATCTGGAGGTCGGACTCCCTGAAGCTATCAACCTTTCATTGGCTGACTGGACGCACATTCAAGAGCTAGACTACGAGCAGCTGCCCTTCAAGTGCCGGCATTGCCATGAATATGGGCATTTCGCCAGATACTGCAAAAAAAGAAATGAGGAAATGATAGAGAAAGAGAAAGGTGAACAGTGGAAACAAGTAAAGAGATCAGCAAGCAGTAGACAGAACAACAAAAACAAAGCAAAAGAAACAGTTCCCAACATAGGCCAAGGAGATTCAAGCCACCAGAATGGAGGAAGTAGGGAACCAAATAGCAATGCAGCAGATAAAAACCCTTTCGAATCTCTTACACCAGCACCAGATGCCTCAGAACACGAGCAGGAAGACCCACCACAGCTGAACAAAGCAGTAAATGAAGAGCCAGGTAACACTCCAAACCCGCCCTCTAGTAATGCCCCTTCTCCCTCGTATGCTGATATTATTAAACATAAGAAGAAAAGTCCAGAAAACATGGGATCATCCGATGAAGAAACCTTTGAAAGGTCAAACAAAAAAGTGGGGAGAAGAACAAACAAGGAAACTAGGGAAGAAGAATCAGAAAGACAGAAAACCCTAGGCAGCCAAACCACCATTGAAATGACCATAGGGAGAAATACAAGGCCAAGGGCGCCCAAGGGGGGAGGCCCCATCCCATCAAGTGGTAAATGATGCAGATGGTCTCTTGGAACTGCAGGGGTCTGGGAAATCCCAATAAGGCAGATGCTGTCAAAGATTTACTGAAGCTAGAAACCGTAGACATCCTTATGCTCCAAGAGACTAAGATAGAAGGGGAAATCCTTCTAAATATCAGCTCTACGAAATGGAAATATGATTCTGGAAAGACGGTCAGTGCAAGGGGCTCTGCCGGAGGTATAGGCACTTTCTGGTCAAAAAACTCCTTCACTTTAGAACGATGCTCAGAGACCCAACATTGGATCCACACAGAACTACGACACAATGCAAGCAATCTTCCTCTTACCTTGTTCAACATGTACGTCCCAGTGCATTATGATGAAAAGAGAGAGTGCTGGAGGTCACTCTTGGAGTACATTGAACATAACAATCTCTCCAACATTGTCATAGGAGGTGATCTGAATATAATTCTAGATCCTAAAGAAAAAAGAGGAGGGATCTATTCTAGGGATCCTTTCCTCAACACAGTGGAAAAGCTGATCCAGCAGTGGGATTTGATTGACTACAAACCAGTGAAAGGTAAATACACCTGGACCAACAACAGAACAGGAGAAAATCACATTTCAGCCAGGCTAGATAGATTCCTGATCAGCAGCTCGCTAATGATGGGCAACAGAATTGTTTTCACCAAAATCCTCCCAAAGCTTACATCAGATCATAAACCAATCCTCCTATGCTTGAAAGAAGAAGAAGATTTGGGTCCTCTCCCATTCCGTTTTAGTCCTTTATGGGCCGGAATAGAAGGGTTCACTGAAACAGTGCAAACAGCGTGGTGGATTGAAGTCTCTGGATCCCCAAGCTATGTTTGGGAACAAAAAATGAAAAACACAAAAAAAGCCCTCAAAGACTGGATAAAAAGATCCATGAAAACCCCTACTAGACAGAGGAAGGACGCTGTTCTTATGTTAGAAGATCTCCAATTGGAAATGGAGGAGAAAGTCCTCTCATCCACTGATTTAGCCAATGAAAAAGCTGCTCAAAGGAACACTTACAGCTCTTTCAGAAATGAAGAAGAGCACTGGCGTTTAAAGTCCAGAAGTTTGTGGTTGAAATCCGGGGACAGAAATACTTCTTATTTTCACAGACAGTGCAGGGCACGTCTCTCACGAAACCACATTGCAGAAGTCACTTCCTCTAATGGACAGGTATACAAAGGATATGCACAAATTAAAGAGGCGGCTGTAAAACATTTTCACAACCTCCTCAGTGCAGAAAGAAATGGGAATGAGGAGGATGTTAAAGAGCTCCTCTCCAACATACCAAATCTGGTCAGCATAGAGGATAACGACACTCTATTAAGCCCAGCCACAGAAGAAGAGATAACTTCCATAGTCTGGTCCATGGAACCTGACAAAGCACCAGGACCTGACGGATTCTCAGTGCATTTTTATAGAATCTGTTGGGAGATTATCAAATATGACCTATTCAGATTGGTAAGGGGAATCTTGCGGAAGGCAAAAGTTGGAGGCGGAATTAACTCCACCTTTCTTGCTCTGATCCCTAAGGAAACAAACCCCGGATCCTTCAACAGATATAGGCCGATCTCACTCTGCAACTCTTCTTACAAGATCGTGTCTAAACTTTTGGCCAATAGAATTAAGCCACTTCTCCAAAAACTCATCTCTCCAGCCCAAGGGGGTTTCGTTCAAGGCAGACAACTTCTGGACAATGTTATACAAGTTCAAGAGGCACTTCACTCAAGTCATGCACGGAAGGAACCAGGTATGATCATAAAACTGGATATGTGTAATGCATTCGATAGAGTAAATCGATCCTTTCTGTATAGGGTGCTTGCTGCCTTTGGATTCAGACAGGAGTTCATAAACCTCATCAAAGCCTGCACTGAAAATGTCTGGATCGCTCCATTGGTGAACGGAAGACCAACAGACTTCTTCTTAGCCACCAGGGGATTGAGGCAGGGTTGCCCTCTTTCTCCCTTTCTATACATTCTGATGGCTGAGTCTTTGAGCAGAAAGTTATCTCAGGAGAAGCAAGCAGGCAACCTTCCGGGGATAAGAATAGTACAGGGTATCGCTCCAGTGAATCATGAATTATTTGCAGACGATTCACTCCTGCTAGGGGGTGCATCCTTGAGAATTGCCAACTCTTTCAAGTCCGTTCTCCAAAAATTCTGCAATGTTTCTGGTGCGCTGATCAGCGAGAGGAAGAGTGTCGTTTATAGCTGGAACACAGATCAGCAATCAACTGAAAGAATCGCAAATGTCTTGGGATTCAATGGCCACGCAGCTTGGGATAAAATAAGGTATCTAGGTCTCCCACTATCGCTGTCCAACAGAAATCATATGTGGGAGGAGGTGATCTCCAAGTTTAAGAAAAAAATTAAAGCCTGGGGCGGCTTCTGGCTTACAACAGGAGGCAAGCTCACCTTAATACGCACAGTCCTCTCAGCATTGCCTACCTTCCAAGCTTCAATGCTGATGGCACCCAAACAAATTGCTGATCGTATTTCCTGTCTTATGAGAAATTTCTTATGGAACGGCGGGCGAGATAACAGTAATCGGTTCCATCTTATTAAATGGGAAACTGTAATGTGTCCTCTGACAGAAGGCGGTCTTCAATTACGCGATCCCCAAAAAGCGAACTTAGCACTGGGATGTAAATTGCTGTGGCAATTGGTAAGCGACCCCTCCCATCCTGTCAGCCAGATTCTCAACTCCAAATATCTCAATAATCGACCGATTACCTCCGTCAATGCAGAAAATAAAGTCAGAGGATCGCAGGCCTGGATACTCTGCAATAAGGCAATCGACTTCTTCAGATCACAGCTATACAAAATTCCTGGGAACGGCAAAACTATTTCGCTGTGGAAAGATCGAATTATGGGTCACCCCTCCCTTGCAGCAAATGAGGATATAACAGAACTGAGAGAATGGTTAAAATCCAAAGGAGTTCGTAAAATAGAGGACATTGCAGATTGGGATTATAATGGCAACTGGCAGAGCTGGTCTCTGCCTGACATTCCTTCACATCTAAAAAACCAGTTAAGCACTTTTACAGCTGCAATCACAGATTTTACTCCTGTGCACAAGGATGAGGAAGATTCATGGGGTTGGGGAAAGACAGGTGTATACACAGCCAGACAGGGATATTTGCAGATGCAAGGTAATAAGGACTCTCAGCATCCAGATTCTGTATGGAAACAGATCTGGGAACATTTCAGTCTGCCCAAGATCAATTTCTTTTTTTGGACTTTATTTCACAATAAAATCCTTACTGGCGAAAATCTGTGCAGACGAAACATTGTTGGTCCTCACCGATGTGTTCTCTGCAAAAATGCTCAGGAAACCACTGATCATCTATTCATTGATTGTGAGTTTGCACAGAGGACTTGGACTATCTTCTTGACAGGACTGAATGTGAGAAACCCTGCTCACTGCTCAATCACTGACATGTATTCTTCATGGAAAGCCAGATACCCCTTCAACATTGCAGACAAATCACTTTGGCATAAGGTTTGGAATGCAACCCCAAAATATGTTTGCTGGAAGCTGTGGCTTGCCCGGAATGAAACTATCTTCAACCAAAAAGAGATAATTGCAGACACCACAGCGGATCAGGCCAAGAAGCTTCTTCTAGAAACCCTGAGACAGTCCACAGTCAAAGATGATAGTTCCCTTCGAAATGAAGAAAAGGTTTGGTTGGATGGCTTCTCTCTCACGCTCAGATCTCCAGCAATCACTCGTCCAGATCCCAAAGGGAAATGGCAGATCAGGGATACTTTGGACAATTTTAAGAAGTGGTGGACAATACAAGGAAAATGCACCATTTTCTTTGATGGAGCCTCAAAAGGCAATCCAGGCAGGTCAGGAGCAGGAGGGGCTATCTATTTTCCGAATGGGAAAAAAGAAGACTTCAGCTGGGGACTTGGGATAAAAACCAATAACCAGGCTGAAATCCTCAGTCTTTTAAAGGCTTGTCAACTGGCCAGGAAAGAGAATCCAAGCGAAATTATTGTATTTGGAGATTCTGAGCTGCTGGTAAAATCTATCATAAACAAAAAAGGACTCAAAGATCCAGTGTTAAACAAACATCTTGCAAGAGTGAATAGACTCCTGAAGGACTTTCCCTCAGCTCAATTCTTCCACATTCTCAGAGAATTAAACACAGAGGCTGATAGACTGGCAAATATAGGATGCACTCTAGAAAAAAGCATGATCAGTATAAACGCAGAGGCAGTGAACACGGCAATAATTCCTTAACAAGGTGCTCATGTAAAAACAGAGATTGGTATTGCTTGAAGCAGCGAATTGTAATGCCTGATTTGGCCTTGGCCACCCCTCATCAATAAAATAACCGTTTCAGTTAAAAAAAAAATTGGACAACAATTTCCTACAAAATTAGGGCTTATGCCCGATCATGTCTATCTAAAAAAATAAAGTAATCCAGTAATCCTAAAATCTATGTTTGAGGGCCCTACCCTAGATGAGCATCTCGGAAGAAGACTATCGTAGTTTCCACACGTCGGAACAATTGCACCCAATATCGTGGTACACCAACCACGTGTCTCTAAATAGCTTCTGGGAGATCCTCCATTGTAGCCATAGGCACCTAGCAGGTTAAACCCTACAAGTTCCTTTGTGTGGCGTGGAGGACTCTCTCAGGATCACCTGCGACATTTTCCCCCTCTCATATGTGGCGCATGTGCCTCGGTAGACCCTCGGGTCTTACTGGTCCAACATCTGTGTCATGATCAATAATTTTGTAAGTAATTTGTCCTATAGAAAATATTTTTCAAAAATCCAAAAAATAAAATAAATCAAAAATCGTTAAATGTGATCTTACCAATTGCTCCCCATGCAACTCCAGGTGGAAGTGGCAGATCTGGGTCTGCCCTGAATTTCATACCTGCATAAGGGTAATCCTCTATGGCGATCACTTGTTCTCCCCACCATAGGAAGAACACATCATCAAAGGTAGTCCTAGGGACCTCACCACCCCCTAGTATCTGTTTGTGCTCAACCTAGTGTTCCTAAATTGAGTTCATTAATTTTCAACCAGGGTTGGTAAACTGCTGAAGTGTGGTGCACTATATATGCCTAGGTAATTTTTTCTCACTATGTTGTGTTTAGTGTTTTATGATGTTTTTGGTTTTATGGTTTTATGTTCACAAGGGAAAGAACTAAATGCTGGTGAAAAGAAGCTACTGGTTAAAAACAGAGTGAAGCCTAAACTATGGATGGCAAACAACAAATGCAAAGCTTGATAATGACTCCATTGCAAAGAAACAAATCACAACATGAACTTGAACTTATCCAATTCATTCATTAAATATGTGTTGGAAGAGCTGGAGAAATGGACAAGTTAAGTGTAAATGGAGTTCTCCTAACTAAACAATCAACCAATCAACTTACAATGTTACAACATCTCATCCATGGTTAAAGGTTTATTGAAACATATTTGGAAAAGAAAATTTGTAGCATCATAAGATTTCTACTCTAAACTAGCTCCTAATTCTTTTCTGCAACTCAATCTAGCACCACTAGGCCTCACTCAAAAGTTATATATTTCTTTTTAGAATAGTCTTCGAGAAAAGGCTTGTTTGTGAAATGGTAAAAAGGTTGCAAAATACTCCAGGCCTTAGACTGATACTACCTTCTGTCCAGATAATTATGTATTAGTATGAGTTTGGAACAAAATAAGTTTTGTAAATAATGAAGACCGTGGTATTTAAATTTAACAACTAATGCAATTTAAAATTCAATGGATAGCAACTAAACTTGGAATGTTAATACAGTGAGCTAAGACTACACTAGGGTGCTGCTAGTCTACAGTAAACAGTGTTAAACTGAAAATCCATTATCAAACTGGAAATGAAATGACAGAGCTAAACTAAATGAAATCTACCTCCGGAGTGCTGTAACTAAATTAACATGCAACTAGTCTCTGGAATTCTACAATCCATCTCGTCAATAGGAATGATATTTTGGAAGAGTTTTTAAAACAAGTATGGTTGTATTATTCGATGCACTTGAACATAAATATAAGACTGAAAGCAAATACAACTAGAATCTAAGACACCACAGCTATTTCTTATTCATTGTTCATGATGTTTTAGAAGAGTTTGTTTGAGTAAGACCAGCTGTGACACTTAGTATAAACAAGCAACTAAAACCTACAATACCATAGCTATGACTTATTCATCATAATGATATTTTGGAAGAGTTTATTAGAGTAAGTCTAACTGTGATAATTAATGAAAGGAAATGCAACTAAAATCTACAACACCACAGCTATGCCTTATTCATCGTAATGATATTTTGGAAGAGTTTATTAGAGCAAGTATAACTGTGATGATTAATGAAATCAACTATGAACATAAACTTCAGAAACTTGTCTAAGCTAGAAATGAAAACGAGACTAAAATACTTATCTAAACCATATAAACAAGGCTGCTCAGGAGGCAAGGGCCCTCTACCACCAGAGTAGCACGAAATCCACTTCAATATTGACTCAACGCTTTCAAGGAAATGATGTCTTTTTCATTAAAGAGAGATTACTTCAAAACAGAGTGTTTTCGTACTTCTGAAATCTAGCAGTAAAACACAAAATCTAACCAAAATCTAACCTTGTCCCTCAGTTTCCCGAGCTACATTTATAGCAAATTTACATAACAGAATCCGAGATAATCCAGGGATAATTGTCTTTCCATATTAAAATCGAACTAGAACTCTAAAGGTGGCATCGTAATATGACTAAGGACATCTGGACTGTCCTTGTCCTATTAGGAGTCTATCTCCTAGTTTGAGTTCCCACGTGCATAACCACGTACAGAATTCCGTTCAATCTTCGTGGAGAGCAACAAATGCTGAGGGCATGATCTAGAATACGACCATGTGTGGTTTTCTCTGAGAGGACACCTGGAACCTGCTTAGACATGAAGACAGCTGCAGAATTGGCAACTAGCTACAGAATGTCTGCATTCTGTAGCTAGTCCTAGTTCAAAAAGTACTACAATGACAAAATCATAAAAACATAGCAAGTTAGTCATAATATTCATTCTTAAAGAAATTTTAACTAATTTCATTGATCATTTGAGCCTAGGATTAATAATGGACAAAAGAAATGGAGTGGAATGTGGTGGAAGAAAGAACATTCTTGGAGCTCAACATACCCCCACTGCTAGATTCTTGCATGTCCTCATGCAACTATTCCATGAACTCAGAGACCTCTGCAAGAACATCCAACCCTCTTCTTCTGCTTTTCCTGGTAGTTAAAGGACTTCTGGGCTTCCTGATGACTAACTTGAACCTTAAATTGGTAAGTGCCCTGATTAACTTTTTGTTTCTCTTTTTCAACTTTTCATTGGCCTTTTCCACTTTGTCCATTTGTAGAGATAGGGTTGAGTTCATACTGGTTTTTAGTTTAACTTGCTCCCTCAGAATATCATTCTCAGTCCTGATATGTCTATTAAGTACTTCTAGCTCGTACTTATCTCTTCTTAGCACATCTATTTCGGACTGTGGAGGACTAGGGGTTCTGTCTCTACTCTCTGAAGCTTTTCTCTCCAATGATTGAACATAGTTGTAAATTTATTGCTGTGCTGGGTTTATTTCAGGGGATCCTTCATCAAATTCTTCCTCAGTAGGTGTCTCTTCATCTTCTATGTTTATAACTCCAGTTTTTTTAACCCCTGTCTTCTTTAGTATCCCTCTAAGTCTGTGGCTTCTTCTCGGTTGAGATGGCCCTTCTCCTTTTTCTCTGGAAAATTTTCTTATGATCCTCTCTTTCTTAAGATGCTTCTTAATCTGAACTAATTTTTCAGAAATCATTTCTTCACTGCTTTCTTGTATTATTTTACCAGTTTCAGTTTTAGAAGAATTTCCATTTTCTACTTCTTTTTGTAGGCTTATCTTCAAGTGGAGGTTCCTTTGGTTCCTCAAAGTGATTTCTCACCAAGAAGTTATCCCAAGTGTCTCCCATTTTTGCTAAATGATGTTCAATTAAAATATTGACTAAACCATGGTGGTATAAGGTTGTCTCTAGAAATTGAATTCTCTTTTGAACACTTGAAGCCATTTTCTTTAAACTATGAAGCAGGAAAAAGGGCAAGTTGAGTTCTTCTTCTAGAAAATGCATTATCAATCGAATATGGTAAACATAGAAAGTACCATATCTACCTTCACAAGTGATGAATTTTTGCAGGATAAGCAACCTGTTTCTCCATTTGTTCTTTAATGCAGAGCTAGGGATACCCTTTTTAAAAACGGTGACATCCATACCTGGTGACTTGAGTATCTGCTTCCATGATTCGTTATGAAATTCTCTGTTCTTAAACCACCTTTCTCCTTGTCTAGGCAATCCTATTGCTTCTGCAATAAAAGCCTCTGTGACAGTGAATTTAATATCTCCAACTTCAACCTCAGCTCCATTAAAGGATCTTGCAAAAGTTTTAGTAACCTCTTTGTGGAAGCCACTGAATTTTTCAAGGAATTGCAGCCATCCTGCTTGTTGCAACATTTCTCTGATTTGGGGATATCCTTCCAAGTACTTAGTGCCAACTGGTTCAGTTCTCACGATGAGGCCCATAATTTCTCCTTCAATCTTCAATTCACTAGTCTTCTGCTCATGGTGAGAATGGCCGTTAACAAGTTGTTTTTTCTCCCAAATGTTTCCTCTGTTCACGGTGACAACGGTTGTTATAGAGATACCTCTTTTTTACAGAATGAAATGGTTAAGAGTTGGCTATGGGAAAGAGTGATATGGAGTGGTTACGGAATAAATTAATGAGGTGAGGTGAAGAAAACGAATCAATGAGTGAAAAGACCACGGAGATATTTTGTAACGAATTCAAAAATCATCATTAAATGCTTAGTGACGTGACTAATCCAATCACTTTAGCACAACTGTTTAGATTTTGAAATGATGATCGGATATGGGTTTTGAAATGGTGGAACAGAAGGAGTTTTATCCAAAGTTTTTTCGGGAGGTTTGTTAGGCAAGATCAACAAAATCAATTAAAACACTTTTTGAATAATATACAACTAAACTACGCTAAATTTTTTCATGATATGTCATTATAATCACTTCATACCTTTTCCTTTGCTTTGATTTTCTTGTGATCTTCATATGCTTTGCTCTCCCCTGAAAATCATTACTTTTTGAGTCTTCATAACCTTCTTGATTTTTCTTGTTCATGGATATGCAAGATCATTTTGTTGCAAATCAAATGATTACTAGATAGTGCTTTCAGGCTCTCTGGCTGCAGAATGTCTGCCTAGCTGCAGAATTTCCAACTGATTGTAGAATGTACCTGTAGAGGACTTGAAATATGGTTTGAAGCTGGAATGATGAAAGGTTGTATGAAATGAATAATGAAATATGGTAGGATGGAGTATGAATGAAGTGAATAATGGAGTGGAATGGATCACAACTTATGAAATGGAGTGAAAAAGTGCCCTGCAATTTCTGTTGTGTATTATTCAATTGCAGAAAGGAGATCAAACTTAAAGATCTGAAATGGAAATGAAGTGGACCATGAAGTGAAATGGATGAAGTTTGGATGAATGAATGGAATGAGATATGATATGAATGAATGGAATGAAATGAATAAAGTATGGAATGAAATGAAGTGAAGTGAGATGGATCATAAGTGAAATGGATCTGCACTTATGATTTTGTAACAGCTGCTTGCAAGCAAAAAAAAAAAAAAATGGAAAAGTTAGAGTGTCAGAAAGATTCTGATTTTCACTCTATCTTTTCTGTATAAACATGCCAATCAGTTATTGGTTTTCATGTCTATACTTTATTTTTATTATTATTATTATCATTATTATTTTTATTTTATTTTTTTTAATTAATATGTCTGACTTCAGAAAATTCAATTAAGTTGATGAAGAAGAAAGATTCTTCTTCATTAACTTCACATCACTGTTTTCCTAGAACTTCTTGACAAATTCTTCTCTTGAGAGTGGTTTGTGATACAGCTTCAATCTATGACCATTCACAAGAAAAGTAACCTCTTCTTCATCTATTGTCTTGATTTTTATTGCTCCATTGTCAAAAATTCTCACAATTTCATATGGCCCAAGCCAATGTGTTTGAAATTTACCTTGAAAATCCTCGAACTTTGAATCAAACAAGAGAGCCCAGTCACCTTCTTTGAACTTCTTTTCCTTGATGTACTTTTCATGCCATCTAGCCCTCTGTTGTTGGACTATACTGGTTTTTTGAACTGCATCTTGTCTGATCTCATCCAATTCATTAATCTGCTCCAATCTGTGCTTTTGTGCCTCTGATAGATCAAGTCCTAGCTGAACTGCCATTTTGAAAGTTTGAATCTGGAACTCTATGGGAAAAAAAACTTGTTTTCCATAAAAAAGTTCATAAGGAGTATGGCATGTTGTGCTTCTCCATGTATTTCTATAGGCCCACAAGGCTTTAGGAAGCCTATCTACCCAATCTCTTCTATGTAAATGACCAGTCTTTGTTAGGATCCCTTCAATGACCTTATTAGTAGATTCCACTTGACCATTTGCTTGTGGATGATAAGGAGTAGATTTTCTGTGTCTGATTCTGTACCTCTCCATCATTTGTTCCACTAGCCTTGATGTGAATTGAGCTCCTTGATCTGTAACAATTTCCCTTGGGACACCAAAACGAGTAAAAATATCCTCAAAAAGAAAATTAACTACAGATGCTTCATTAGAAAAAAGTAATGGCTTGGCCTCTACCCATTTGGTAACATAATCGGTGCAAACTAATATATATCTCTTTTGTCTTGATGGAGGACTAATAGGTCCTACAAAATCAAAAGCCCATTTTTCAAAAGGTTCAATATGTACCTGAGGCTGCAATGGCATCTCACCTGAAGGAGAAGGTTTCCCTACCCTTTGGCAACTATCACACCTTTTGACATACTCTTTAGCATCTTTGAAAAGGGATGGCCAATAATATCCTAAGTGAAGGATCTTATAGGCTGTCTTCTTATCAGCAAAGTGTCCGCCACAAGTTTCATCATGACATGCTTTGAGAATCTCAGGCATCTCATCTTCCCGAACACATCTCCTAATGATAAAATCTGGACCTGTCTTGTACAACTCATTAGCAACCCATGAATATTTTGCACTGTCATAAATAATTTTTCTTTTATCTCTTGCATTCATTATTGAAGGAAATTTTCCTGAAACTAAATAATTAGCAATGTCAGCAAACCAAGGAGTTTGGGTAGAAATTGCAAAAAGATATTCATCGGGAAATTGATCTTCAACTGGAGTGTCATCTTTGATGTTTTGGAGTCTAGATAGGAAATCAGCTACTGTGTTTTGTTTTCCAGGCCTATCTAGAATGGTAATGTTGAATTCTTGTAAAATAAATAACCATCTTATGACTCTGCCATTAGTAATTGATTTGTTCATTAAATATCTAATTGCAGAATGATTTGTGTGAACAAAAGTTTCATAGCCTGTTATATAGTGTCTAAATTTGTTTATGGCATGAACAACAGCTAAAAAATCTTTTTCAGTTACAGTATAGTTTAACTCTGCAGGAGTCAAATTTTTACTGGTATAGTAGATGGCATAAGGAATCAGGTCTTTTTGTCCCAATACTGCTCCTAGAGCTGTATCTGAGGCATCTGTTGAAATATGAAAAGGTAACTTCCAGTTAGGTCCCCTTAAAATAGGTGCTTCAGAAATTTTTGTTTTCGGGGTCTCAAAGGCTAACTGGCAATCAGAATTCCATTTGAATTCACAGTCTTTGGTAAGTAATTTGAAGAGTGGAGATGCTATCTTGGTGAAGTTTTCTATAAATCTTCGATAATATCCTGTAAATCCTAGAAAACTCCTAACATATTTTTGACAACTTGGAATAGATAAGTTAGAGATGACTTCAACTTTTGACTCATCAACTCTAATCCCATCCCCTGAAATGTGATGCCCCAAAACAATACCTTCAGTAAACATCATGAAACATTTCTCATGACTAAGTGAAATATTTGCTTCTTGACATCTCTTTAAAACTTTTTCCAAGTTTTATAAGGCTTCTTCAAATGTGTTTCCATAAACTGTGAAATCATCCACATATACCTCTACACAATCATGTATTAGATCTGAAAAAATTCCTAGTACTGCCCTTTGGAATGTTGCAGGTGAATTACATAATCCAAATGGCAACACTCGGTAAGCATAAGTACCCCAAGGACAGGTAAATGTGGTTTTGTCTTGATCTTCAAGTGCTACTTGAATTTGATTGTAACCACTAAACCCATCTAGAAATGAGAAGTACTTTTTGCCAGCTAATGTATCTAACACTTGATCTATGAAAGGTAAGGGAAAATGGTCTTTAAGAGTTGCTTTGTTTAATTCTCGGTAGTCAATACATACCCTCCACTTACTATTTTTCTTTGGCACAATTACCAAAGGAGAAACCCACTGACTATCTGAAATAGGATAGATAAAGTTGACATTCAATAATTTCTGCAATTCTTCTTTAACAATCTCCCTAAGATTTGGATTCATCCGTCTTTGAGGTTGTCTGATTGGTTTACAATTTTCCTCTATGTAGATGTGATGAGTGCAAGTCTTGGGGCTTATCCCTTTCATATCAATGTACTCCCATGCATATGCAGAAGAATGTCTCTGTAAGATCTTGACTAACTCTTCTTGTTGAGATTTTTCTAGATTCTTGTTTATGTTTAAAGTTTTACCTGGAAATATCTCACTTGTAGAGATGCCAAATTTATCCATAGAATAAAGAGACATCTGTCTTGATGATAAAAAATCAATGTTGGATTCTTCTTGAAATTGTTCATGTTTGCATTCCGAAGATGATTCAAAGTTTTCTAAAGTATTCAGAATTTGACTATCTTCACTAATTTCTGAAATTGTGAAGAAAGGTTGTAAGTCTTCTTCATCCTCTATCCATTGAGTATCATCTAAATCTGTAATTGTCCTTGCTGGAGGATACAAAGTGAATTTCTTAGTTGAATTACCATCAGGGATGTACATATCATCGGATCTACAACTAATGAAAGCATCAGTTGTAGCTAACCAAGGTGTCCCTAATATAATAGGATGTCCTCCTAGATTATTCTTAGGAATTAGGATCATAAAATCCACAGGGTATTCCCAAGAATCAAGGGACACTGGAATGTCTTCTATTACCCCATCAGGTTTGATCACAGACCTGTCTGCTAATTGTAATAATGTAGGTGTAAAGAGAAGATTAGGAAGTTTCAGTTTATCCATGATTTGTCTACTCATGATATTGATTGCTGCTCCTAAATCAATGAGTGTATTTTGGATCTCAATTCCATTGATGTGAATTTTAACAACTGGATTTCCTGGGTCTAGATACTTTGGAATAGCAATCTTACCCATCATGATATCTTCTATTTTTCCTGCCAGTTGAATTTTCTTTGTCTCTCTTATTCTTTTTCTTGTTTTCTTCATACTCAACTCCTTTATTGTTTTTGCTAAAATTGGAATTTCCTTGATGGCTTGTAATAATGGAATCTTAATGCAAAAGTTTCTCAGCTCATCTAGGAAATCATAATTAGGCATCATAATTTGTTTTTCTACACCCCTATCAATTTGTAATCTTTCTGGAAAGGGAGGTGTAGGAGTGGATGTTGATGGCTGCTCTAATACAGGAGTTGAAATTATTGGTTGTTTTTGTTTTGATTTTTCAATGTTTGGGTCCTAAAAAGATATGTTTTCCTCAAGACTTTTATTCACCCGTAGAGAATATTCCTCAGAGTTGTATTGTTCTTGTATAATCACAGAAGGTTTCCTCTTTTCAAGTATTATTCCAGACCTAAGTTGAACATCACTAAGGTCTAAAGGAGTAATTAAATAAGTTGGAAACTGTTGGCCTTCTATTATGTATGTATTCTGAGGATTTTTATTGTTGGGGTTTGGTATGGGTTGAGCAGGCAACTGATTTGATTTCTGAGGAAATGGTAATGGAAGTGGTTGATTTTGGTGTTGTGGATTTTAAGGATTTTGTTGAAAATTTTGTTGAGGAGGAAAATGTGCATATGGTGGATAGGATTGTGGATGCTAATAGTACTAAGAGTATCTTCCATAGGGATTTTGTGAACCTTGTGCCCAAGCTTGAGATTGATTTTGAAATTGGGGCCAAGGTTGCTGCCAAGAATTTCAATTTGGTGGGGGTTGGTTATACATTTGATCATGGAATCCTTGTGTTTGAGGTCCTTGCCAAGGCCTTCTAGAGACAAAATTGAGAGATTCTGTGGAATTTGCAGAAGTTTCCTCTTGAAAGATAGCTTTAAGACCAGGAAGTGAAGGACAACTCTTGGTCTCATGTTTTTCAGAACAAATGACACAAGTCTCTACAACTTTTGCATCCAAAGGACACTCTCTCAAGGCATGCTTCTTTCTACATTTGGGACAAAAGACCGCTAAGGCATCAGATTCAGCTTTTTCCTTGTTTTGTAACTTAAGGGTGTCTATTTGTTCACTAAGACTCCCTAAGATGTCAGATTTGAAGTCATCAAGCATATGTCCTATTTCTGCCCTACTTACTGTCCCAGAAGCAGACTTACTTGCCCTTGCAAGAGCAGGGTCTCTTGGGCCTTATATAGTTTTGGATTTCCCTCTTGAAAGGTTAATACATAACTCAGATATTTCAGGTAATGTGAGCTGAGATATATCCCCTTTTCCCATCATATTAAGGATATCCAACCATTCATCCCTAATTGTCTTCAACAAAAGAGCTTTTAAATTGCCTTGATCTAAGTTCTCCATTTTTGCTCTTTTGATGTTGTAATGAAATCTCTCCAACAAATATTCCAAATTTTCATCTTCTTTTTGTAACATCTTAAACACTTCCTCCTTATGATTGATTGGCATACAATAATCCAAATACCTCTCTAAAAATGCTTGTTTCATGTCTTCCCATGACCTGATAGAACTGTTGATCAAACTCATAAACCACTTCAATGCTGCTCCTTTCAATGTTGAAGGAAATAATTTAAGTTTTTGAGCATCTTGTAAGTAGTCATAAGTTATACACAGGACTTCAAATTCAAATAGGAAGGTTTCAGGATCTTCAGTTTTAAGTCCATAGAAGTTTGGAAGGACAGAGGGTGAAATATTTTTCATAGTTGTATTGGTTTCTTCATCTACTATAGGAAACCCAAAAGAGCTTCCCATTTCTCTTCTACCTCTTCCTCTGCCTCCTTCTCCTCTACCTCTACCTCTACCCCCTCCAAATAATGTGTGTTCTCCATTAAAGACTCCTCCTCCCCCTTCTTCTGCCATAGTTGATTCTTCTATGGAAGTGGAAAAGTTTGTGTCTCTAGCAGGGGTCCTTGAATCTTCTTCTAAGACAGGTTCAGTGAATGAAGTGGAAGGTCTTTCTAATGGAATATCTGATCTTAAGTCTTATGGAAGTCTAGGATCAGTAAAGGATGGATTGTGGGTCTGAGTTGGAGGTGTACTGGCTCTTGGTCTAGGTGAAACAAGTGGTGTTCTAGGGATCAAGCTTCTGCTTCTACTTCTTATGAATCTACCCCTTGAGTCTCTCTCTCTACACATATAATTGTTTTTGGGAGTTAAGAAACAAAGCTACCTAGTTACACTTCCCCGGCAACGGCGCCAAAATGTTTGTGCTCAACCTAGTGTCCCTAAATTGAGTTCATTAATTGTCAACCAGGGTTGGTGATCAGGAGCTCAGGACCAAGTGTCGTAAAATGGTCAAAAATGAAGGTGCTCAGAACTGGTTTGAACCTGAACGACCGGATAGAGCTCGTCTTCCTGATTCCAACGCCGCGAACAACACTCAAATCCGACTTCGTATGAGGAAGATATTCAGTTTTAAAGATCTGCCAATTTCAATTAAAAATGCCAAATTTGACTTTGGAAAAAAATTATTTTTATTAAAAAAAGAATATTCCACATAATATTCTGGGAATATTCCGTAGAATATTCCATAGAATATTCTGTAGAATATTTCGCTTGTGGCCAATAGCAGAGCGCCACGTGGCCAGCCCGGAGGCCGCCACGTGGCCCCAAGGTGGGATAGAAATGGCGTGTTAAAAATTGTCTTGGACTCGGACGGATTTGAACCGGGGTCGGGCCTGTATTAACCAGGCGGCTTAACCAATAGACCACGGTTTGAATTTTGTTTAATATTGCAAACACGCATATATTTAATGTTTGTATTGTATTGGGCGGGGCCCAAAAGGGGGCCAGCCCCTAAGGGCCAGCCCCCTCTGCATAAAACCCAGGTCCGAGAACCAAAGGTGTAAACGGTTGGGCGCGCAATGCATTCGGGAATGGTCCCGTGGAAATAACACTTGGAGCGGGGTCCATTTATTATATGGTTGAAATATTAAAACATCCGCATAAAACTCAAGATCGTTCAAACAAACAGCGCCAAAGTTTCGGTCTTATGGATAAGGCCTTATCCCTTCAGCCCCCACGTTTTGGCGGACTCCCTATTTTTAGCGGCCACCCCTAATTTGTCGGACCTATCTGGCGGTGTCTCCAGTTTTAGCTGGAGTTTGTTTAGTGTAACTGGAGTTGGGAGTAAATGGCCATAACTTTGGCTAGGAAAGTCCGTTTTGGACGAATTTTTTTTTTATTTTGGGTCTCTTCGACCTTATGAAGCCATTGGCACAGGTTTCATAGCCATCTGAGGTTGTTTTCAGGTGATTTTTCTTCGTGGAAGTTCCAGGAGCCACTAGGGCCATTTCAGTTTGGGAGCTGCATTGGGAATTGTGCAGCCAGTGAATGTGGAACGAAGGTCATTCCTGAAGTTTTTCAGCATTCTGAATCCATTTCTACAGCTTGTTTTTCCTTTTGAGGCATTCTTCTCACTGTTTAGCTTCAGGGAAGCTTTCAGGGCCACCAGGGCCATTTCAGTGCTGGAGCTGTTTGGGGACTATGTTCATCCATTTTTGGTGATTCAAAAGCCTATTTCTGCTATTTTCGACCTTCTGAGTCTAATGGAAGAGGTTTCAGAACCAATTGAGGTCATATTCACCTCGAAATTCTCCATGCAAGTCTAAAGGGCCACCAGGGCCAATTGGGGAAAGTACTGTATAAGGTACAATTTCACTGTTTAGTGTTGGGAAAGAGCATGTTTAGCTAATTCCTATCTTTTGATTCTGTATTTACAGTCAGATCTATCTTTCGAGACACCCATATTCTTGTATTAGCCTTTGTAGCATTTTTAATACAAGAGGACAAGCCTAGTTTGAGAGGCTTGATCCAGCAGATGTAGCCCAGAGGGGGGGTGAACTGCTTTATCATTTGATGTCTTTATTTGTTGAAGATGATATGCTAAACAAAACTGATATAAAGTGTTAAACAGCAAATATATATAACTTGCATACACACATAATCACCTACTCAGCTGCAGAAAGTTATTTGTCTTATTCCGCAAGACATCAAACTTCAAGTATGTGTATGTCAAAGACTTCTAAGTGTTTACTTCATTATTTCTTTAGGCAGAGCCTGTAGAGGGCCAGGTAGCCTCTGGAACTCATCCTCTCTTTAGAGGTGACATGTCCGGTAAATGCCCCTACAGTCTATCTCTGTATAATAAATAAGAAGTTTTCACATTTTCAGAGGTCACTTGGAGTGTATAGCTCACATTTGAAATTATGGGAAATGGATACCTTGCACCCTTAAACAAGTACATTCCATTTTTAGATCAGTTGGTAAACTGTTGAAGTGTGGTGCACTATATGTGCCTAGGTATTTGTTTCTCACTACATTTTGTTTAGTGTTTTCTGATGTTTTTGGTTTTATGATTTTATGTTTGAAAAGGGAAGGAACTAAATGCTGGTGAAAAGAAGCTATTGGCCTAAACTATGGATGACAAATGACAAATGCAAATACTAAAACAGAACAAAGCCTAACTATGGCTAGCAAACAACAAATACAAAGCTTGATAATGACTTCAAGAAAATAAATCACAACATGAGCTTAAACTTGTCCAATTCATTCATTAAAGATGTTTTGGAAGAGCTTGAGAAATGGGCAAGTTAAGTGTAAATGAAGTTCTCCTAACTAAACAATCAAAAAATCAACTTACAATGTTACAACATCTCATCCATGATTAAAGGTCTATTGGAATATATTTGGAAAAGAACATTTGTAGCACCATAAGATTTCTATTCTAAACTAGCTTCTAATTATATTCTGCAACTCAATCTAGCACCACTAGGCCTCACTCAAAAGTTATAGCTTTCTTTCTTTAAAAATAGTCTTTGAGAAAAGGCTTATTTGTGAAATGGTAAAAAGGTTGCAAAATACTCCAGGCCTTTAGACTGATACTAAATTCTATCCAGATAATTATGTATTAATATAAGTTTGGAACAAAAGAAGTTTTGTAAATAATGAATATCGTGGTATTTAAATTTAACAACTAAAAATGCAATGGATAACAACTAAACTAGAATGCTAATACAGTGAGCTGAGACTAAAATAGAGTGCTACTAGTCTACTTGGAATACAGTGAGCAATGTTAGACTAAAATGCCATTATCAAGCTGAAATGTAGTGATAGAGCTGAACTAAATGCATTCTACCTCCGGAGTGTTGTAACTAGATTAACATGCAACTAATCCATGGAATTATACAGCCTATCTCGTTCAGGATGAATGATATTTTGGAAGAGTTTGTGAAAACAAGTATGGTTGTATTATTCGATGCAATTGAACATAAACATAAGAATGAAAGCAAATACAACTAGAATCTAAGACACCACAGCTGTTTCTTATTCGTTGTTCATGATATTTTGGAAGAGTTTGTAAGAGTAAGACCGGCTGTGACACTTAGTGTAAACAAGCAACTAAAACCTAGAATACCACAGTAATGCCTTATTCATCATAATGATATTTTGGAAGAGTTTATTAGAGTAAGTTTTAACTGTGATAATTAACGAAAGGAAATGCAACTAAAACCTACAATATCACAGCTATGCCTTATTCATCATCATGATATTTTGGAAGAGTTTATTAGAGTAATTTTAGCTGTGATAATTAATGTAAACAAATATGAACATAAGCTTCAGAAATCTACTTAAGCTAGAAATGAAAATGAGGCTAAAATATTTATCTAAACAGTATAAACAAGGCTGCTCAGGAGGCAGGGGCCCTCTACCACCAGAGTAGCACGAAATCGACTTCAAGATCGACTTCAACGCTTTCAAGGAAATGTTGCTTCTTTCATTAAAGAGAGATTACTTTAAAACAGAGTGTTTTCAGACTTCAGAAATCTAGCAATCAACCATAAAAATCTAACCAAAATCTAACCTTGTCCCTCGGTTTCCCGAGCTACTTTTATAGAAAATTTACATAACAGAATCTGAGATAATCCAGGGATAATTTTCTTCCCATATTAAAATCGAACTAGAACTCTAAAGGTGGCATCGTAATATGACTAAGGACATCTGGACTGTCCTTGTCCTACTAGGAGTCTATCTCCTAGTTTGAGTTCCCATGTGCATAACCACGTACATAATTCCGTTCAATATTCGTGGACAGCAAAAAATGCTGAGGGCATAATCTGGAATACGACCATGTGTGGTTTTCTCTGATAGGACACCTGGAACCTGCTTAGACATGAAGACAGCTGCAGAATTGGCAACTAGCTACAGAATGTCTGCATTTTGTAGCTAGTCCTAGTTCAAAAATCACTACAATGACAAAATCATAAAAAAATAGCAAGTTAGTCATAATATTCATTCTTAAAGCAATTTTAACTAATTTCATTGATCATTTGAGCCTGGGATTAATAATGGACAAAATAAATGGAGTGGAATGTGGTGGAAGAAAGAACATTCTTGGAGCTCATCAAGCAGCCCAGAATTCAACACACAAAAAGAGAGACTCATATTTCTGTATATTGAAAATACTCTTATAAAGAGAACATACAACTCGAGGAGCACTTGTAAAAACCCCATTCTGGGGGTCAGTCTGTTATTTTTATCTATAAAAATAAAGAATTTTTTCCACGGAAAAATATATATATATGTGTGTGTGTGTGTGTGTGTGTGTGTTTTTTAAACATATTTTATATATTATACTATATGATATATATTTTATATTAAATATAATTAAATATTAATTAAATCAATTTTCAAAACTCATCTGTATAAACTAAATGCCAAATTTGTTTACGTATTATATATTAAAGTGCCAAAGTCTGCATGAATATGCCAAGGTTCACCAAAGTGCCAAATCCACATATTATATGGTTCAGGTTATTTAAAAAAAATCTCACAAGGAGGGTGGAGGCCAGGGTTTGACCCCGTGACCTCCACCTTACTACTGTCGTCCATTTCCAACAGACCAAGACTTGGTTCTTAACATTATTGCGAACATGTCAGCATTTAAAATCGAACGCGTCGGTGAACAGGGATCTGGAGGGGACCAGCCCCGCAGGCCAGCCCCCTCCCATATAATTAGCAACTCGAAACCAACGGCTCCAATAGCAATTATGGCGGAATTTTATAAGCACAATCAATTATGCTTAAACGTAATTTAATTACGTTAAGGCCGCCTTAATACGGATCAGTGCTAAACGAGCTTAAAATTTAAATTGTGCTTATCTTATCGTTAACCACACTTATATTAAGTGTTAAGCATAATTAAAGTAGCGAAAGTTTAGGGGAGCGCGCCAAACTTGACAGAATTTCTATTTTTAGAATTTTAACTAGCAGTGTTCTAGAAATAGTGGAGAAATTGGGGGAAATACAGTTTTTTCCATAACTGAGGAAATTTTCACCCAAACAGAGCTCAGAAAGAGGCATTCTTGGATAATTGACATGTTAGGAACTCAATGAAGCAGGTTGCAGAGGCGGAAAAGGTCACCTACATGTGTTTTTTTTCATTTGAATATTTTTGAAGCCAAGGGCCACCAGGTGTTGGGGGCATTGCCAGAGCATCCAGAATCCAAATTGAGCAAAAAAACAGTCAATTTCGGTATATTTTGATGTTTTAAACTCATTTTAATAGGTTCCCTTAGAATTTTAAGCTTGTAATAGAAATTTGATCACACTAGAATCTAATACAAAGGCCCACACTATGAAGTTGGACCAAGGAGATGTAGCCCAGGAGGAGTGAACTCCTTCAAAAAAATTCTGTGTATTGAGATTTGTTATGTATGTTTGATGTGTTTATATTTTTTGTTTTCAGTCATTTAAAATTATGTTTTTAAGTTTATGACAAACACTAAATTTCACCAAGTAAAATTGAATTGACAATTACATGCTCATGGATAAACTATTGATGAATAAGAAAACCAAAGCAAAGAAAATTTTATATCTGGAAATGATACTAGACAGCAATAACTAGCAAGCATTTTAGATGAAGTGGTATTAGAGCACAAGTTTTCTTGCTTGTTTTGCTTGAAGGGTTTTAATAGTTGCAATTTTTGTGATGCTTACAAAGTTGAGATTACAGAGAGGAGAAGGGAAGTTATTGGTAGCTAGTCCTAAGATTATGACAAGAAGGAAGAGGGTTGAGAAAGAATCATCCTCGCCCAAAGGAACACTCAAAGAAACACCTAAAGCACCTCCAATTCCATCTCCATCAGTTGATATTGAAGAGGTACAAGTTTCACAAGAGGCTGAAGTGATTGAAGAGGTACAAGTTGCAGAGGCTGAGCTTGAATCCAAAGCCAAAATTTCAGCCTATGAAGAGACTCATGAACATTCTGAAGAAGAGGATGTTAAGACAGACTTCAAATAGATGAAAATAATGGTTAAAGTCATGTATGAAGCATTCATTGCAAAAAAAGTTGGAGAAGGTTCAAAGCCTTCACTTGGAGAAGGATCTTCAAACAGTAAAAAAGGATGAAGAGAAGAGCTTAAAAGGTAGTCGAGGAAAGCCACCTCCATCTCCACCATCTTCCTCATCCTCATCAGCATCTTCATCTTCCACAACCACCACAAAAACTCATACCCACACTCATTCCAAGATCCCAAAAGGAAAGGCTCCATTACTCAATTTGGACATCAAGTTTGAACTTCCCGCATACAATGTAGAGGTTAATGTTGATAACTTTAGACAATTGGATTCGTCAATTGGAAGTATACTACAAAATTTAGAAATTATAAGAAGATGACATAAAGATCCAGTTGGCTTCATTAAGGCTAGAAGGATCAACACTAATATAGTGGGAGGCAAAGACACAAGAGGAAATGTGAATCCATAGTAATATTTCCATTTCCTAGGTTGAATTCATTTATTCCATTAAAGGACATTTTAATCCATTATCTTATATGAAAAAAGAAATTATGAGTTGGAAAAAATTTAGGCAGCTCAAAGGCCATATTGTTCAAGAGTACACACAGGATTTTATAAAGAGATCTTGTTGTTAGGAGTAAACTTGAATTCTCAAGATACACTCTTGAAATACATAGGAGGTTTACATTCTTATTTAAATCATACTATTCTTATG
Organism: Pinus albicaulis; assembly: GCA_034641835.2. NCBI lineage: Eukaryota > Viridiplantae > Streptophyta > Pinopsida > Pinales > Pinaceae > Pinus > Pinus albicaulis. The sequence goes on along the minus strand of CM076569.1, from coordinate 221,953,097 downwards.
TTCAACCCAAGAAGTTTAGATGAAGTTTGTGTACAAGCCGCACACTTGGAGGCAAGGGGAAAACAAAACATAGAGGAGAAAGGTGAAAGTGAGGGTAAGGGAAAAGAGAAGGGAGGAAAATGGAAGGGAAAGAAGAATTCAAGTATCAAGAAAGAGAAGGAAAAACGCATTGCAAAAATTGTTCAAAGACTGGCCATGATGAAGACCATTGTTGGCACCTTCATCCGAAATTAAAAGCAAATAGATTGAAAGACAGAGAAATGCAAAATTGTTGCTATAGCTGAACAAGACTTAGGGTCAGATTCAGGAGATGAGACAAAAAATGCTGCTATGGGTTTGAAAGGGAAACATGTTGAAAGTACTAGTTCCTCAAATAGTCACATCAACACTCCAAATGAAGACATAAGAGAAGAATTGTTCCATATTAGAGTGATTTCTAATCATATAAATATTGATGCATTATTTAATACGGGATCACAAGAAAACTTGATTTCAGACGATTTAGTCAAAAAGCTTAACCTTGAAACTGTGGCACATCATAAACCATACCCTTTGGGATGGATAGTTAAGAATGCTAATTTATAGGTTACAAGTAAATGCATTTTTAGATTTACTATTACTGCAAACTTTATTGATGAATTCAAGTTAGATGTAATTCCACTTGAAATTTCCAGGATTATCTTGGGAAGTCCATATTTGTATGACAGGAAAGCATTGTTTTAATCGTCATGAGAACAAATATCGTTTTCTTAAGGATGGAGTGGAATATATTGTGAGAGCTCATCGCAAGAAACTAAATACTTCTTTAGTTAATGTAGGGAAAATGAAGAGGCTAGTTTTGCATCATACTTTTCAAATATATGCTTATAATTGTAATGAGTTGTTTCAGATTGATAACAAGTTGACTTTGAAAGAAGGTGAAAAAAATTTGCAGTAGTCAACACTGGTGTTGAGCGGTGTTGAAAACAAGGTGTCAGTGCAAGAGGTTGCAAAGGTCAAAGAGAGGACAAAGTAGCTTGGAAAATAAGGCATAGGTTTCACAAATGTTCATTGTTGTTTTCCAAAATTCACATTACGATGGTGAAGATACTGGGGCAAGATTCGACACATGTTCGAGGCAAAAGCAGCTAAAATAACGATAGAGACAGAGTGCAAGGTGAGAAAGATTCCAAGTTTCCTTTGACTGTTGACCAAGGGAGAAATAAGATGTTTTCTGCAAATTTAGATTGTTGTTCTTCAAATTCAGAAATATTGCAGCATGAAAATGTCAAAGATAGCAATAGATGGTCGTCAGAATCAAGGAAAATTTTGACTTTTTATGAAAAGCTCCAAATGATGAAATTAAGAAAATTTCAATGGATAGAGACTAGAAGAGTGAGGGAACAATCCCTCATCTTCATAATCAGTAATAAAGAGATATTTTGGGGTCCAAAAGGCTTCTAGTGGAGATGAATGGTCAAGGATCAATATTTAGCTCAAAAATCAAAGTTTTCATAATTGCTTGAAACCAAGATGACAACTCGTCACTGGGATTCCAATGCAACTCGTTTCATCAAAATCCGAGTTCGTATGAGTAAGTTATGGCTGCTTGTTCACTTTATCAAACAGTTAAAAATTGAGAAGAACAGGTATAGGGATGATGTGGCATCACAGTCAGCAAAAAAGAATCTTCTTGGAATATTCTTCAAGTTTCTACCAATGAGGTTGTGACAAGTGGCACTTTCTAATTTGCCAGTTTGGTCTATATGGGTGAAATTTCGGAAATTTCCCTAATGGTTCTAAGGTGGAATTGTATTTTAATATATATATATATATATATATATATATATATATATGTTTGAAACATATTTTATATATTATATTATATAATACATATAATATATATTTTATATTAAACATAATTAAATATTAATTAAATCAATTTTCAAAACTCATCCGTATAAACCAAATGAAAAATGCGTTTATGTATTATATATTAAAGTGCCAAAGTCTCTGTGAATATGCCAAGGTTCACCAAAGTGACAAATCCACATATTATATGGTTCGGGTTATTTTTAAAAAATCGCACAAGGAGGGTGGAGGCTGGGATTTGACACTGCGACCTCCCCCTTACTACCGTCGTCGATTGCCAAGGGACCAAGGCTCGGTTCTTAACACTATTGCGAATGTGCCAACATTTAAAGTTGAACGCGTCAGTGAACAATGGTCTGGAGGGGGCCAGACCCCTCCCATATAACCAGTAGCTCGGAAGCGACGGCTCCAACAGCAATTTCGGCGGAATTTTATAAGCACGATTAATTACGTTATGCTTGCCTTAATATGGACCAACGCTAAACGCGATTAAAATTTAAAGTGCGCTTATCTTATCGTTAAACACACTTATATTAAGTGTTAAGCATAATTAAAGTAGCGGAAGTTTAGGGGAGCGCACCAAACTTGGCGAAATGTCTATTTTTAAAATTTTAACTGGCAGCCTTCCAGAAATAGTGGAAAAATTGGGGGAAATACAGTTTTTTCCATAAATGAGGAAATTTTCTCCCAAACAGAGCTTAGAAAGAGGCATTCTTGGCTAATTGACATGCTAGGAACTCAATGAAGCAGGTTGCAGAGGCAGAAAAGGTCCTCTACAGATTGTTTTGTGCATTTGAATATTTTTGAAGCCTAGGGCCACCAGGTGTTGGGGGCATTGCCAAAGCATCCAAAATTCAAATTGAGCAAAAAAACTGTCATTTTTGATATATTTGTTGTTTTGAACTCATTGGAATAGGTTCCAATTTCATTTGAATCTTTTAACATCAATTTGAGCACACTTGAATCTAATACAAAGGCCCACGCTATGAAGTTGGACCAAGGAGATGTAGCCCAGGAGGGGTGAACTCCTTCAACAAAATTTTGTGTATTGAGCTCCATTATGTGTGTTTGCTGTGTTTATATTTTTTGTTGTTCAGTCATTTAAAATTATGCTTTTAAGTTTATGACAAACACTAAATTTCACCAAGTAAATTGAATTGGCAATCACAAGATCATGGAAAAAATCTTGATGAATAAGAAAACCAAAGAAAATAAAATTTTATATCTGGAAATGAGACTAGCACATAAATAACTAGCAATCATTTCAGATCACCCAAGACCAGAGGGAAAATAATTTGTAGGATCTAGGTGGATCTACAAGGTGAAGCAAGCAACAAATGGGAGTGTTCAAAAACACAAGTTTGGATTTTTTTCTAGAGGGTTCTCTCGGGTGGAAGGAATTGATTATGAGGAGACCTTTGCTCTAGTTACAAGGAACTCATCAATAATCTCCATCATTTCCCTTTCAATGTAGATGGGATGGAAGATACATTATATGGATGTAAATACAGCCTTCCTCAATGGAGTGATTGAGGGAGAGGTTTACATTGAGCAGTCGGAAGGTTTTGAGACCTTCTACAGAGAGTCGCATGTGTGCAGGCTCAAGAGATGGTTGTATGGACTAAAACAATCACCTTGCGTTTGGTACACCATGAATGACAGGTACTTCACTGGGTTGGGCTTCACCAAAAGTGAAGCAGATGTGAACCTTTACCATATTGTGGTAGAAGGTAAATTATTGATAATTGTACTTTATGTCGATGATTTGATTATGACAGGTGATGAGCATCTCATCAAATCTTGTAAATAGGATCTTGCAAGAGAATTTGAGATGAATGATATGGGGTTCTTGCATTATTTCCTTGGATTGGAAATTTTGCAGCAAAGAGATGGGGAACTATTTGTATCTTAGTGCAAGTATTCCAATGAGATTCTGAAGAAATTTCACATGGATAGCAATGGACCCATGGAGACTCCTCTAGCAGGGAATTGGAGGAAGGAAGATGCTACTTCAGGAAAAGTGGTAGAAGCTACCATCTACATGCAGCTTGTGGGTTCACTCATGTACTTGGTTAACTCACGACCATGCATATATTATGCAGTTTACCAGCTTAGTCAAGCTATGGTTAAGCCTACCAAGTTTTATTGGAAGGCAGGAAAAAATGTGTTGAGCTACCTTAGAGGCACCTCTCACTTTTGGCCATGGTAGAGGAGGAAAGAGGGAGTGAAGCTTCAAGGCTTCACAAATTCAGATTGGGTAGGGAGTCCATCATATAGGAAGAGCACATCAGGGGCCATCTTCAGTATTGGGTCAACCGTAGTTTCTGGGTACAGTAAGAAGTAGAGATCATTTGCACTCAGTTTAGTAGAGGTGGAGTACCTGGCTGCTATTCAAGCAGCTTATGAGGCCATATGGATGAGGAAGATACTTGTTGGGTTGTTTGGTCAGCAAATGGATATAAAATTGACTTATTGTGATAACCAGTGTTGCATCAAATTCTCAGTTAATCTCATTTTTCATGACAATTCCAAGCATATTGATATTTGGTATCACCATCTTAAATATTGTGTGCAGAGAAGGATTATGTGATTAGATTACATTCCTACAGAGGAGCAGGATGCAAACATCTTAATGAAGGCACTATCAAGAGGAAAATTTGGTTTCCATAGAGGCAGGATCGAGGTAGCAGACAATCCCTTTGTTTTTGAGAGGGAGTGTTGAAAATGGAAACAATAAGAGGGTTCTAATTTAATTTTGCCTTTAATTAAATTAGAAGGAAAATGTAATTCCACATCACATGATATCTTGTACAAGTTAACTAAGTCAGGAAGACTTAGTTATCTCATTCAATTCGATTTGAGGGTCAAAATATATGCATGTAGAGTTCTATATAAGTTTTAAGGGTTCTAGTTATAGTTTATTTTGAGTTGTAATTATTTAACTTAATTGTTTGAGTTAAAATCAGTTTAACTAGTTCTAATTGATGGAGGAACTAGTGAGAGGTCTAGTGAATTAAACATGATTTAATTCGCATACAGTGATCAATAAGATAACTAATAATTAGTTATAAATAGTTGTTTCATGTCAGTTCTGAGGAAGACCCAACAGATATTGGAGTTAAATGGAAGTGTACTATTAGTTGTATAATTAGAAAATTGTACATATGGTGTATGGAGTTAGCAGAAGGCATTAGATGTATTGTGCAATCATTAATTGGGAATTTCCAAAGGAACAGGGGCTCAATTTCCCTAGGGATTGTGCAAGCAAGGCAGGGAATCCAGAAGCAATAAATTGGTTAAGTATTGAACCAAGCTAGCCTAGGATAGTGTGAGATAGACAGAGATAGTGCAGAGAGCTCTCAAGCCTGAGAGAAGCATTATATTGTTCTCATATTCTTTGAATTATTCAATATACAGATAGTGGGGTTTTTAGTTGAGGATTTCACCAAATAAATATGTTTGTTGTGCGATTGAAATTCTCTCATTCTCGTTCATGTGATTATGCGATTGTAATTGGTTTCTGCAATTTGTAAAATAGATTCAAGTATTTTGTAGATCAGTTGAATCTATGTGGATTTTCTACACATATTGCGTAGGGATTCCATCTAACAGGAAGATCACATCAGGGGGCATATTCAGTATTGGGTCAGTAGCAGTTCTCGGTACAGCGGGAATCAGTGATCAGTTGCACTCAGTTCAACAGAAGCAGAGTACATGGCTTTTAGTCAAGCAGCTTGTGAGGCAAGCTGGATGAGAAAGATCCTTGTTGGGTTGTTTGGTCAACATATGGATCCTCCGGTGATTTAATACGACAACCAGAGTTGCATCAAAATATTGGTTAATCCAGTTTTTCATGATAGTTCCAAGCATATCAACATCTCATACCACCATCTTAGATATTGTGTGTAGAGGCAGATCATGATGCTAGAGTACATTCCTGTAGAGGAACAAGATGCAGACATCTTGACAAAGGAACTATCAAGAGGAAAGTTTGAGTTCCATAGAGGGAGGATCGAGGTATCAGATAATCCCTTTTTTGCTGAGAGGGAGTGTTGAAAATGGCACCAAGAAAGATTCTAATTTAATTTTCCCTTTAATTAAATCAAAATAAAATTTTAATTCCACATTTCATGATAGCTTTCTTGAGTTAACCAAGTTAGTTTGACTTAGTTGGTTTAGTTAATTTTATTTTATGGTATAACTTGAGTCATTTAGAGTGGCTCCTACAAAACAAGAGCCCTGGTTGAGCTTATTTTGAGTTGTGATTAATTAACTCTGTTTATCTGAGTTAAAGTCAGTTTAACTAGCTCCAATTGTTAGAGGAACTAGTGAGAGGTCAATGTGTGTAACTTGAACGTGAACCATATGTAGTGATCAATCATATAGCTAATAAATTAGTCATAAATAACTCATGCATGTCATATCGTAGAAAGACCCAGTTGATATTGGAGTTCAATGGCAGTGTATTATCAGTTGTATAATCATCCAAATTGTACATGTGGTGCATGCAATCAAAGGAATGCCTTAGATGAATTTTATATTTGTGGATTGTAATTTCCCTAATTAATAGGGGCTAATTACCCAAGGAAACAACGCAAGTAAATAGGGATCCAGGAAAGCAGAAAATTGGTTAAGTATTTGCCTAGGCTTGTCTACGAAGCGGTGAAACAAATAGAGATAGTGCAGAGGTTTCTCAAGTTGGAGAAAAGCATTGTAATCTTCTCATATTTTCTGACTAATGAAATATACATATAGCGGGGTTTTTATTTGTGGCTTTCCCTAGGAAATCATTTTGTAATGTGTGATTGAAATTCTTTCTCTTTTATGCTTTGTGATTTCACGATTGTAATTGGTAGAGTAGATTCAAGTCTATTCTTTTAGCATATTACAATTAGCAGTTTGAATGTACATGGATTTTATGCATCTAAATATTGGTTTCCTTCGTAGGAATTTTATTATCATTTGGACTGGCCATCCCAAGAGCCTCATAGCCCTCTTGTACAATTTCTTTATTTCCTTTGAATGTCTTTTTCACTTGCATCTCTTATTTTGCATTTACTATTCATGTTTCTTTTGTTGTAGGTCATATTGATTAAATGATTGAACTAAGTTCTTTTTCAGGTTAATTACAGACTCACAAGCATGATTTATCCTTAGAACAACTTTTAAAATTCATATTCATCATTGAGCTACTTGGATTGGTTTACTAGTTCACAAATCTAGAATTTCTGGAAGTCATGTAGAAAAATAGTAGTATTTTTTTGTTATTTTTTAGAACATGTTAATGAGCTTCATTTGAGTTTATTCCACTTGTATTTGGTAATAAATAAATAAAATCAAATTAATAACCAAATTTACCCCATACCATTTGTTTAGTCAATTTAGTGTCCTAAATTGCTAACATAAATTATCAACCAAGGCTTGTAACTTTGATGAAGTGTGGTGCACTATATGTGCTTAAGAAACCTACTCCTTACTTCGTTGTATGTGTTTTTCTCATTGTTTAAGGGGTTTTTGTCTTTTTTCTCCGAGGCTAAAAAGTGAGAATAAATCTAAAGGAAGAAAAAGGAATGTTATGAAACTAAGTTAAAAAGAAATCAAAGTTTTATGGACAAATTCGAAGGCCTAGTTCTAGACAAAAAAAGATAAAGCAAGTACTTCAATTAGTAATTAAACCTAATCCATGGATCTGTAACTCAATTGAGATTTGAGAAACGAAAACAGAGAATGCAATTGATAACTCAAACACTGCATTGAATCTAATCATTTAGTCATTCTTGCAAATTATATTCAGATTAGTTTCTGTCAGAATGACCTTTAAAGAGATTGTTTTTTGGCAATGGAAGGAGGATCTTCTATCTATAATCAACTAAGTAAACAATAACTCAAAACATTGCATTAAATCTAATAATTTAGTCATCCTTGCAAATCATATTCAGATTAACTTCTGTCAGAATGACCTTTAAGAAGATTGTTTTGATGCAATGAAATGAGGATCTTCTAACTACAACTAATTAAGTGAATAACTAACTTATCAATTCTCATCCAATCCTAAAGCTTATCACTCCTTGGTATGGATTTCGGGCAAATCAATTATTCCCTTAATTCTTAGCAAGAAAATGACAGAAAATGAAATATATTCAACCACTGTACCTATAAGTCATTAACCATTCAGTATAAGATTTGGTAAAATAGAAAAATGGCTTTTACTTGGTTGGACACAGCAATTGGCAACTACGAAAGCAATGATAGAAAATGAAATCTATTCAATCACTATACCTATAATTCATTAACCATTTCAGTATAAGATTTGATAAAATAGGAAAATGGATTTTACTTGGTTGGACACAGCAATTGACAACTATGAAAGCAATGACAGAAAATGAAATCTATTCAATTATTGTACCTATAAGTCATTAACCATTTCAGTGTAAGATTTGGTAAAATAGGAAAATGGATTTTACTTGGTTGGACACAACAATTGGAAACTATGAAAGCAATGATAGAAAGAAATACTAAACGGGATTTAAAGCAAATCTAACTAGAAAGCATGAAAAACTTCCTTAGGCAGCAGGGGCCCTCTGCTACCAAGTTGGTGAAAACTCCTTAGCTCCAGAAGTGCAATCAAACCAGCATTTGATGACTGAACTTATTTATTGATAAACTCACAAATCTACATCCCATTCAATCTCAAGCCTTGTTACAAAACACTCTATAATCCCTTCTCTTCTTCTCCTATTTTTTCACATTTTTATGATAGGAGAAAGCTTCCCCTATTTATACAAAAATATGAGAAGTTATCTCATTAATGAGAGTCCATGAATCTCTCCCTCTATCTCTAGAGTTAAAATCAAAATAGGAAATGATAAGACACATGTCTTTTTAGAGTTTCAATACAAAATAGGAAATGAGACACATATCTTCTTAGAGTTTCAATACAAAAAGGAAATGAGACACATATCCTCATGATCCCATGATCTTCTCCACTCAAATTCGAATTTAGTTTTGGGAGGCCACATAAAGGTCTTTTAAAAGCTTCCTTTTGACCTACACATGGCATCAATCTCGTCCAACTTGTTAGGTATAAGCATATGCACATTATTTTCTAATTTTTTACCACAAATTCACTTAAAATGCTAAGAATTAATAAAGTTTGGAAAAAACATAAATGTAACCCAATAGTGGTAATGGTAAGGTAAATGTAATGAAATGGAGGTGGAGTGAAGGTGGTAATATGGAAATATAAGTGACAATGTAATTGAAGTGAAATGACAATTTCAAGGTCCAACACCATTTTCACTTAATTAGGTTAGCCATTTGGAAGGTTAACTAGGTTATTAATTCTTGAATTTCTAGTTTTTAGAGTAGTATTTTATGCTATTTTTTAGCACATGTTACCCGGGGTATTTTTGAATGATTCCACTTGGAATAGAGTCCTAGGACATCCAAATTTATAAAAAAATGTGCCCTATCTCATTTGCATTTGATTTTTCTTAGGCATTTGGCAAGTTATCTCGAGGAGTAGCGGCCTTGTAACACTTGTAAACTTGGCCATATTTGCTCCAAAAGCTTGGTTTTTGTTTCTTAGGCTTGAATCACTACCCCTAGACTCTGAATCCATGTTTGAGTAAGATCAAAGACCTCTTAAACCTTTCCTCTTCTCCATTTCAATTCACCTCTGCAATTTGGGTTAGTAGACAGATTTATGAATTGGATAGCACAATAATGTTTTTCTTGATTTCCACATCTAATGAAATCTATCAGTGGATCTAAACTCTTTGGAATGCAGTGATTTATTCCATGTTCTTTCCTTCATGCAAGTTATATTAGTTTTCTTTCTTTATTCTTAAGCTATGGATTATATTTCAAGCATTTTTATCTCCATTCCATTTGCTAGGTTTCCTTTCAATACAACAATTACATTTTGCAAGTAGCTTAACATTTACATTTTTGCAAGTAGTGTAGCCTTTACATTTCTTCAATTAGGATTAGTATTTACGTTTTCCATGAGCATCTTTTCTATTTCTTGCAAGTAGAGTAACATTTCCATTTCTACAATTAGTTTAGGCTTTGGTTTCATGACATTGACTTCATTATATTAGATCAACGAAAGGACACATTGCATGTTTCACATATAGCATCAACCCCTCTTGACTTTGTACAAACCTTGGGTTGATAATTTAAGTCGATAGCCTTGGGAGTTCCAACATTCTTGTTGAAATACTGGGGCTCATCAATGATACTCTAGAGTAGGAGGGGTTGTCAATTTTTTGTAAACATTGGTGACACTTAGATAAAAATTAGTTGGGGGGATGGGGGGGTGGGAGGGTGTTGTTGATTCCACACAAAAAAACTTGTTGATGTTTAATATAAATAGGGGATAAAGTGTTTCAAGTCTGATGCATAAGGAGAATAAAAATTGATAGCACCTTCCATTAGTGTCTACACTCTCAGGGCATCTCTTGGCCACACATTGTTCCTTCTACTAAATGGAATGGTGTGGTTGACTAAGAGAATAAGACTAAAGAAAATTGGTCGATTTTATGGATCATTGTCAAAGAAAGAAGCTTTCAACATTCATCATAAATCACACACCTACTCGTAATGTCTCTAGTATGACTCCTTATAAGCACTTGCCTACACATAATCCATATATTTAACATTTCGGGATTTTTGGATGAGGAGCATAGACCATTAGGGGAATTTTGAGGTTAAAATGGACCTTAAAAGTAAAAATTTGCTATTAAAATTAATTTTTTTAAACCTTCAAATTTAAGATGATGATGTCAAACATAAGGGTAAATATCTTTGGAAAGAAATAAGGAAACAATTCTTTTTAATCATATGTTCTACTTATCTCCCTATATATTTATGCAATTTGCAAGTGTAAGCACTTGTTAGAGGTGAATTTTAAACATTGTTTGACTTATCTCCTTATACAAGATTGGGTTACTCAAATTTCCAATGTAGGCACTCATTGGATGCAGAATTTAATTATGCACCTAGAAAATGCCTACACATGAAATTTGAGAACACATATAAAGAGATAATTTAAAAATAGATTAAAAAGAGTAGTTTCCTTTCTTTCCCTTTGAAAATCCATCTTTCATTATTATTATAACTATTATTTTATTATTTTCCTTAGGAGGCTCATTCGAGACCTCAAATTTCTCCTAATGCCAACTACGTCATTGAATGTGTGCTATGTACTCTATCCATTGTACTCACCAAAGTATAGGCTATAGTAAGCCTCTTTATGTGGGTATCTTAAATACAAACCCATCACTCGTATTACAAAGCATCATGAGGCTATGTTTGATGAGTGTGTTCCACATAACCCATCAAAATTTCTTCCATCGTCTATTTCAAACAATGATTAGCAATTTATCTCCACAAATAAAAAAATATGTTGAATCCTCGCTTATATAGTTTAATCATCCTCAAATTTATTAAGCCTAAACAATGTTGAAATATATTAGCTAATCTTCACTTGTGGCCACATAACAACATACTTTGTGAGTAGTTGAGGCTCTTGATGCATCGAGCTATGTATAGTAGCAAGTAATTACATCCTTAATATATTATTATATTCTATTCCTAAAATATCATTACATACAAGTCTTTTTGTGGCAATGTTAGTTTCAACTTATCTATTGGATTAGGGATCATTGAAGAATTCGCTATAGATCCTCTACCTCATTATTTCTAATAAACAATATTATGTCCTATCCTTGACTACAAAATTATACTTTTTAGATTTGTAGTGATTAATTGCTTCCAACATCTCCTTATGAGGTTAACACTCTCCATAGTCATGGGGAAGTCAGAAATATTCCCACCACTAAGCTAACTCTCTGAGTGTGGTTAGAAATTTCATGCAAATTACACTATATATGTACACCATCATTTGAACTACCTGAGTTCATACATATTATCTACAATCCTAGAGTTATAGATATATGCACACTCTCACCAAAGTCTGAAAACTTCACCATTGTTGCCTACCTTTCTAATCAAAATGTTTGTCTATTTCAAGAGTCAAAGCATGCACACAAATAGAAAAGTGCACTTAGTGGTTTGTCTATAATCAATTAAAAATATCACCTTGAATTTATACATTCTAAAGTCATCAAAGTTATTACTATAAATTAACAACACAATGACACCTCCATTATATATCTTCATCTCCATGCCTTAACACGTATTCATAACTCTTATATACTTTTGTTACCATTGATCCATGTTGCAATTCCCTATAGCCTCTTTCTCTCTAGTTGATTTCTTACTTCTGTTCATGCTCATAGAACTAATATTTCTAACATTCGACAAAGTGTGAAGATAATTCTTCTTGTGTTTTTTGTTTTTCTTTGGAATGTATCTCTTTGGAAAACACTTTGAAGTTGTCATTCAAACAAAGCAGCAATGGACATGTGACCATTTTAGGGCTAATAATTGTTTTCTCTAACATTACTAATAGTTATTAAATTATTAATAATTATGATCTCACTCCATTCAAGAAAAACTGTGATATGGACCATTAGTGAATGCATTCAACAAAATAAAGAAATTGCACCCCACGATGTTGGAAAAGTGTTCAACGTTTCGAAAATGTTTCCTTGTACCAAACGCCATTGAAACACCACTAAAAAAATTTCAGTGGCATTTCAAGCTTTTGAAATTTTGTATCAATCAAATTAGCGGCCATTTTTTTTGCCGTATAAACCATTTCATCCAACTTTTCAGCTAATCAAATTAAGAAAATAAATTAAACAATTAAAAAGGTACTAACTCTAATCCCTTACAGATGATAAGAGACATGACTCGTCCAACATTACGAAATCAGATTACAATGGCAAATGTTAAACATATTTAGAAACAGAAACTTATCTTCAATGGTATTTCATACATATACTTACATATTTTAAAAATTTCTCTTACATACAAATACTCAAAAGATTTTAAATATAATTTCATAGGATTAAGAGAAAGTGTCAATCGCTACCTATAAATTCATGGTATTCCCTAGAGTATCATTAGCTACCTAAAGATGCATTTAATATTCCCTACAATTTATAATGCATGACAAGGGAATTGGAAAAAATGTTAAGCATATTCCTCAACATTAATGAAAGGTGTTATTTCTAAAATACAACTATAAATGTATAGGGAATTCTACAATTTTTTTTAATTTTTTATTCCAAAAATTTAAAAAAAAAATAAAAATCAAACCAAATTTCTTTATAATTTTAAAAAATTAATCAAAGTAACATGATCTTTTTTTTATAATAGAATATAAAAATAAAATAAAAAATAAAAAAATATTGGCTTGTTTCTCTCTTAATGACAACACGTTTTTCGGATTTCTTTCCTAATTTGAAACACATGAATCGTAATCTAAATTTTGTCCTTTATTTTTTTCATACATATAGGTTGATCCGGATTTATGCAGGAATGCAATAAAATACAAAAATAGACATAAACACATAGATGCAGCGGAAATAATACTTTATTTCATTACTACCAAATAAAAGAAATATGCTTACAGACATAATGGAAATAAACTAGCTAGGGCGCTGGTAGTTTATCTTTGAGAAGAGATGTGGCGGCTATCGGCCTATGAACTGTGTTACAATGAGGTTCAAGGGCCTATTTGTTATTGAGAAACAATGAAAAACCCTAAACATCCAAGAACCTAACCCTAGGAGATGAAGCGTCAAAACTATGGGCCCTGTTTGGGTAAATTGGTGTTTCAACTTCCTAGGGATGTAACTTTGGCATGTGATCTTTGTTTGATGTGCACCATACCTCATTAGAAAAATATATCTGAGGACTACAACTTTTGATGTGAGCAACATAATCCATGCGCCCATATTGCTCCCAGTTTTTCCAAAAAACGTCGTTTAAGGCCTCAAAACGGCTCTGGAAGTTCAAGACCCAAATAACTGCTAAAAATAGTAAGTTGTATTGAAACTGAAAGAACTAATGGTAGGGTTCAAATGGGATAGGTGGGTGGCCACCAATATCCACCTCGATCATTAGGGCCCCAAAATGGCTCCGGAAGTTCAGGACCCGAAGACCTGCTAAAAATAGTAAGTTGTGCTGAAACTGAAAAACTGAAAGAATTGATGGTGCGGGTCCAAATGGAATAAGTAGGCGGACACCAATATCCACCTGGATCATTCCTCCCTCCTTAGGAAACAATGGTCCCCATTGCGTTAAGTTCCTCCATGAGAGGAAAATTCTGCTGAACTTGGTATTGGATTTGTCCAGGATGTCGTGGACCTGTTTGCGGACGTGCTGGATGCGTTTAATAAATTTGGTTGCCTCAGACAGTACATGTGTGGATTATTTCTATGTATTCGCATGAGGTATGGCAACATTAGGCGGTGGTGCGTAGGGGGTCAGATCAATGGAGTGTTTGCCCTGACATTGTAGAGGAACCTCTGTGAGTGAGGAGAAAATGTCCTCGTATTCCTCCACGACTTTGTACATCTGCTACAGCCGTGCAGGGGAGCCCTGTTTCAAGGTTGTGGCCACAATATTCTTCTTTCCTTGTGAACGAGCTATAAAGAAAATAAATTTCTTGGTTTGGGAAACAATCTCACTGTGTTGTTTTGCAATAGTCAAGGAGATGGCAATAGGCGGTACTACCTTCGGTATCCTGTACAATTTATTTCCCAAAGTAATAACAACAGAACGAGGCCTAGTCTCATACATAGCATGTCACCTCCACAAGTATGGTTGGCCCAATAATACATCAGCTACATCAAGAGGAGAAACATCACACAATACCTCAACCATGAATGGCTTGATGTTATACGAAAGGCGGCACTGCTAGAGAACGCAGAGATCACTCCATCTGTGAAGCCACCCGATGGTATACAGTTGCGGGTGTGTTATGGTTGGTAGGCCGAGCTGCTTCACGACCTCTGCTGAAATGAGGTTCTTTTGGCTTCCGCTATCGACAAGAAATTGCAGTGGAGAACCCTTCACCCACATCTGCGAATGGAAGAGACGCTCCCCCACCTCTGGATCCTCGGGATCCTCCCTCTAGAGCTCGGTGGTGGAAAAAATGGCACTAGGGTCCACATCAATGATCTTCTTCCCTTTTTCATCTCCCTTGTCTACTTCTGGCTCAAGATCATAACATGCATCTAATTTGGGTGCCATCAGTTCAGCGACCAGCGATTGTTTCACCCGACACTCGTTTGCGCTATGAGTGGGGTTGTTATGAAATTCACAACACTTCCCTGTGTCTTCCTTTGGATTTTTGGTGGTGTTCTGACTTGCCCCGCTTTGTTTCTGCCCCTTGTTCTATGGTTCGGGGGGCACTTTTCCCTGGCTTCGGATTTGCGGATCCAAAGTCTCCCTTATTCTACTTAAATTTCTGCTCGATCTTGGAGGCATAGCGATATGTCGTGCCAAGAGAGGTAATGTCGAGGAACTGCATTTCCTCCTAAGTGTGTCTATGCAGATAGTTGCGATACTTGAGCACCAAATGTCTCTCTAAATCTTTAATACCCAACTTTGTGCGCAGGGTATGGAACAAATTCGTCAGTTCATGCACATCTTGATCCCTTTGATGCAGCATCGTGGTCCATTAGATGTACTTGTCCTCATAGCTCCCCACGGGGTAATATTGTTCCTTGATTTCATCTCGGAATGAATTCCAAGTGGGAGTGGCCGAAAACAGAGAGGGTTCCCTCTCGTCCTTTTTCTCATAGTAGGTTCCCCACCAGTGTTTGTATGGGGGGGCGGCTTTGAGGAGTGCAAAAATAATATTTTCTCAGTCGGAGGAATCATGGACCGGGAAATACCTTTCTAGCAAATTCAACCATCTATCTACGACGTCTACATCTATCTCTCCCTAAAATACAGGAATGTCAAATTTTACCTATACCTTGAAGGGAGTGGCACCTCTAGAGTGGTTGTTGGATGTAGATGCACTGTAGGTGGGCAGCCATTGAAGGATCTGAGCAAAGTTATCCATCATTGCATTCCTTTGTTTCTTAAGGGCCTCTTTGAACAATATTTTGATAGGATATCTTGCTCCCTCATCTTTCTTTTCTTTCGCCGTGGGAGATCTTCGGTGTTTGCAAGGCTGATCTTGCAAGGGTTCAACTAGATCAAGCCTTAACTTCTTATGCCCTGCCCTCGTTGGAGACATGCAAAGAAAAACATAAAAAGAGCAGACCGCTCTGATACCATTGATCTGGATTTATGCAAGAACGCAATAAAATACAGAAATATACATAAACACAGAGATCCAGCGGAAATAATACTTCATTCCATTAATATCAAATAACAAAGATATGCTTAAGAACATAATGGAAATAAACTAGCTAGGGTGTTGGTAGCTTATCTCTGAGAAGAGATGTGGCGTCTACCGGCCTCTGAACTGTGTTACAATGAGGCTCGAGGGCCTCTTTATTATTGAGAAATAATAAAAAACCCTAAACATCCAAATACCTAACCCTAGGAGATGAAGCGCCAAAACTATGGGTCCCGTTTGGGTAAATTGGTGTTTCAACTTCCCGGGGACGTAACTTTGGCATATGATCTTTGTTTGACGTGCACCATACCTCGTTAGAAAGATCTATCCGAGGAATACAAATTTTGATATGAACAATATCCCTCCATGGACTGATGTTGCTCCCGGTTTTCCCAAAAAACGTCGTTTAGGGCCTCAAAACGACTCCGGAAGTTGAAGGCCTAAAAAACTGCTAAAAATAGTAAGTTGTGCTGAAACTGAAAAACTGAAAGAATTGATGGTGGGGGTTCAAATGGAATAGGCGGGTGGCCACCAATATCTACCTGGATCATTAGGGCCCCAAAACGGCTCTGAAATTTCAGGACCCGAAAAGCTGCTAAAAAAGTAAGTTGTGCTAAAACTGAAAAACTAAGAGAATTGATGGTACAGGTCCAAATGGAATAGGTGGGTGGCCACCAATATCCACTTGGATCATTCCTCCCTCCTTAGGAAGCAATGGTGTCCATTGCATTAAGTTCCTCCATGAGAGGAAAATTCTTCTGAACTTGATATTGGATTTGTCCAGGCTGTCGTAGACTTGCTGGCGAACGTGCTAGATGCATTCAGTAAATTTGGTTGCCTCAAAAAGTACATGTGTGGATTATTTCTATGTATTCGCATGAGGTATGGAAACATCAGGCGATAGTATGGCAACATCAGACGGCGGTGCGCCGAGGGTCAGATCAATGGAGTGCTTGTCCTTACAGTGTAGAGGAACCTCTGTGGGTGAGGAGAAAATGTCCTCGTATTCCTCCACGACTTTGTCCATCTGTTGCAGCCGTGTAGCGGAGCCCTGTTTCGAGGATGTGGCCACAATATTCTTCTTTCCCTGTGAGCGAGTTGTAAGGAAAATAAATTTCCTGGTTTGGGAAACAATCTTACTGTGTTGTTTTGCAATAGTCAAGGAGATGGCAGGAGGCGGTACTACCTCCGGTATCCTATACAATTTATTTCCCAAAGTAATAACCACATAACGAGGCCTAGACTCATACACAGCATGTCGCCTCCACAAGTTTGGTTGGCCCAATAATACATTAGCTACATCAAGAGGAGCAACATCACGCAATACTTCATCGGTGAATGGCTTGATGTTGTAGGGAAGGCAGCACTGCTAGCAGACGTGGAGAACTCTCCCTGGGTGAAGCCACCCAATGGTATACGGTTGTGGGTGTGCTATGGTTGGTAGGCCGAGCCACTTCATGGCCTCGACTAAAATGAGTTTCTTTTGGCTTCCACTATCAACAAGAAATTGCAGTGGAGAACCCTTCACCCACATTTGCGAATGGAAGAGGCGCTCCCCCTCCTCTGGATCCTCAAGATCCTCACTCTGGAGCTTGGTGGTGGAAACTATGGCACTGGAGTCCGCATCAATGATTTGCTTCCCTTTTTCATCTCCCTTGTCTGGTTCTGGCTCAAGATCAAAACATGCATCTAATTCGGGTGCCTTCAATTCGGCCACCAACGACTGTTTGGCCCGACACTCGTTTGTGTTGTGAGTGGGGCTGTTAAGAAATTCACACGGCTTACTGGTGTCCTTCTTTGGATTCGTGGTGGTTTTCTGAGTCGCCCAGCTTTGGCTCTGCCCCCCTGTTCTGTGGTTCGGGGGCGCCTTCCCCTAGCTTCGGATTCGCATATCCAAAGTCTCGCTTTTTCTGCTTAAAGTTTTGCTCGATCTTGGCGGCATAGCGATATGTCGTGCCAAGAGAGGTAATGTCGGGGAACTCCATTTCCTCCTGAATGTTTATGTGCAGACAGTCGCGATTCTTGAGCACCAAATGTCTCTCCAGATCTTTAATACCCAACTTTGTGCGCAAGATATGGAACAAATTCGTCAATTCGTGCACATCTTGATCCCTTTGTTGTTGCAGCGTGGTCCATTGGATTTACTTGTCCTTATAGCTCCCCATGGGATGATATTGTTCCTTGATGTCGTCCCGAAACGAATTCCAAGTGGGTGCTGCCGAGAACAAAGAGGGTTCCCTCCCGTCCTTTTGCTCACAGTAGGTTTCCCACCAGTCTTTGACATGGGAGCGGCTTTGAGCAGTGCAAAAATAATATTTTCTCGGTCGGAGAAATCATGGATCGAGAAATACCTTTCTAGAAAATTCAACCATCTATCTACAACATCTGCATCTATCTCACCTTCAAATACAGGAATGTCAAAGTTTACCTGCACCTTGAAGGGAGTGGCACCTCCAGAGTGATTGTTGGATGCAGATGCGTTATAGGTGAGCAGTCGTTGAAGGATCTGAGCAAAGTTATCCATCATCGTGTTCCTTTGTTTCTCGAGGGCCTCCTCGAGCAATATTTTGATAGGATCTCATGCTCCCTCATCTTTCTTTTCTTCTGCCATGGGAAGTCGTCGGGGTTTGCGAGGCTGATCTTGCAAGGGTTCAACTAGATCGAGCCCTAACTTCTTATACCCTGACCTCGTTGGGGACATGCAAAGAAAAACAGAGAAAGCGCAGACCACTATGATACCACTAATCTGGATTTATGCAAGAATGCAATAAAATACAGAAATAGACATAAACACAGAGATGCAACGGAAATAATACTTCATTCATTAATATCAAATAACATAAATATGCTTACAGACATAATGGAAATAAATTATCTCTGAGACGAGATGTGGCGACTACTAACCTCTGAACTGTGTTACGAGGGCCTATTTATTATTGAAAAACAATGGAAAACCCTAAACATCCAAAAACCTAACCCTAGGAGATGAAGCGCCAAAACTATGGGCCCTGTTTGGGTAAATTAGTGTTTCAACTACCCGAGGACATAACTTTGGCATACGATCTTTGTTTGATGTGCATCATACCTCGTTAGAAAGATCTATTTGAGGACTACAAATTTTGATGTGAGCAACATTGGTTTTCTCAAAAAACGAGGTTTATCGCCTCAAAACAGCTTCAGAAGTTCAATACTCGAAAAAATGCTAAAAATAATAAGTTGTGTTGAAACTGAAAAACTGAATGAACTGATGGTGGGAGTTCAAATGAAATAGGTGGGTGACCACCAATATCCACCTTGATCATTAGGGCCCCAAAACGGCTCTAGAAGCTCAGGACCCGAAAACCTGCTAAAAATAGTAAGTTGTGTTAAAACTAAAAAACTGAAAGAATTGATGGTGCGGGTCCAAATGGAATAGGTGGGTGGCCACCAATATCTGCATGGATCATAGGTAGATGCACATTTTACTTACCCTAGTCATACCCTATCCTAGGTTTTCTAATAACTTGACGTATCTAGTCAATAGTTCTTAGTTCGAGTGGTTGAGATGGTGGTTTTTCATCTCATCCGCCCAAGTTCAAGTCTCACGGACATAGCCTTTCATAGTAAGGCTAAAAGGATAGGTGTCTCGTTGGAGTCTGGGATCAGGGCTCTAGTTTATAGTAGTTTCTAAACATATCGATCCTAGGTTGAACTACAAGTTTCTGATATATGTAGCTTGTGAGTTGTTACATATACATGGGGAGGTTGTTATTTCCCCATCTAAAAAACACTTGTGACATCTATCTCAAATGCCATAGCTAGTGCCTCTATCAAAATATATGCAACTTAGAAATATGAGGCTACCTAAATCAATAAATTTTCTTGACATCACTGACTCCTTGAGTAATTTAGCCACAACCCTAATAAAATAATAAATTATATGAAAAATGGAGAATATGACCACCTTCTAAGTTTTGAATAAATTTTAATTTCATCATGGAAGGGATTACATATAAACCTAAACAATCTAATGAATATCTTTGAAATAGAACAAAGATAAAATATACACCACAATAACATTTCCTTGACTGGAAAATTTCAATGTAGATTAAATTTCAGGCCTACATATATCATGTCAACTTGTAAAAAATGAACATTTTTTTCATTCAAAACAACGTTGGCACCATATGTGCTAGTACACTCATCACTAGTAAAATTAATGCATCGAAACAAAAGTGAAACCTCTCGTACAATTTTATATAAATCAATAAAATCAAAACAATCTAATGACCACATCAAACTACAAACAAAGACAAAACATAACGTGCAATGATGGATTTGGTAAAATTGTTCAGCAAGCATATTCCTTAACATTCATGAAGGTCTTTTAGTTTTAGGTGTAAAGCATAAATATATACATAGAAATATGATCATAAATTAAGCGACATTGGGTTTTTTAATGAAGATATGATTAAAAATAATGTCTAAATTTCTTTATCATTTTTAAAATCTAGACAAATTGACAAAATTCCACATTTAGGAAAAACATTGCCTAGTGACTCTCTTAATGACGGCTCTTATTTTGGCTTTCTTTACAAATTTGAAATTCATGAATGGTAGTATAAATTATGTCTCCTCTCCCTGCTTCTTTTTCATACATGCATATCTATCCAAATTTCAAATTCATAATGGTAGTCTAAATTTCATCTCCTAGTTTCTTTTCCACTCTTTTACACACACATACATTTTACATATCCTTCCCATATCCTATCCTGAGTCTTTAAAAAAAATGAATACATATCCTTGTCATATCCTATCCTTAGTCTTTAAAAAAATGAATTTCATGAATGGCAGCATAAATAGTCTCCCATTTTCTTTTTCATATATATATATGCCTTATTGTCCAACTTTCAAATTCATGGCCCCGGCTGCGGGTGATTAAGGTCGAGAGGACGGAAGTGAGGCCGCGGGAGGGCGCGTGGCTTGGCCACATGGCCTCCCACAGGCAGAATTTATTGACCACTGCAATAATCTTTGAGCCAATCCACCACCCTACGCAGCATTTACGCCGGTGGGCAGGTCGAGGCGGCAAGCCTTCCATCTTGTACCCGGCTCGCTCATTCTCCATGCTCATTCAGTTCTTCACTGCCTCTCTCCATCTACACTTAACGCATCTCTGCAACAGCCTGCAGAGCTCTATGTCGATGCAGGTTCGGCCTCTCAGCTACAGATGCTCTCAGGAAGCAAATGCGCCTAGCTTTCGCACTCAGGTAGGCAGGCGCTGCCCGATTGGCTGTTGCATCGACCTTTTGCCCGGACTACACTTCACGCACAGTCCTTATTGCTCCCGTCTGTCTGCTACCTCGCCTGAGTTCTTTGCTCCTTATCCCCCCCTGCTACCTCGCTGCTCTTTTATTCCCCCCTTTGGCCTCGGTCATACCATGCCTAGGCTCAGACATAGGCTGAGATGTCGTCGAGGCAGCATGCGTGGTCCCTCCGCCAGTCGCCGTCGCCCTCATTCCACTACCTCGACGTCGTCCTCCTCCGAAGACATCTTTGAGCAGTCTCCTCGAGCGAGATCCCAGCATGTTTATGAGCGCAGGCGTATAGCCCCCTCCCCTCCTAGGCAACGCACCGTTGTCTCCAGGCCTCCTGTTACGCATCGCCCCGCTCCCCCTGCTCCCCTCCAGAACCCCACCACCGCTATCTTCCATTTCCAAAGCAATTCCGACAGACCCCTGGTCATTACAACCGTCACCATCGCTTTCAGAGAAATCTTCGAGATAACTCCTATCTCCCCTCATGTTTCTCCTACAGTCAATGCGCCTGCGCCCCCTTCTGCTCTGCTCGCTACCATACCCACAGGTATTTATGCTTCGCGCAAAGGTGGGGAGTGCAGCTCCAGTATTCCTCAGGCCGAAGGTATCCAAGATGGAATTCACGATGCTGGTGCTGCTGCAGCTCAAAGCGGTCCGAGCCACAATGACGAAGATACTGGATGGTGGCGAATAGAAGAAGAATCGCCTTCCGGCGACTATGGTCTCTAGCTGAGCTCCACGCACAAGTAATCTTGTTCGGTCTCTATGACTTTTTTGCTGTTGATGTTTTCTGTTTCTGGCAAAAACTCAGTATGAGTCGGTTTCCCCTCGTGGGCGGCTCAGTTTTTTTTTGTTTAGTTATCATGTGTCAAAGCTGGTTTCCTCGGATGAGGCAGCGCCCAAACAATTCTCGGGCTGGTTTCCCTCCAAGGGCGGCTCACTTTTTGATATTCTGCTGACAGTATGCCTCATGAAGGCCATGAACGCTATGTACCATATGTTTCTATAATAGATTTAGATTTACTTGGATTAAATTTTAAAAAAAAAAAACTACTTTCAAATTCATGGATGGTAGTCTAAATGTTTTTTTCTCTCACACATTTTACATATCCTAGCCATATCATACCCCGAGTTTTTGGAAATTTTGAAATTCATGAATGATTATATAATGGTCTCCACAACCCTAATGGAATAATAAATACATGAAAAGTGTAGATTATGGCTATCTTCTGAATTTTGAATAAATTTTAATTTCATCGTCCAAGGGATTACATATAAACCTAACAATCTAATGACTATCTTCGAATTAGAACAAAGATAAGACATACAGCATAATAACCTTTGCTTGATTGGAAAATGCCGAAGTAGATTAAATTTCAGGCGTACGTATATCATGTCAACTTCGTAAAAATGAACAATTTTTGCATTCAATACAATGTTGGGCACCATATGTGTATATTGAATGCAATCAACTAGTACACTCATCACTAGCAAAATTATTGCATTGAAACAAAAGTGAAACATCTCGTACAATTTTCTATAAATAATATTTTTTTATTTACGGCCAACTCATTACAAAATTTAGCCAAAGCCCTAAAAGATCAATAGATGACATGGAAGGTTGGGGACCATGCCCACCTTACAAATTTTAAATAACTTCGATATATGTCATTTGAGGCACTGCATATAAATCAAAACAACCTAACCACCATATCAGACTACAAACAAAGACAAAACATAACGTGTAATGATGGATTTGGTAAAAATGTTGAGCAAGCATATTCCTCAACAAATGTCAACTTGGTAAAAAAATGAACAATTTTGGCATTCAATACAATGTTGGGCACCATATGGGTATTTATTGAATGCATTCAACTAGTACATAATGCATTGAATCAAAAGTGAAACCTTCCATACAATTTAATATAAATCAATAAAAATTTTACACACAACCATCTCTTTATAGAAATTAGTCAGAGCCCTAAAAAAATCAATAGCTGACATTGAAGATTGGAAACTATGCCCACCTTACAAATTTTAGGTAACTTCGATATGTGTCATCTAAGGGATTGTACATATAAATCAAAACAATCTAATGACCATATCAGACTACAAACAAAGACAAAACATAACATGTAATGGGTAAAAATGTCATGCAAGCATATTCCTTAACATTCATGGAGGTCTTTTAGATATAGGTGTAAGGCGTAAATATATACGAAGAATTATCATCATAAATTAGGGGACAATGTGTTTTTCATGAAAATATGATATATAAAAATAAGAATAAATATAAAAACGTTTTAATTTCTTAATAATTTTTAAAATCTAGACAAATTGACAAATTTTCATATAGAGGAAAAACGTTGCCTTGGGACTGTCTTAATAACAACTCATCTTTTGGTCTTCTTTCCAAATTTGAAATTCATGAATGGTAATATAAATTGTCTCCCCAATTCTGTCCAAATTTCAAATTCACGATGGTAGTTTAAATTTTATTTCCTAGTTTGATTTTCACTCTCACACAAACACCCACACACATTCTACATATCCTTGCCATATCCTATTCTGAGTCTTTAAAAAAAATAACTTCCTGAATGGTAGCATAAATAGTCTCCCAGTTTTTTTTCATGTATATATGCCTTGTCCAAATTTCAAATTCATGGATGGTAGTCTAAATTTTATCTCCTGGTTTATTTTTTCTCTCACACACATTTTACATATGAAAAAATTGAAACTCATGAATGATAATATAATGGTCTCCCAGTTTTTTTTTCATATGTATTGCTTATTGTCCAAATTTAAAACTCATAGATGGCAATCTAAATTTCATCTCCTGGTCTCCTAGCCATATCCCGGTCTCCTAGTCATATCCCATCCTGAATTTTTTTTAAATCATCACCTATTTCAGATACCATAGCCAGTGACCATCCAAATCCATCCCCTTAGAACAATAATACGATGTTACATAGATTAATAAATATTTTTTAGATGGCCAATTCCTTGAAGAATTTAGTCATATCCCAAATGGACCAATAAACAATATGAAAATTGGACAATGTGGCCACCTTATAAATTTTGAATATATTTTAATGGTCAATCTGAGGAACGGCATATAAAGCCAAACAATCTAACGACTATCTGAGAATTAGAACAAAGACAAAGCATACACCACAATAACCTTTGATTGAGCTAAAAAAAAGTCGCGGTAGATTAGATGCTAGGCCTACATATATCATGTCGACCTGGTAAGAAATTAGCATTTTTTGTATTCAAGACAATGCTGGGTACCGCGTGGACATTTATCGAATGCATTCAACCGTGGAGTACAGTTAGTACCGTTACCACTAGTAAAAATAATGCAAAATACAAGTCAAGCTTTCATATAATGTTACATAAATCAATAAATTTTCTAAACACGGCCAACTCCTTGCAGAATTTAGCCAAAGCCCTAAAGGATCAATAGATCACGAAAGGTTGGAGACTGTGCCCACCTTACAAATTTTGAATTTTGAATAAAATTGATCTGCTTCATGAGGGGCTTCGCACATAAAGCCAAACAATCTAATGACCATATCAGTAAGAACTAAGACAAAACGTCACCCGCTCTACCCTTTGCTTGACCAAAAAAAATCAAGGTAGATTAAATTCCAGGGCCACGTATATCATGTCAACCTGGTAAAAAAATGAAACAAATTTCGCAAACATTCAGGACGATGCTGGGCGCCACATAGTCTTCTGTGCACACAGGATCCCTTCCTTCTCTTTTGAGTATGTGAGTCTAACCTCCCAGTGCAATGATTTTATCAGGGTCTCCAATTCATTTATTATATCTAATTTATCTCGGAAAATTGCAGAACCTCCTGGCCGTAATATCCGATCAACCTCTGCCATTACAGGTCCCAATTGGCACCTATAGCAAACAATTGAATTGTTAGCATGACATTTGAGCAGACAGTGAGACAATCCAAAAATGTCTGAAGATTTTTTAACATCAGCAATGTCTAAGACACGTTATCCTTCATGTTTAATAAGCTACATAATTGGCTAAAACGACCATCGGCAAAAGTGGTTAAGTAATTTATTCATACCAACCTTTTCTTAACCTTAGAGAACAGGTGATCAGCATGCAAAAGGTCATATGTCCTCGGGTATGTACTGAAAGACTGACACCAATCATGATAAATACCAAATAAACCACGGTCGTAGATGATTGGAAGTGTGTCAGGAGAATCTATTGGCACAACATTCATTACCCAAACAGGCTGTCCTGCTAAAGCTGCAGCAAACCTGTCAAAGTATACCATCTTATATCACACTTGAGAATTAAAGATTGTGACTCCTAGAACACAAGAATAAGACCGATAGCTGATAAAAAAAGCCGCTAATACATAAGTTGATAATATAAGTTAGCGACTTTACCAAGTAAATCTCTCTAGTTCGAATAAAAATGTCGTTCAAATAAAAAAGCAACTACTCATCCTATCCATTGATAAGTTGCCACTAGCCAAGATCGTGTATAGTAAAAAACCATTGAAAAATTAAAAGTCCTACTAGTTAAGCTAAGCCCACATGCAAAATTCTGTGGGAATTTATCACCCACAGAATATCAAAAAGCAGAAGCTATGATATTTACAGGCAAAAGTATGAGAAAGGGTGAAATATCCCCACCCTCCATAAACTGCTTTCATATCCATAACATTCCGAACAGTAGACCAGTTGATTCCGAGCCCAGTCAGGTAAGACTTGGTAACAACACGTCTCCAGTGATCAGTGTCTGATGTGAAGTCTATTGCTGCTTGTTTTCCATATATTCCAGCTTGCATGTTGTTCAACCAGAAGGGAGGATTTTCGAGCCTTAGAGGCCAATCTTCTGGCCACACAGTCCCACGCTCACCATCAGCAGTTGGCACCTTATGCAAGCAGCTCTTCATGGGAATATACCTGCCACAGAATGAAAAAATAAGTGAAACAAGACTTTATAGATGATTAATCTCAACGGATGTATAAGAAACACTTTTGGAAATGTATACCATGCAGCATTGGGATCATCATTCTCATCACACATGGGAGGATCTTGCTTCCTTCTCAATTCATAGCATGAATTTGATGTAGGTTTTTGATAAATCGCAACACCAACTGCATTGACCCTATCTTTTGTCTTTGCAACGAGGTTCCAACACATTGATGCCGTCAAATCAGACATAGCTGCAAAACATCACTAAACAAAAATATTTAGCCTGAAGATAACTTGCATGCATAATTTACAAAATACTACAAGAAAGAATCAAAACTAATTATTATATCCTCATAATTTAGGACAAGGAAAGAAGTGAAACTCTCAAATAGCATGCCAACTAAAACAAAAGAAATCCATTGAGAGAAAAACCTAAATATATATTTTTAAGATGCTTCACCCAAGCTCATCACCTTACAACCAACTCACCATTAGGTAAAAGTAATCTGAGTAAATGGTTGAAAACCAGTAGAAGAAAACGACTAGTGCGGGAAAAAAATAGGCCTGATCTTCATTATTGTTGGGATATATTATATTTCTTGGAAGGTAGTAATGTCTTTGTATCATGTCGGAAGTTGAAAACAATCTTATGTAAAAGAGTAACAAATTATATCCCATATTCATTATGGCATAGTATACTCTTGTACCCATTTATTATATAAAGAGGTGTTATTTTGGAAAATTATATTATCACACGTTCAATATGTGAGAGTAATTCCTTCACATCTCTGGGTATATAATAGGGTCAAGGGAGTTTTTTTTGTAGATCAATCACATCTCATCTTGTGTTCATACTGTTATTTGTATCGGATTATTTGTAGTTGCTCTCTTTGTAAGATTGCATGAGATTTCTGGAGATAATAGAAGACAACCTTCTCGTGGACGTAGCCCAATTTGGTGGACGTAGCCCAATTGGGTATTTCCTTGTTTTCTTTTTGTTCTTATTTATATGTTGATATGGCTCTTGATTGTTTTTCCATAAGATCTATATGTTTTTTGGATTTTCAAGGGGTTCTTGATTATTTTTCTGTAAGATCTATATTTTGTTTGAATCCTCCTCAAGGAGATCTATCTTCCGACTGTAATATTCAGTTAGGATAGGTTTTTTTTTTTTTTACAAGGCGGAAATTTGGCAGACTAAAGGTTCAGATCAGAATTTCGGCGGCATCGGTGGATGCAGAGTGGCTACGCCATTTCCAAAAACTAGTTATAATAAGCATTTGAAGCATTATTGAGTGTTTTTTTGTTTTTCCCCCTGACGTTTTTGTCAACTCTGCTACCTTTTGTGCAGAATTTCCCAGAAAAGAGAAGATATTTGGGTTCCTCTCACCAAGCTACCCAATTTCAAAAAACAAATCAGCTCAAACGGAGTCCCAGAAGCAAAATTATTGCTGATTTAAGATTGGTATTTTTTTCAGGCTTTTTGGTGGCAGCAAATGAACTGTAGAAATTTACGGTTTTCTATCCACTTTTTCTCGTCATTTCTTGCATTTGGGTTAATATTTATCGTCAAATTTCTATCATTATGACTTCAGAAGTAGCTTATGTTCCTGAACTATCTTGCATGGAAAAGGAAAATGATTGACGTTCTCAGGAGTATGAATCTATGGAGGTTGGTGAATGGTTAACACAAGAAACCTACAGATGTTCAATCCTTGATTAAATGGGAAGAAAAGTTTGATCAAGCAAGAGGGTGCATTGGTCAAACGGTTTCAGATAGTCTTCAGGTAAGTATTGAGGCAAAAGACAACCCGGTTGAGGTATGGGAAATTCTTGCTTCTTTATTTGATAAATTTGATGATGTTTCTGTTTATTACCTTGAAAATAAAATTCATGAGCTAGATCCTACTAATTTTGATAGAGTAGAATTATATCTTGTTGAATTGAAAACCTTAAATGAAAAGTTAAATAATTGTGGTAAAGAGTACAAAAAGACAGACATTGCTCTATCATTCTTGCAGAACAAAAATTGCCCTCTTGCTTTGACATGTTTATCCAAACTAGGAATAGGGCTCTTGAATTGTCTCGAAGTACCACGAAACCTACTTTTGATGATTTATGTAAAGAGTTGATAAATGAGCAAAAAAAATTGATTGTTTAGAACAAGTCTCACCTAATAAAGCTCTTATGGCACATTATAAAAATCCTAAGAAAATTTTTAATAATGCCAAAGGTTCTTGTTCACACACTTCTAATCATACTAATAATAATGGTCATGCTTCTCATGCACATCATGAAACTAGTAAAAAGAAAAAAGTGTATGATCCTTGTAAGCATTGTGGTAAAACTAACCATCCTGAAAATTAATTGCTTTAAAGCGAAACATTTAATAACTAAAGAAAACAAGAAAAATTCTAATGAATCTCAAGTAGCTTTATGTGCATCTATTGTTTCATCTAATAATTCTTCTTCTAATGTGGAATGGATAATGGATTCTTGTGCTTCTGAACATATGACTGGTAATGCTTTTTTATTTACATCTTATGACACTAATAAGCACTCATCTCAGAAAGTTTCTATTGCTGATGGTAAACAACATTTTGTAATTGGTTCTGGTAATATTAATGTTGCTAATGGTCAATTGGAAGATGTTTTTCATGTTCAAAACATGCCTATCAACTTACTTTCTATCTATCGTGCATGTTGGAAAGGTTTTAAATTTGAAGCTTGCCCCGATAAATATGTTCTTAAAGATATCAACCAAAATTACAAAGTAGTTTCTTCTGGCCCTGTTGATCGTACAGCTGGTTTATATAAATTTCCAGGTTTTAATTCAACTAAGAGACAACCCTTTTATTCCTATGTTGCTCATGTTGATGAACTAAGTAAATTATGGCATGAAAGATTGGGTCACTTGAATTATGGTAAAATGAAAATACTAGCTAAAATGGTTCATGGTTTGCCTAATATTTCTTCTACTACTAGTGTTTGTGAAGAATGTGTTCTTGGTAAACATCATAGAGAAATGTTTGACAAAGGTAAATCTTGGCGTGCTAAAAAACCTTTGCAATTAATTCATAGTGATATCTGTGGTCCTCTTGAAGTTCCTTCAATATCCCATGCAATTTATTTTCTTACCTTTATTGATGACATTAGTAGAAAATCTTGAGTTTATTTTCTGAAAAATAAAAGTGAAACATTTGCAAAATTTCAAGAATTTAAATCCATGGTTAAAAATGCATCTGGTAAGAGTTAAAAATTTGCGATCTAATAATGGGGGGGAATTTGTTAAGAAAAAATTTGATGCATATTTATCTACACATGGTATTCAACATCAAAACATTATTCCTTACACACCTCAACAAAATGGTATTGCTGAAAGGAAAAACAGAACTTTAGTTTAAATGGCTAGATGTATGCTTTATTCTAAAGAACTACATAAGAAATTTTGGGTTGAAGCCATAGGTTGTGCTAATTTTATTTTAAATAGAGTTCCTACTAACATTGTTAAGCATGTTACCCCCGAGGAAAAATGGAATGGAAGTAAACCGGCTATTAGTAATTTTAAGGTATTTGGTTGTGAATGTTGGGCTCATATTCCTAATGAAAAACGGAAAAAATTAGAACCCAAATCTCACAAGTGTATCTTCATTGGCTATGATGAGAATTCCAAGGCTTACAAGTTGTTTGATCCTTCTAATCGAAGTGTCATAATCAGAAGGGATGTTCAATTTCATGAAGTCTCTTCCCCGCTTGAGTTTATAAAAACTCATGCTACCCTGAATTTATCAATACCACTTGTTACTCCTATTCCTGTTACTCCTTCCAGTTATGTGCCTCTTATTGATCATGATTCTTCCTCTTATTGATCATGATCATGAATCTCCTGAAGTGACTCATGTTCCTTCTATTCTTCCTGTTTGGGCTCGGAAAACCCTTGAATCTGCAGGCAGTGAGGTCGAAAATTCTTCCGACACTCGTCGAACTAGATCTAACTTTGCTCTTATGACCAAAGTTTTGGCCATAGATGATCCTGTTACTTATGCTCAAGCTAAGGGTAATCCCAATTGGGAACAAGCTATGTCTGCTGAATATGAATCTCTTTTGAGAAACAAGACTTGGTCTCTTGTTCCTCTTCCTTTAAGAAAGAATTTAGTTGGTTGTAAAAGGATTTATAAAACTAAGTTCACTGCAAAAGGACAGATCGAAAAATATAAAGCTAGATTATTGCCAAAGGCTTTAATCAACTTGAAGGTATTGATTATAATGAAACTTTTGTTGTTGTTGCTAAAATGAACACAATAAGAACCATTTTATCACTTATTGCATCTTTTAAGTGGGAATTCATCAAATGGATTTTAAAAGTGCATTTTTAAATGGTGATCTTACTGAAGAAATTTATATGCAATGGCCTACTGGTTTTATTTCTGCTGAATCCTCAAGTTTAGTATGCAAATTACACAAATCCTTATATGGTCTCAAACAAGCCTCTAGGGCTTGGTATGATAAAATTGATGCATATTTCTTGAATAATGGTTTTAAGCGTTGTATATCTGATCCAAATCTGTATGTTAAGAACTTTGGTGGATGATCTAATTATCACTGGCAGCCATATGAAAATTGCTCTTTAGAAATAGTTTGAGATGATAGATCTCGGTACATTGCACTATTTCTTTATGGCATATGGCCGATGGTATTTTTCTCTCTCATCCTAAGTATGCGACAAATCTATTGGCTCGTTTCCATGAGTAATTGTAAACTTGCTCCTACACCACTTCAATCTGGTGTAAAGTTAACTATTAAGTGTACCACTCCACTGGTTGATGCTACTCTTTATCGTCAGCTCGTTGGAAGTTTAATATATTTAAGTCACAGTAGACCAGATCTCTCTTTTGTCGTCAGTATGATTTCTCAGTTCATGCAGCAACCTCATGAAAGTCATTGGCAGGCAGCCAAGAGAATTCTGCAATATTTAAGGGGGACATTGCATTATGGTGTATTTTATTCGAGCAGTGCTACAATTTTACTCTCTGGTTATACAGATTCTGATTGGGCAGGTGACAGTTCTGATCGACAGTCAACTGTTGGTTACATATTTCAACTTGGTTCAGGTCCGATCTCTTGGTCCAGCAAAAAGTTGAAGACCCTTTCTTTATCTTCATGTGAAGCAGAGTATAGAGTAGCCAAAGAAGCAACTAAAGAAGTCGTTTGGTTATGGCATGTTCTTACCGAACTTGGTCTGGTTCCGAAATCATCCACCATGTTGAAATGTGACAATCAGGGTGCAATTCAGCTTGCTTACAATCCGGTATATCACTCCAAAACAAAGCATCTCGACCTTGATGCTCATTATTTTCGAGGTCTTGTCGCCAATGGTATTATTTCTCTGGAGTATGGAGTATTGTCCTACCGAGCAGCAGGCAGCCGATATCTTCACCAAATCCTTGACAGAAGCAAAGTATGTGTATCTCTGTTCTTTGCCTGGGATGAGGGAATTGTCATCAAGGGGGAGTAGTAATGACTCCTAGCTGCAAGTGAGGACATGTGAGTGACCATACACCAAGATTAGGTGAATAAAAAATGGCAAGCTATAATTTTTATTTTTGTATTTGAAAAAAAAGCTCAAAATTGCAGGGTGCACAGATTAATGTCGGGACGCATTTTGTAGAGGAGTATCCATTTCCATTAGCAGATCCAAGCATGTCCAAATCTGTTTCCATTAGTGGATCTAAGCATGTCCAAATCCGGATCAGGATCTGATCCAGGGATCTGCTGAACCATCCCCCAGGATCAATGGATCCACTAGGACAGCATTCTGGTCTTTGTGTTGCCCTTAGGATTGCAGGGAGCTACAAGAAATTCAAAGAGTTCTTTGGAATCATGAATAATCAATTCAGCATAACAGGATTTCTATCACTTCACTAACCACAGAGCTAAATGACAATGAGCATCATTCCATTTCTCAATTTGCACCAATCATGAGTCCTCTTGTGCAGCAGAAACAACAAATTGCTAGACTAGAAGCTGAATGCAGTTTGCCAAGAGATATGGTTGTTAAATTGACTGAAGAAACTTAACCAGGGGCCTCCCATCAAAAATGTCAGTGAACTCAGCCCAAGGGAATTTCAAGAAAGGAACAGTGCATCAGTTGGTTGAGGACAAGGAGATTGGGAAGCCAGAGCCTATTCCCTCAAAGGCTATCAGCCATCATGTTTTTCATCAAGTTTATTGTTTTTTGAAGTTATTAGGATATTCTGTGTTTACTTCAGCATATATCTGTAAAAAATACTGGGATATTTTTCCTGTTGACATATGTAAGGTCTGCTTTCCGCGTGAAAGGAACTGTTTATTTTGCATAAAACTATGCATAGAAGTAATATGTAATTCCGCTGTTTAGCACAGCTACAGCTTTATATAATACAAATTTCCCAGTTTCAGTTAAAAACACAAACAAGGACTCTACACCTCATCCTTTTTTAAAATAAATTCTATTGTACAAGCCAATGTAATATATGATCACCAAAAGAAGTGTGCTTAGCTCCTCAAAGCTGGAACAGCACCTTTGATAAACCCCTTGAAATGGAAACAACCACATGACGTTTGCAACTATAACTGGAGCAGACTTAAATATAAAATGCAACACGATTTAATTAACTATGCATAGGGCATAAAAAGTGTTAGGTTTTGAAACTTATTTAACAGTCATGACGTAAGAAATGAATCAGAAACACATGGAGATGAGGGGTCCTTGAAACAAGCTATCACAATGGGAATGAATCAGCTTTGATGCAATTCAGAAATGATCCAGTTTGTTTCAATCCATTAACAACCTCAACACAGCACAACATTTTTTTCAAATGCTTCTAAATCTCTATTATCCCTAAACCTCAATTGTGCCATGGGCTCTGAGTCAGATGCTATGTCACATGGTTCAGGTTCGAATTTAAGTTCAACAATGATTAAGTTCGATAATAACAACTCAATCTAAGTTTTCCTATTTATACAAACACCATTATAAAAGAAACTAGAACATTGACATAAAGACCTGTCCTATGTGCGCATTGGGAAGAGCAAAGTCTTGATCCTGTCATAGTTGTCACCTAAGCAAAACAGTGAATTCGATGTCAATCTACAGATTTCAGAAGGCTAAGGCTTGGGCAGGGTTGGAGCTGTGTTACCTGCTAGGTTACACCAAGCAGAATCTGAAGACCCCATGGCCCAATGTACAGGCACTCATCAATTTTTTTACAAGTCCAGAAGTCAACAGACACCTGCTAACCTTTTCACTCTTCTTTCTACTTTCCCCTCTCTCAAATTTCGCAACCCTATAGGGAATTGTAGTAAATGTCACTAGTATGATGAACTGTTGTAATAGGCTTAGCAATTGTGCCTATGGGCTCTGAGTCAGATGCTATGTCACATGGTTCAGGTTCGAATTTAAGTTCAATAATAACAACTCAATCTAAGTTTTCCTATTTATACAAACACCATTATAAAAGAAACTAGAACATTGACATAAAGGCCTGTACTATGTGCGCGTTGGGAAGAGCAAAGTCTTGAACCTGTCATAGTTGTCACCTACGCAAAACAGCGAATTCGATGTCAATCTACAGATTTCAAAAGGCTAAGGCTTGGGCAGGGTTGGAGCTGTGTTACCTGCTAGGTTACACCAAGCAGAATCTGAAGACCCCATGGCCCAATTTTTTTACAAGTCCAGAAGTCAACAGACACCTGCTAACCTTTTCTCTTTCCTCTTTCAACTTTCCCCTCTCTCAAATTTCGCAACCCTACAGGGAATTGTAGTAAATGTCGCTAGTATGATGAACTGTTGTAACAGGCTTAGGCGACTTGGCACTCAACCATCAAGTGAGTACACTCTAGAGTGTTTTTTTCACTTAGCTAATTATTCTTGTTTTTCAGAGATGAATAACTAGCTGAGTTTTTTTCACTCACACGCCTCCAAAGCTGGAGTGTGACTTAATGATTAAGCCTTGGGTCTGTCCTAATGCCTAGATTCGATGTATTTTACCATACTAGGACATATCTAAAGCGTCACAAAATTTTTAAATTATAAAAAAAATTCTCAGAACGGGATTTTTAATTAAATTCCTTATAAAATTGTAAATAATTGAGCCTAGAAGATGGTGGGGCATATAAATACTCAAAATCCATGCTCTCCATCCCAACATTCTTCTACGGTCCCACTTTGAGGGTCAAAAAATCAACCATGCCCCCTCAAAACCCACTTTTCCTATGTTAATGGCATAAAGTGTAGGAAAAAATGCAAAAAATAATAAATGGTGAACATAGTAAATGTGTTACCAAGTGAAAATGATGTGCAAAATAACAGTTAAGACAAAGATGGTTGAGAAGCAGTTCAAACATGACTTGCCAGCCACCTTGGAAGACTAAGCCACAAGTCTTGATGAGGTCAAGTTAATTGCCTATTTGTGGGGGTAGATTTGCTTACATGGCAAGGTCAAGTTCCTCTCTCGAAAATTACAATTTGGCTGGCAGTTAAACTCAGATATTATTGGGAGTTGGAGTGGGATTCAACTCCCCCTCAAACTCTCACCCATCCACACTTACTGACACACAATTACAAGGGGTCCACGCAGCAGTCCACTTCAGCCATATGTACAGCAAAGAAATTCCTCGCACAAGCTAAAAAAATACACCTATTTGGGCACGTTCTGTTAGCTACTAGTTTAGTCGGATATGGCTCCCACTTATCTCCACCAAATCTCCGCACTAGGCAGACTTATTAACTCACACCAGCCAACAGGGAGATACACAACAATTGGAGAATACGTTGCCAGTCTTTGGAGATCCTACAGCAGTGCGACTTCACACTTGGTCAGTCTTTGCTACACATGGAGATACGACCTCCCCTTGGGATTATCACCATCTTTGACACTTGTTTCATCATTTCACATTGGAATTCCCTCCCATTCTTGTATAAAGAGACTCATTGAGCTTTATTATTGTCATGGTTGAAAATCTTATTCTTGAGAAAACGCTGTTCGAATTTGTACTCTTTTATTTCTCTAATAAAATCAAAGACTTTGGAGGTCAGAAGGTGCTTTGTCTTGCTTGGTCATGGAGGTAACTTCTTGATGTTTTAGTTTGTTTCATAGCTTGTAAGCTTAGATCCCTAGAGAGATAGCGTTATCTCAGGGAAGTGATTAGCAAGTATTTACTTTTCATTTGGTAGACTTTGCATTTGATCTAATCATTGTGGGTACTTGTAAATAGCTTACATTGATCCTTTTCTCTGCAAAGTCTCCAGCTGTTGCTAACAAGCATGTGTAGAAGTTGTGATGTGTACTTGAAGGTTGTCTCTAATATCCAAGCAGATTAGGAGAATTCACTCGAACCACTTCCAAAGGGGTGCCACATTTTGATCTTCGAGGAATATTCGAGAGGGCTCCACTAGCCACTATTTGGATTTCTTCCATCAAACGAATTTCATGAACTTTGGCTACTTGTTTGCGCTTATACTGAAGATGTAGAGCTTCTAGGCTCTTCTGAGGGGCTGTTCTGTTAATATCAGTCAAATTTGTCCAAGGGGATCAATATTTCCTTGTTTGTCCTTGGGCAAAGAAAACCTTTTTCCTTTAGATGATTAAAATCAAAAGTTTAACAAAGCCTAGGATCTATTTTTGCTCATGTTTGTTTTCAGTTTTCCATGACAATTTGAGCCCTACTAATTTGGTTATTTGGATGCCTTTTTCACAGGTTCACAGGGTTAAATTGCAAGCAAGGAAAGCCCTCCCTTGAAGCTCATTTTGGACTGTTTCGTTAGAGGTTTTTGATGAAAACTTGACTAAACTGAGAGGGGGGGTGAATTAGTTTCCATTCATGGACATTAAAATTCTTTTCATTAAACTCTTTAGCTGAAACATCATATGAGCAGCTTAAAAAATAATGACCAGCAAATTGAGTATGTGAACAGCAAGTAATAAGCAGAGCAACACATCACATCAGCACATAATAACCACGCATATTTACACCAGATATAAGTGGAAACCCATAAGAGAGAAAACCACGATTTTATTATTGTTGTGATGCAAAGGAAAGTCCTACTCCTTATTACATCTGACTTTCTGTAGGCTCCAACCTACAAGAGACTCCCAATATGCAAGGAAGCTCCAACTCCCATGTGTTTTCTGTAGGCTACAATGCACAGGAGGCTCCTACCTCAATAGGCTCCAACTTGATGTTTATCAAGCCACTACTTGAAAGGAGACTACAATTCCCTGATGCAAACAAGAAACAATGTGTACCTGGTCATAAATTCTGCATATCTCCATCTTCGTTTCTGCCTCTTCTTCCCCTCAAATCTGCTTCACATATGCTTCATATGTGTCAGGTCACCAATGCAAATCACCTCAATCAGCTCTCCCACATTCTCCAACTCTTTAACATCACATTTCCCTCCATAATCACATCTTTTATAAAGATAAGATAGTTGTTTGTATTCCACATAGGAATATGAAGAGAATAGGCTTAACTCTTTGCCTTCCACTCATTTCTTTCCAACATCTTCATATCTTGAATATTAGAACAAAAATAAATAATTCATCCAATATTAATTTCAGCCACATGTAATGATTAAATGCATCAACCTAATGCCAATATCAAATAACAATATTTATCATTAATGCATCATAACAATCTTTGCAACAGCTTTGCCTTTGCCTTGGAGTTTTGCCTTTGCATCACAACAATTCAGCTCAATCAACAATTTCACATCATCACAAATTCTTCGATATAGCAATCTCTACAACATTATCAAAACATTTCAATGTATCACGACTCCTCCTTGTTCTGCTCCTTTGCATTACTGATCTTGTTCATTAGTGTATACATTGCCATGTGGCTACTCCTTCATTGTTCCTTGTTGTTGCTCCTTTGCCTCTTCTTGTTGCTTCCAACTCCTTTGCCTTCTTTTGTTGCTAAATGCTCTTTTGCTTTCTTTGCCTTGCTACTGCTCCTGCATGCCTTTGATGATCCTGATCTGCTCATTTTGTTCCTTTGCCGTCAATGACAATATTTCCAACAATCTCCCCCTTTGGCATTGATGGCAACACATTTGTCCTCCATCTTTCATTATGATAAGTGTCTTTGATTACCTCCCCCTTTGACATCAATGGCAAGGGGGTTACAAATGTCTTGTAGCCCTCCAATCACCATGGGATGACACCAATGCATTAATGTTCTAAAACCTGCAATATTTTGTCTTGCACAAACAATATTGACAGACTCATTGAATGAACGTTGCTACAAATGGCAGATTAGAGCTGCTCTAGATTGAACACCACTTCAAAATGAATGCTGCTCCATATGGTATATAAATGTTGTTGGGAGAACACTTGGTAAATCATTGCAATTGCATGTATATAAACAATAAACTCCATATGATACTCTCCAAATAATAAGTGCATTGCACTTGCATAATGCTGAAGATGATATAAGATAATTGCAGTATTAAGTGTAGAAATAGATGTATCATATTCATAGACAAGTTATAATGCGGTCATTGCCATGAGGTTTGATGCTTACCAGGAGCATAAATCTTCTCTTTCTTGGTGTTTGGATTGCCTTCATATTGGAAGAAAACTGATATATCTATATCATACTAATATGATTTGAATATGCGTATGATACAATTCTGGAAAAGTGCCCCACAAAAAAAACAACACATCGCCCCATAAAACCAACAGTAACAACACACATCGTTGAGACATTGCAATATAAACTAACACATGGCATGTGCACTAAGGTTGCAAAGCCATTCTGGGAAACTCAACAAAATGGAACTTCAATGAGCTTTTGCATTCTTAGTCTATTCCACTTCTGGCATTGTTTTTCCTTCCACGTTCTCAAGCTCTTTACAATAATGTAAATACTTACCCAAGTTTTGGTATCATTTCCTTAAATAAAAATTATATCCTTTCCACAAAGAACTTGATCTAAACTATGCATGCCATAAACTCGCAAATCAATGAGACAATGAAACCTCCACGACCAGTTTTCCCAAAACGATCTTTCGCAAATGAAGCTCTATTGCCAGCACTACATGCCTGGTTACTTGCATTCCTTCCAGTTGTAGAATTTGAACGTGTCGAATGACTACTCTTGTCTTTACGCATCAAGCAGGTCATCCATAATAATAAAACCTAATATAATGTTGATATACGTTGTCCATCCATATAACGTTGTCAACGATATTTAAAACCTGATATACATTGATATGTGTTGTCCACTTAACATGATATACGCTGAGTTTTACACATCAAGCAGGCCATCCATAATAATAAAACCTAAACGTTGATATATGTTGTCCATCCTGTTGTACCTTAAGTGACAATTCCTTAGCTGTGAAAAGGATTGTGCTTAAGACATTATCTGTTTGTGTCACAAGTGATTATTATATATCTGTCTCTGTATTAAAACCCTTAAACATTGATTTTGTAACCTTCAAATATCAAACCCATACATGTTTCTGCAATGCCATATTCCAATTATGCTGAAATGAATGGATGGAAGAAAATGAGAAGAGGATTTCAAACTGATATGCTGTCTAAAACAGAATCTACCATTTTAAAATCCAAAAGAATTATGTAAAGATAAAGTTAAAATAGAGGAGCGCACATTAAGGTTTGTTTAACTCTTAAATACACATGTATAAAGAGACTCGCTGCTCAAATTACTCTATTTCATTCATAGATATGAAAACATTATGTAAACTGGATAAACTTTCAACATAACCAGAATAATAGAAACTTGCATACTTCTTTCATTGATTTGCAATTCTCAGTACAAAATTATGCTTCAAAGTTCAAAAACTCGGAACCTTCATCTTTCTTGAAATTGTCTTTAAATACAGTATCACAAGACAGTTTCATTATTCTAACTGCCCTAACTAATTCTAACTGCTTGAACTACTGACTGTTACGGAGGCACATGCCTCAAAAAGGTCTTATTACATTTACATGATTTTGAGAAATAACATAGTGAGAATTTGAAAACTTCTAATCTATGAGAACAGCTACTCCTGAAGCGGTTGTTGAATCAACGGCTACTTTTGGTTGAGCCGCTAGGACCTCTTTTGTTGAATCTATTGAAAATTGCTTGCACTTCTTCCATAGCTCATTTTGAGTTGTCGAGGAATTTCTGAAACTTTGATATTCTATCCTGAACGCCACAATTTGACTGTGTGTAGGTTTTCTTGTAAAGAGAGTCTTTACCATCCATAGCAAATTGAAATGCCTATGCAAGAAGTTAAACATAGTTTCCCCTTTTAAGATCTGTGTCTTTTCGTGTCTATTATCTGCCTTACTTTTTGCTAATGTTAACTGATCTTCATAAAACTTCCATGACATGATATTTCCTTTCTCAGTCCAGCATGAAGGTAAACCTGTTCTGGTCAATTTTTCAAATGATATATCAAACTTTTTTACAATCTCCTTGATTCCCAGTAACCTTTTCTCTGCAACCTTCCGAAGATCATTCTTAATTATCATTTTATTAACTTCCTCAGCATAAAAATATCTGTCTTGTATTCCAATATCTTCTAATTCTTCGTCTGATTTGGAATTGATAAAATTTATAAACTTCCTAGCCCAATTTGCTCTTTTAATGGCCGTCTGCTTTTTAGATAATATCTCCTCTTCATGTTCTGAGATGAGGCTTTTCTCTTTAGCAACTATATTCAGGGAATTCCAATTTGACTTCATTTCTGAAATAATCTCACCCCAAATGATATCTTTAGCTTTAATAAGCGAGATATTACCTTTTAACTTCTCCTTGAGATCCTTAATTTCATCTTCAGCCTTCTGTAATTTCTGCTTATTCTCATCCGCTTTATCTTCTAGTGCCCGCATGATCTTGGTGGCCGTTTCTAGCTCTGATTGAGCCTGCTTTCGATCTCGTTCTGCCATCTTCAATTCTGTGCTGAGCTGAACAATCTGTGCTTGAG
Source organism: Pinus albicaulis (assembly GCA_034641835.2). Lineage (NCBI taxonomy): Eukaryota > Viridiplantae > Streptophyta > Pinopsida > Pinales > Pinaceae > Pinus > Pinus albicaulis. The sequence goes on along the minus strand of CM076569.1, from coordinate 221,912,736 downwards.
GGTTTGCATTACCTGTAGGAAAAACAAATGTACAAGTATGATTTTCAATATGGTTTTGTAATGAAATAGAAGTTTGTTTTACTTTAGTTAACTCTTCATCTTTCTTCAACAATTGCTGACGCAATTCTTCTTTCTCTTTTTCCACCTCTGCTACTTCTGCAGCCATTGAATGTTCTGCAGTAGGTAACTTCAGCTTTCTTCTTAGGGTGGATATCTCTATTTCTGCACTCTTCATGAGCTTCTGCACTGCAGCCTTGTCATTCGGATCCACACCAATCTTCATGATAATCTTTTTTAACTCTTCGTTTTGAACTGATAAGGCCCTTGAATTGGCCTTTTCCATTCTGAACTGTTTGATAACTTTTGCAAGCATGTTTTCAGCTTTAACCGCTGTGGCATTAGTCTTGGTTAAATCATTAACAATTAACTGTCCAGTCTGCATATGAAGGTTCATCTTATCCCACAATAGGATCTTCTTGACATCCATAGTTATATTTACCTCATTGAAACTGCTTGAAGATCCAAGGGACATCCCTGTTGGATGTGTTAGAGCCATTTTGAATTGATCTTTTTCAAGGTCCATTACAGTCAACAACCTAGTCTGATCAGCAGCTATATGATGCTCCGCCTGAGCCTCTACATTAGCTTTTATTCTCTGATTTCTTTCTTCAATCTGTGTAAATATTTGTTTGACTGAAGGCATCTTCTCTGGGTGAAGTTCATGGCCTCTAGGAGAAGAGGGGACATTTTGTTCTTCATTGATATGGAAGATAAAACCAAGTGAGTTTGAAGAATGATCTTCAGCCAATTTAGTTCTCTTTTCCTCCCTCGGCTCTTCATCATCTACTTCAACAACATCATCCCTACCTCTTTTATTTGCCCTTTCAATTATAACAGGTGTCTGAATACTCGTTTTTGATGCACTTAATTCGCCTAGGTTTGCCAGCTTCTCCTGATCAGGTCTGCTTACGTGAGAAAACGCAGAATATCCATTCTCAATTCTTCTCTGGGAAATCACTCTATGCGGATCATATGACCATTTTTCTCCTAGTAGCAAATGTGTCTCTTCCAACATTTTAGAAACCTCATCAAAAGCTTGCCTCATATTGACCACGAAAGGTCCCACACTCATAGGCAATTTATACATAAAACCTTTCTTCATGGGAAGAAAGTGCACCTGATCCACATTAAGGCTCTGTCTTATGAATTCCAAGGCGAAAAGCCGCATAGGTACAAAAGTTGGGAGCCTATAAGGCTCAATACTAGCTCCATACAATCTTATCTCTGAATACTCTTCAAACACAAACCAATCACCGAATCTGCAACTCGGTCCTAACTGTAGAAATTCTCGGGCTTTTGGTAGAAAACATGGAGGAGGGACTCCATTCAAAATTCTATAAGCAATAGACATATAATGACTAGCAAACTCAAATAACCCTGCTTCATTTCCTTCTTTTCTAGTCATGTCAGTGCAAAATAAAACTGATTGCTTTTGCTTGTTAACATCAACTATATTCAACCCCAAACTCATAAATTCTTCGACATTTTGATATAAAAATAAATACACAATTAATGACGGGAATTTAAAGAAACCTGTAAGAGGAAAGGTCATCAACTGAGAATTTACAATCTCCTGCCAAAAAGATGGTATGTCGAGAACAACCCCTGGTTTCATCATCAGCGCATACATTCCCAACACTGATTTATCGACTGTATGGTCATTGTCTTTGCCCAAAATCTCTGCAATGCAACTCAGAATTGGTCTATACTCAGCACTGAGCAATTCCAAACTAAATTCTTCTCCTTCTAGTCGAGCTTCCGTTGAATTTGGTCTCAAGTAGGACATACATTGGTCAAATTCTTCATTTGAAAGGTCCTCAAAATAACTAGCCAATGAACCTTCGAAGAATTGCAGTGGTGACTCGTTTTCAGGAAAGCATAATGCTTGGCGGATTAACTACGTCGATACCTGCAAAACATTTTCTCCCTGCGAATTCATTATGAAGCACTTGCCAGGATACATTGAAGAGACCAGCCATGAGATAAACTCGGGAAAGAAATGGGCTTTTGGGATACATGCAGACAAGACACCGGATTTTTTCATGGCGGAAAAACAGGGGATTTCTCAGCGTTTAGGGTCACTTGATGATGCAATAAGAAATGGTTTACAAAAGACATGGTATCCTGGACGTCTTTTTCACTATCCATGAGGGAATTGAGGCTTGACGAACCAGATAGAGAGACTTGTTTTGCCATGGCTTAACGGACAACTGAAAGCAAACGGAAAGGTGATGGTGATACAGCTCGAAAGGGGAAAATGACAGCAGGTAATTTGAAAAACGGGGTAAAAAGAACCTTTTAACAACTGCGCAAAGCCATAATAAATGCTTGGAATGACGTGTAAAGCCGCTGACGTGGGGGTACAGCTGTCTTCCACCTCGTTTTATGACGTCACCGCGGGGGCTGCTGAAGTACGGCGGCAAATTTTGGTTGCCCTCACCGCCCCCCCCCCCACAATGCATCCACGCCGTCGATCAACTTTTACCCGTGGTCAAACGGGTCAACTGCGGGGGCAGCTGATCCATTAACTCACGAAATTTTCACACCTCCGCAATTCATCTCCGCCCATAATCTTCAAGGCTTGTTGCTTCCGCCTTAAAACTTGCTCGATTTTTAAACAACAAACGATAACACGAATCCAAGTAAAGTTTAATAATAAACTTAATTGGAAACGAAATTCGAAAATATTTCTTTTTCATGCTATAGTATACATTATACCATAACATATACTTTTTTTTTAAATTGAGATTTTTTTTGCTATTTTTCAATTTTCAAAATTAAATAGAAAAGGATATGCAGATGATCCACAACACATCCATATAACTTTGTCAATGATATCTAAAACCTGATATACGTTTATATATGTTGTCCACTTAACATGATATACGCTGAGCATTTGGCACCAAACAAGCTGGAGTTGCTGACGTAGGCACAATTTTAGCCTTTCTTTTGCATGGAGGACGTTTGGATGGTAGAGGTGTCAACCTTGCATTATTGAAGACCGACATGCAGAACCGTTTATCAAGTAATAACCTTTTCATAACTTTATGAGCATCCCCCACATTCAAGGCTTATAATATAGTACAGTCTTTTTGAAATTGATCAAGTCATTCATATTAGGAGAACATTGGCAAGACCAAAACCTTTTGTTTGACTATCACTCCCTTGACAGATAAAACGATAGAGCTTGTTGTCACTACGGTATTGGATAGATTGAGAATCGAACACCTTAGCCTCCGATTGCATGTGTAATTGGATATGACGAGTATATGACTACGCAAAAAAATGCAATTGTTGCAGTGTTTTCTTATACAAATTATTATATAGATATGATCGTTTTCAGCAGTTAGAACAATACGTCCAGATCTTATAATTAATCCACATGCGTAAGTTGTCAGCAACTAGTATGCATTGAACACCTTTTCACTAGCCCGACTGAGACATTTCAACTCTGCGTTGGAGAATCAAAACCAATTTGAATTGCTTCCAATTTCATTTTCCGCTAACCGGGCACATAATTCAGAGATTCAGTGTAACGTTTCTCTCAGGATATCGAACAAGCTCTGTAACATTCTCCAAATGTTATAGGTTGCAGGTCGTTGTAACGTTCCACTGTAACCAATGTTACACCGAGTTTCCAGGACCGGGAAATGCGGGAGCGGGGATACGCACAAGGGGGACGTATATAAGCAACCCTAAAATTTAGGGAAATTTCGGGGAAACGAGGGGACGTCAGAGCCTTAAAAATTATAAAAATTATTAAAATTTTAATATATAAAAATAAAAAAATAAAATCCCAACAATATGTTAATAACTAAATTAGTAGATAGTAAATCTAATTAATTATGAAATGCACATCTAAATATTATCATCATTTCGTATTAGACTATTGTGAAGTAAAATTATCATTTGACATTTCTACAATCATCAATGTAAATCTAAAAATAAATTACTAAATTGAATCTTTCATTTGACATTATGCAATGTTCCATCTAAATTCACCATTTGGCAATGGGCATTAATATTATGCAAGGTACATCTAAATTAAATTCATCATTTGACAATTGAAACTACAAAATGCACATCAAAAATTAAATTCATCATATGAAAATGACATTTGAAGTCTAAAAAAACCATAGAAAATTGAACTAAAAATAAACATAGAAAGCGGTGAAATACAAAAAATAAAAATAAATTTAATTGTTATTAGCGAAAAAATTCGGGGGACGCGTCCCTCTTGCATCCCCTTGCCCCGCCTCACAAGAGAGACGCATTTTGTCACCAAAAAAACACCCCCCTAGAGTTTCCCTACGTTTTCCAAAAAAGGGGACGCAGGGAAAGTTTCCCCAGGAGTTTCCCCATCTCGGGAGCGTGGGGTGCGGGGAAGCGCGTCCCCCACCTTGGGGGACGCATCCTCGTGGAACACTAACTGTAACCCTTTTTAAACTGCCCAATTGTGTGTTTCTCATCCCTCTATGGAATGCCTCTGCCTTCTAGTCTAGAGTTTGGAGTGTAACGCATGTTGGCACATATTAAAAAACCATATATTCGCTCAGGTCCATTTGAATGAGGCTGAGTCCTCCTTTATATAGGCTTCTTGTCTATCTTTGTAGGACAACTTGTCATTGTCTCTACGCCAACTTCATCTTCTAGATAAGTAGACTTGATTGTTAGCACTTGACGAGGTATTGAAGGGTTATTTGACTTTATTTTGACTCAAATAATTTCTTTTGCAATATGTAACATGCCTCAAATGGGTCTTTCATACATGACAATGACTTAATGACTTGTAGGACACAATGACAAGCCCTAGGAGCTCACAATGGGAACTTGACTAAAAAATAAATTTCCTTGAGCATGAAACCCATACCTCAAGAACAATAATGAATTTATTTTTCTCATTACATCAAATACATAAATCATGATTACATGTCATTATGAAGACCAAACCTAATTACATATTTCAACAGACCCTAAACAAAAAGGGAATGCATAAAAGAATTAGAAATATGACATATAGCAAGTGAAGTTATGCAAAAGTGAATGAGTTCCTATGTCAGAATTATGCTTATATGCCTAAAGAAGACTAGATGAAGCATCATTTTCACAATGAAGAGGAGCACTAAGGTTGATGGGTTCTACAAGACATGCACTAGTGTTGGACAGGCTCTAATCATCATGAAGAAATCCTGAAATGTGTGCCCTAGGGCGGAAGACATTCTTTGTGGATTAAATTAGCATCTTCACCTCTTTAAACCTTAGATGGATGCAACACGAAATTTTGGTCAATGAAGGTACAAATAGAGGAACGATTCATTTTCTAAGGAATTGTTCAAGTTGTGGGAGTTCCCTCCAGGCTTAATTAAAGTTCTTTTAGGACATAGAAGTTAAAGGGCATTTGAATATAAGGTTCTTCATCTTTCTTTATTTTTCTTGGGTTGATTTGATGGTTGGAAATTATAGGTAGAAATATGTTGGTGTAATCTTTGAAGAAGGGGAAACAAAGAATGAGGGGAAACACTCATTATAATCATTGTGTTTACAGAAGGATATGTGTTGTTATAATTTCCTAGTTGTGAATGTGTTCACTCTATTTTTGAAGGTTGCTTTGGATAAGGTTAAAGGGTAAGTATGACAAGTTTAGGCCCTCTTGTTTTTGTGGTAAAGACACTTGAAAGATGATATATTGTTGGTTGTTCGTTCAATACAAGAGCATTCATACTTTTGTCTACTTCATGTACAGATTTATATGTGGTTGTCCTTTAATTAATCATGGTCACATGTTATTACTTGGTTGATTTTGTACTTTGTTATGATAAGCCTCTTTGAAGGGGTCCTCCATTTTTTTTGCAATCCATGTGGTTATGTTGATATTTGTAGTTCAAGCAGGTACTTCTACATAGGCCTAAGTGTCTAGCTGTGAAGAAGTCATCCAAAGTCTCCTTAGAAACTTGCTCTAGTGTGAACAAGTTGCATTTGTAACTGTTAAATTTAGATAGACATGGAATGTTCTATGCTTAATGCAGTTTTACTTCAATCTTTCTTATAGGCCCAATTCAATTTAGCAATCACATAAACATGAAAGTAAAATGTTGATAAAACATAATAATAGATCAACAGAGGACAAGCCAAATAATGTAGATCAGATTTTTCAATTCTTCTTGTCCAGCAAAGATAGAGAGTGATGTGCATTACGAAAGTCAACAAGATGCATCAGCGACCAAAGTCTTTCTCAACATCAGATCAGCAAACCTTCCAAGTGTCACACACACCCCTCAAAGACAGCTCCAAAAGTCAACACAAGTCAACAAAAGAATCCCTCATCAAGATTTCCAGCATCATCCATATTTCCGGCATCCATTTCCGGCATCATCCATATTTTCGGCATCCATATTTACACGTGGGAGAGAGAGAAGCCTCTTCTAGGTTGTACGGACCACCAGATCATGAGGAATGTGTGTGATGAGATGATGATGAAATGGACATCATCTCTCTCCAATTTATATCCATCAATGAGGGTGTGTGACACATATGTAGGGCTTGTGAGCCTACATTACAAATCTGGCCAACCTTGCACATGTGGAAAATAAAATTAAAATATATGAATGAGAGGGTCAACACTCGTTAGGAAGAGATCGTCCACATAGAGAGCTAGAATGAGAGGCCTTTCTCTTCTTTGCATGAGCCGTGAAGGCAATAGGTTCACCTTTATTTCCATTAGAGGGATGATCTCTCTCCATCATTCTTGTCTCCTCTTGAGTGCATCTAGTCAACAATTCATCAAAATCAGGAATCATATTATTATTAAGAATCGTAGTATTAAATACATACCAATCTCGAGGAAGTCCTCGAAGAGCAATGAGGATGAGCTCTCGTTCAGCTACTTCTTCTCTATGGCAAGGAGATCATTCTTGATTTTTGTGAGCCTCATAAAATATGATGGAGGCTCATGAATCCAAGGACATCTTCCATGCATGATAATCAGACTTGTCAGTCAACTTATCATTAGACCATTGGTCCTTGACAAGACTTCTTCTTCCGTAATTGCTTTTCACACTATGTTGGGCTTTGTCTTCACCTGAGCTCTGATACCATGTTAAATTTAGATAGACATGGAATGTTCTATGCTTAATGCAGTTTTACTTCACTATTTCTTATAGGCCCAATTCAATTTAGCAATCGCATAAACATGAAAGTAAAATGTTGATAGAACATAATAATAGATCAACAGAAGACAAGCCAAATAACGTAGATCAGATTTTTCAATTCTTCTTGTCCAGCAAAGATAGAGAGTGATGTGTGTTACGGCAGTCAACAAGATGCATCAGCCAGCAAAGTCTTTCTCAACATCAGACCAGCCAACCTTCAAAGTGCCACACACACCCCTCAAAGACAGCTCCAAAAATCAACGCAAGTCAACAAAAGAATCCCTCATCCAGATTTCCAGTATCCATTTTCGGCACCATCCATATTTCCAGCATCCAGATTTCCGGCATGCATATTTCTGGCATCCAAATTTTCAGCATCCATATTCGCCATCATCCAGATTTCCGGCATCCATTTCTGGCATCCATATTCACACGTGGGATTGAGAGAACCCTCTTTTAGGTTGTACGAACCAATCAGATCATGAGGAATGTGTGTGATGAGATGATGATGAAATGGACATCATCTCTCTCCAATTTATATCCATCAATGAGGGTGTGTGACACATCTGTAGGGCTTGTGAGCCTACATTACAAATATGGCCGACCTTGCACATGTGTGGAAAATAAAATCAAAATATATGTTCTACTCATCCAAACAAGATGATCTTTGGATCAATCTTGCACCTCTCTGAAAGAGGAATCCAACAAAAATATGATCATCATCAAATGAGCAGTGCAAACTGGAGTTTGGACCTAGTTGCCCAAAATTAACACTCCCTCTGAACTAGGGAGAACTCCATCTATCCACTTGTGCCATCCAGAGATCAGTACCATCGTGTACTATCACATATCATCGTGCGTCATCCTGTCGTAACTTGCTTTGTTGGTTCTCCTTCGCAAATAGAACAAAAAGGTGAGTCACAAAGACATCACGCTCTGCTAACCTGAAGTCAGCTTAGAGGTTAAAACCTCTCTTGGACTCAAAAAGAGCCTCATACTTCCTCCTACCTCTCTATTGCCTCCTCTGCTATGCACTCTCCAGATCAAGAATTCTTCCCCCTGGAAATTATCTCTGCCCCTCTCTGTGAGAAAACTCTCGATCGATCTTCTCCCTTAGCATTGTTCACTAAAGAATTTTGATCTCTGGATTCTTTCCTCGTCTCGATGTGTCTTCCAAATGACCCTTCAAGTCCTTTTTATAATCTTCTCGTTGAAACTTCAACGGCCGAGATAATCTCTAATCAACGCCTAAGATTAACTTTTGAATTGATCTTCGCCTTTTATAGAACATTCACACTCTGTTTTACTAATACCCTTTAATTATTTTATTTTGCTACGTTTAGACTTAGGGTCCCTTTAAAAATAATTGATTATCTTAATAAAACATATTCTGAATGGAATTTTCCGAAACAATTTCTGGGTTCTCTGGAATACATGTGCCTAAGCCTCCCTACCAATTTTGAGACTTAGAGCACATCCGATGCTACCACAAATCAACACTCCCTCTTAGCGAGGAATGTGCTCTAGCAATACAATCATCTGAAGCACTTCTTTGATTCTGCAACATCCCCCTTTGCGTTGTTGATGTCTGACCCTGTTGCCCATCAACACTGTGCTGCTGCAGCTGACCCTGCTTTACTATTGCCAACTGCTACTACATTGCAATTCCCTAATATATGTTGTTGTTGTAACTGAGGACCCATCTGCTACTGAAACGAGTTCTCAACCATACCCATCTGCTCCCTGAACTGAATGAACTTAGCTCTTCCCAAAGCCTTTATGAGTACGTCTGCTACCTGATATCCTGTGGGGACATATCGCAGTTGTACTACCCCACATTGAACATAGTCTCGAACAAAATGGCATCTGATATCTATGTGTTTGGACCAATCATGAAATATTGGATTCTCAGAGAGCTTGATACAACTCTGATTGTCATAACACTAGTCGGTTCCATCCTCTTTCCGAACAATCTCACAAGAAGATTCCTAAGCCATATGGCTTCGCACATTGTTGTGTTGGTTGCCATATACTCTGCTTCAGCTCAGCTCAGTGTTACCGACTTCTGCTTCCTGTTGCACCAAGAGATCATTCTTGATCCAACATTGAAACAGTACCCGGAGGTACTCTTTCGGTCTGCTGAAATTCTTGCCCAATCTGTAAACCCACTCAATCTGACATCATCTCCTCAAGTATATTTCAACTCGTATCCGACTGTTCCGCGTACATATTTGAAAATGTGCCTAGTTGCTGCCCAATGTACCGTTTTCGGTTCCACCATGAACTAACTAAGGGTGTTGGGAGCAAAACAAATGTTTGGTCTAGTGTTGACCAAATACATGAGTGGCCCAATGAGCTATCGGTACAAGGTGGGGTCCACTTCCTTGTCCCCTGAAGCATCTATTTTCTTCTAGTTGGTTATCATAGGTGTTGCCATGGACCGGCAATCCTGCATTCTGAACCTCTTCAAAATTTTCGTGGCATATCTTCCTTGCCCTAGGAAGATCTCTCCATTCTTCTACCACACATCCAATCCTAAAAAATAATGCATCAACCCCAAATCCTTCATGTCGAATTTTGCTTCAAGATTCTTCTTGCAATCTTTTATGAGCCTAGATGATCCTGTAAGAAACAGATCATCTACACATAATACCAGAATTAGTGGTTCATTCTCCACCATCAAATAGTAGAGATTGGGATCTGCATCACTCTTGATGAATCCCAACTGCTGCAAGTAGCTATCAATCTGATCATACCAAGCTTTGGGTGCTTGCTTGAGCCCATACAGGGCTTTCTTCAATTGGCATACATGAGTTTTCTTCTCATGGATTTCGAAGCCTTCAAGTTGTTCTATGTACACCTTCTCTTCTATCACCCCATTCAAGAATGTTGTCTTGACATCCATTTGGTGAATTTCCCATCCCATCTGAGCTGCCAAGGATATAACATATCTGATGGAGGTGTATCTGGCTACAGCGGCAAAGTTCTCCTCACAGTCAACTCCTTTTTCTGCGCATACCCCTTTGCTATGAACTTGGCCTTGTACTTCTCCACGCTACCATCTGCAGCGTATTTGATTTTGTAAATCCATCTTGATCCTACAACTGATCTATCCTTCGGACTAGGCACAACTTCCCAAACATCATTTATCATGATAGAACTGTACTCTTCTACCATGGCATCCACCCATACTTGGTGATGTACGGATTCCTGAAAACTGGAGGGTTCTACATGTGCTATCAATGCTTGGTATCTATCAGGTTGTCTACACTGCCTCTTCTCGGTTTTGTGAGCTCCAATGAACTCCTCTGAGTAGCTCAATGTCTGTCGTGCCTCCCTACTGGTTCCACCACTAGTGGTAAAAGGTTCTCTCAATTCCTCCTCCTATTCCTACTGTTCCATTTGCTGAGAACTGCAAGAATCTTCTCCTCCAGAGGAAATGCTAGTACTAGTCATTGTACTCGTTCCTGGTGTCTATCCTCCTGCCTGTCCTCCCTGTTGCCCCTGTGGTTGTTGGACTAAAGGAACTTCTGTTGACTGATCCTCTGTTGGCTTATGACGTGATTTCCTGAAAGCTCTATCCTCCATGAACTTAGCATCTCGTTTCACTACAATTTTCCTGCTGCTAGGAATGTAGATTATGTATGCTTTTGAGGCCTCGCTACATCCTACGAGAAACCCCTTTTCTGCAATCTGATCAAGTTTACTTCTCTTCTCATCTGCTACGTGACAATATGCCAGAATTCTGAATATCCTGAGGTGCCCTACTTCTGATTTCCTCCTTGTGAAAACTCCTTCAAGCGTTTTCTTCCCCAATGCTCTGTGAGGTGTTCTATTCTGGATATACACAGCTGTGTTATATGCCTCTGCCCATAAGAATCTAGCGAGATCTAGGTCATATAACATAGCTTTTGCTACCCCTACACCATTTTGCTGTGGATTGTATGGAGTTGTCCACTCTCTCTTGATGCCCTCCTTTGCGCAGAAATCTGTGAAGTCCTTGTCCGTATATTCTCCACCGTTATCTAAGTACAACACCTTTATTTTCTTCCCTGTCATGTTCTCCACGAGAGCTTTGAACTCTCTGAACCGATCAAAGACCTCATCCTTGGTCTTTAGCAAGTAGATCCAGGTTTTCCTGGAGTAATCACCAATGAGGGTGACAAAGTATTCGCCACCATTGAGAGCTCTAGTGGAAATTGGGCCAAAAATGTCTAAGTGTATCAATCCCAATACACCTTCTACTTGGTTATCACTTTTGGGAAAAGTTGCCTTAGCATACTTCCATAGTACGCATCCTCTGCATACGTCATCATGCTCTGTACTTAGGACTAGTACTCCAATAACAGTCTCTTTGAGCATCCTCAGTGTTCCATGGTGCAAACGTCCCATTCTCATGTGCCATAGTTCATTCAGATTTCTCTTGCCATCAAGATTGTTGTCTCTTAGTGCCATTGGAGACTCGAGTTGCACTCTATATAGTCTATTGCTTCAAGTTCCAATTTGCCTCTTCTTCCTCCAACTCGGATGCTTGACGTATGCCTTCTTCCCAATGAAGTATACATCATATCCCTTGTCATGTAACTAAGACACTGAAATTAGATTCATTCCTAGTCCTAGCACATGCAGCACATTAGTGGCTCTGATGTTGGTTCTTGCTTCCATCTGAAACACTATGGTGCCTTTCCCGGTTGGAGTGCATTTTGTTCTGTTTCCCACAGCGATTTCCTGATAGCTCGAGAAATATTTTCGTACTCCAGTCATGTGAGTTGAAGCCCCGCTATCAATGTACCAAACACTTGCAGATGTTGAACTTGACAAACATGCAAAGTCTTCTTCCAATCTAGAAGAAAATTCAGAGACATCTAAATTTTCCATACTTATCTGTGTTATTTTCCCTTCTGACACTTTTGCAGTCTAGCAAAAACTGCGTCCCTCCTGAAGACTGCTCTACGCTGAACCTGTTGCGTAGCTACCTCTATCACAAGTAAATTTCGATTCGAAAATCTCTCTCTGTCGACTCACTCAAAGTGAGATTTTCCACGAAAATTTGTCCTCTTGGACTAGACTGCGTAATCCTTTTGGAAATCTGATTTACTGCGTGCACAGTCTCCTGACCTCCCTCTTATGTTCAGCAATGGTTCTTCTGGATCTATTTTCTTTTCTCTAGTACCATGTGAAAATTCAGTTATCCAGAATCCTACTACAACAGCTAAATAAATTTCTTCTATTTGTTTAAATGAACAAATTATTTAACGTATGCTACAGTAAATATCGAAATAAAATACACTATAGCCTTCACAATAGAAAAAGCAAGAAAAAATGCTAGCACAAGTATACACACATTAACACCATTATTTTTGGACAATAGTTCCCAAAAAAACTCAATGCGGGAAACCCGGTGCAGCAGTCGAGGGTTTGTATAATATGCAATAATTTTCTGAGTACAAATCTATGATTGATGAAACTATCAAATCATGCAGATACACTGACAAGTAAAATCTTGTGAGACAAACCTCACTCCTCCACGGGAACCCAACACTGATCAACACCCAAAACGAGCTGCTCTGCATTGCCTCTGCGTCACAACTGTAGTTGCCTCTATCTCTGTGTTGGATCTCTCTGCTAGCTGGAAACTGGAATCTGTCGTCCTCTGAAAACTTCCTCCGGTAACTGGCACTAACCCTCTGTTGTCTCCTCAACAGAGAAACGAACTCCCTCTGTAGCTCTGCATAGTCCCAACCATGGGTTTGAACATCGCGATTTTTTCAAAAAATTGCGATTAAATAGCGATTTTTTCAGCAAAACGATTAAATCGGATAGTTTTGCACGATTTTTTGAAAAAATCGCTAATCGGGAAAAAATGGTGGGCCCCTAAAACAGCAACCCTATAATTTCAAAAATCGATTTTTTTTTTGTCATTTTTGCTGACACACCCTGTTGGCAGTTAATGGTAATATTAAATTCTTAAAGTAAAAGTGATATTTCCTTCATTTTTCATTTTCATCCTTTTACTTAAATTTTTAACATTACCCTGAAATGACTCAGGATGTTTAAGAGTGGTTTCGACCTCATTGGATTTCATATGACGAAACTAGAATTTTAGATTTCACTCAAAATTCAGCAGACTTAATGGTTTTCAGGGTTTTATGGTTTGGGGATTTGCATTGTTTCCATTTGATTCTATTATGTGTAAGGGTAGGAGATTGGCATTTGATCAAGAGTATGAAATCCTTTAAGAACCTTGATGTTGGTGGCATTGATTGTTGAACTTTGTTGATGTTGGTGGTATTGATTGTTGAACTCCCCTACCGTGGCCTTAACAAGAATGTACCCTTCACTCAAAGGAAAACCACTGGTTAGGCATGTTAATCTTTTTCTACCGCGTTTTAAGGTTGAGGAGATGAACCCTTCACTCAAACCAAAATCATTGGTTAGACATGTTAAACTTTTTCAATTTCTATCATGTTATAAGGTTGAGCAATCCAAGTCTGAAGACTTTGAGCTAGATGATGTTTATGTACCTCTTGTTGATGATCCCATTTCTAGTAGCGATGAATCAATGATGAGTTTCATGAGGAGGAGGAGAAGGAGCAACAGCAAGAGGAGGAGGTGACACCACCTACCCCTGCTACCGGTAGAGGACGTGGTCTGCCTCCTTTAGCTCCTGGTGCTTCAGGATCTGGAGCACAACAGAGTCCATTGCCAACCCTGCCAGCTTCTTCGTCTAGAGGGAAAGCTGTTACATTTTCTCGCAAGAGGGGCAAAGGAAATCAGTAGTATAGGTTATTTGGTGCATTCCTTTGTATATAACATTATGACTCATGATATGAGATACATTATTATATTTTTTGTTGATATTTTGAGGTTGAGTTGAGACTCAGGACTTAGTATTCAAGACATGATTCACTAATATGTGTGATGTAGCACTAGACATGATATTACACATCTTATATATTAGTTTTTTTTTTCATATTTATGTGTCAATGCATTTATTTTATGTTGTGGATGCTTCAGATATTTAAAAATTTGAAAAAAAAAATGAAAATTTTTGTATGTGCCGATTTTTACCCGATTTTTACGATTTTTTCCTGATTTTTACGATTTTTTCCCCTCGCCGATTTAATCCCGATCGCGATTTTCAAAACATTGGTCCCAACATAGCCTTTGTGTCACTGGCTCTGCGCAGCTGTCTATGGCTTCTATTGCCTCCTCTGTTATGCACTCTCCAGATTAGGAATTATTCCTCTTGGAAATTATCCCTAACCGCTCTCTGTGAGAAAACTCTCGATCAATCTTCTCCCTAAGCACTGCTCACTAAAGAATTTTGATCTTTGAATTCTTTCTCCGTCTCGATGTGTCTTCCAAATGACCCTTCAAGTCCTTTTTATAATCTTCTCGTTGAAACTTCAACAGATGAGATTAAATCTCTAATCAACACCTAAGATTAACTTTTGACTTGATCTCCGCCTTTCCTAGAACATTCACACTTTGTTTTATTAATACCCTTTAATTATTTTATTTTCCTAAGTTTAGACTTAGGGTACCTTTTAAAATAATTAATTATTTTAATAAATTATATTCTGAGTGGAATTTTCCCAAACGATTTCTGGGTTCTCTGCAAAACATGTGCCTAAGCCTCCCTGCCAATTTTGAGACTTAGAGCACATTCGATGCTACCACAAATCAACAATATTCACCCTTACATTTTATAAACATGATTAAGTTTTACATAGTTCATGTCCAATGGTTTAAACTCATATTGATGTACATAAATATATCATTTTTATTAAAACTTGCTTATTTTACGTATGTTTGGGTTGTGAGTTCCAATCCAATCCCAATCTGACCCTTGGCTAATTCTAGCCTCAATCTAAGCCTCAATTTTGATAACCTTGTTCCCATCCAATGCACATTTTCAAAGTGGGTGCAAACGAAGGAGCAACATGACCATGCAACATTGATGCTAACATTTGACATCATAGCCCAACAAAATTTTCCTTGAGAAGCCCTATTTAAAAAACAAAGGAAAAAGGAAATTATAAAGATAAGCCCTTTATAACCATTTAAGTAGTTTTTAACACCAAAATATGGGCTTGAATTACAAAAGCAAGTATCCCACAACTCACTTTTTTTGCCTCAAACCAAAGTCAAAGCTTCGATAATGACAGGCAACAACAACCTTCGAATATTGCTACAATGATTCTCATCAATTTTGTTGGTGTAGCAACAACTACTTCTAGGATAAAATAAACCCATTGAAGATGGATATTTTGGACACTATTATCAGGCCCATAAAATCCATTATGGCTGAAAGGTTTGGGGACCTAGTCTACTTGAGTTTGATTAGGACAAGACAAGGAGAATTCAACTTCTCATACTTCACTACATTATCACGAGCAAGAGAACAGTTCCCTAGCAATCATCTAGGCAAAGTTTGCAACTTACCCCTTCTAGTTTAAAACCAATTTCACAATTTTGTATCGTGCTCACAACTTTGATGACTAGACTATTAGTAGGGATCATTATCCTTACCTCACATAGTTTTCCTCTATAAGCCCATCACCTTAACCAACCCTAACTAGCAAGTCCATCATTGGTTTTTGGAGGTCACATATTTATTACAATGAATTGGCATCTCAATGGACTTGCCTCCCTTCAATAAAGTATTTTTTAGACACTCTTGGTTGTATCCTACCAACCAAGCAAGAATTGAATAGGATATGAAAGAAGGCATTTATAGACAATAAGGCAATACTTCCATGTCACTTAAATCGTCCCACCAGGCTAGTTAAGTTCCAAGAGCCCTCTATGTAGAGCACTTCATGGAGCTAAAGGATGAATTGAATGTTCAACCTCCTTACATACTTCATTCAATGCAAACTATAAAGATACCACTTGGCCAATTCAAGGTTGGTTCACATTGACTTAAAGTGGAAGAAAAACATCATATATCTCTTATATATAGACCCTACTAGCTCTACCATATTCAAGAGATTGAGTTGTGGAGTACTTCATTTTTTGTTGCCCCACCTACTATTAGATCTGAGGACGATACTACTACCTCTTCAAGGATCCCCAAAACTCCACTTCCATCTTCTCCAAGCAGGTGGACCAACAATGCCTTTCCTTGTTCATGAAGGATGCCCTCTAATTGAAATCTCATTCACTCTAACCACCCTCCTCCCTCCAACCAAAGTATCCCAACTGGTTACATCTTTCTTTCTAGTGCTCCCAGTGAATGAATAAAGGCACCAAGATACAAGCAAACAACAATATTGTTTCAACTTCCGGATCTATGAAACCTCGAAGGACCATTTCTCAACAAGAAGTTGTCTCTTCTAAACAAAAAGATACATCACAAACTAACTATTCCAACGAGTCATCCATCAAAAGTTTATTTTCTACGACATTGAATGTCAAGAGAGATAAACACACAAAGGTTGTTGACTAGGAGGGAAGAATTCCATCCCCAACTTCAAGCAACAGCTTCACCAAGCGTTGATATTCATTCCTTTGTACCCTCATACAAGCCTTTCCTCAAGACTCTAGTTTCAAACAATACCCACACCTTGTATCTGCACTCAACTTTTGTACTTTGCTTTCATGTATTATTTCTTACCTCTTATAGATTACATTGGGATTTATCTTGCTTTTATAGGAGCAACCTTTGCATACATGTTTTAGATCAATAATGATATACTTAGCAACTACATTCACCCATCTACAGCGATTTCAATTTGTTATACCTTGGTCAACTTATTTTAAATTATCTTACTAGACAAACAATCTCATTTTAGGTTTCAAGTTCAATGCTCTCCACAATCAATCTACACCTCGCTCGTGTCGTAGAATCCCTTTTGTTTTGATACTGTATATATTTTTTTACAATATACACATGACAAGACAGGGGCTAATTTTCGCACTCAAATAACATGATTTCATATTGCTTGTTGTGTTTCACCATTCATGTTTCTTTATTGAAGATATATGTTTTTTATCCTAATCAAGTTTTGATTAGTCATTGACTTGGGTGGAACCAAAGGAAAAGTTCCAAGTGGAGCCTTTTCAAATCCTCAATACAAAGGTCAATGTTTACTCCAAAAGCAAGCCATCGTCAAGCTAAAGTTTCAACATAAACAATACAAACATGAAACCAAAGAAACATTACTATCCACAATTTTCTGAAAAATAAGACCACATCAACATTGTCATTGTGTAAAATACTAGATTTTGGCCCCTATCTAAATAAATAAACATGTGAAATGCATTAAATGTTGATGTGCATTTCAAATAATGAATGATCACTAGTAAAGATGCCCCACCAATTATGCTTATTGCATACAACAAAAAGCCTTTGAAGTATGATGTAATAAAAGGAAAATTTCCTATGCTTTTATTTATACAATAAAGCACATGAACGCTGAGGGGAGGAAATGATATGTAAGACTCGATGTCTTATTAAGTGGCAAACACCAAGGGGAAACATTTCATAGATATGACCCTTTGGAAAAGGGAAAAGGGAAAGGATTCCATTCTCTATTATTGATTCTAACTCTCAATTTTGTTTTTTTCTCATCTTATCATGGTGGTTGAGGAGCTTTCATAGGAGAGTGAATTCTAGTTTTCAACCTTGTGCAGGTGTTCGATCCAACCATTCGTGAAGGATTATTTGTGAGGAAAAGAAGCAAGGGACTTCACTAGCACAATAGGCACTAATCTTGATCTCTTTAGGAAGGTGCAAGAACAACTACAAAGAGGACTCATAGCTCTAATTTAGTGGTACAAGCAAAGAATGCTTAACATCATGGGCTGGCAGTGCAACTTGTGGATTAATTTAGGTAAGATTACTTTGTCTCATGGTTGGACCCAACAGGGTTCTTTTGCCTTGTGTAGTCATTTGATTTCACTTACCAATGAGGGTTTGTCATGTATCACTATTGTTTACCCAACAGATAGCTTAGGGTTTGGGAATGAGACAAAGTTTCCCTTGTCATATGTAGACAATCATCACAAGGATCACTTTGCACTTGTGGGTGATAAATACTCCAAAGCAAATCATTGTGCATAAAAATTCATGGAAAATAAGTGTTTTCTTTTACCTTCACATTTATTTGCAGTTGTACATTGCTTTAAACTTGGATCTGATAATAATGTTGCATGTTTGATTAGATCTGCTTGTTTGGTAGTTCATGCATTTGTGCATGTCTCTAGACTTTTGTTTGCACATTGTTTCAATCGACCATATAATGGTTTTGCAAGAACAGAAATCATGAGCAACTTCAGAGCAAGTATCATGTTGTGTTCTGAAGAAGTTATGTTGTTGTGTAAAGACTTTTCATGAGAGCTCATTTCAAGGTAGGTTAGAGATAGGTTCCATCATACTAGGTTTACAAATGTCTATTGTTTATTTTCTCAAAAAGCATAAGCCTTTCAACATTTATGTATAAATGCAAATTGGCCAAACCGTTTTGGGAATGGATAACTACTGAGCACTACATTCTCTCTATCAACTTTCTTCATTGGAAAGGAGTCATCAATCAAATGGATGCTTGGGAAAGGTGGATAGAAGCATATGGGATACCATAAGGTTGAATGGTATCTCCATTTGAGGCAATTTAGAACCATCTTTAATGGGGATGTTGTGTGCTTCATTTGGATAATCGAAACTTCCAATTCAGATGCAATAGAGATTGCAACTAGGATAGGGATCTTTACAAAAGTCAAAGATTCCCAAGACACTAAAGCCAAAGTGGATATGTTGCCTTTTTTTCCTATGCAAGAAAACACAATTTTCGTAGTCAAGTTTGGGCTACTGAAATGACTTGTGAGTACTCCCCTGACTAGTAAGTACTCCCCTTTGATCGTTAATGAAATATAAGATGCATTTTCTAAAAAGTAAACAAATTGTCACTTTTAAATTTTGTTAAATTTTGGTAGCTGGTCGGCATTCTTCAATTATATTAGCCCACAAAAATAAAAGAAATGAAAAATACAAAGCTGAATTCAAGTCGGCTCCAAATAAAAGAGGGAAAAAATAAATTTTGAATTTGAATTAAAAGTGCTCAAGCCAGCTGCAAAGTATAGGTCATCCCAGCACAAAGAGATATGCCCCTTGTGCACCACAAGACCACTATATATACCAATTCGTCTTTCTCATTGCAGACACAATTCGGATCATCTTGTGAGAACATAGAGTACAGGAGGAACCACAGATCCCCAGTGGAGGACGAAGTTTGAAGTATGTCTATCTATTTTTAAAGTAAATAAGCCCTTGCAAAGGATGCCGAGTTGCTCCTCTTATCTCTGTCTGCTTAACGTGAGAGAGAACGAGTGGAAGAAGGCTAACGGATCTGTTCTGAGGAGCTGAAGCCCTAGAAGGTGGCCTCAGGCCACAGATTTATCTGAACAGTAGTATAGAAAAAGGCAACAGGCAGTCTGAGATAGGCCCCAGGCTGAGACAAGATGACCTCAGGTAGACGAGAGGGGAAAGATGCCACAGAGGCATATGTAACAAGGCCAAGGTACTTCAGGCCTAGAAGAAGCCAACAAAAGGCTACTGTTCTGTGTTGATGAGTTGACTTGTAATGTTTGTTAGGGCCGAATTTGGGCAGGAGGTTCAAAGCTGGTTGACCTAGCCCTAAGGGCTAAAGAAGGACAAGGAATTGCTAACTGGAAGATCTACACAAGTTCTGAGGTCTGTCTAACCAGGTTTGATCAGCACTACAATATTTGGTCTGGGTTGACCAAATTTCACTATAAAATCAGATTGTATCTCTTGTTGAATTGATCAATTTCGCCTAAGAAAAGGTTGCTGGGTTTTTCCCTAGTTAGGGTTTTCCTAGAGTAAATTCTGGTGTCTATTGTGCATTGTTCTTCTATTGTGATCTCTATTGTGCTACTGCATTTATGGTTGAATTTTCTGAAGTATAATTGCTTAATGGTAATCCGGAATGTGCTAAAGTAATTGCAATATCATTGGAAGTAATTATTAGTAGCAGAAAATTGTGCGTGTCTATATTGCATTTGAAAAATCAACAAATTTAACCCTCATAATTTTGGCAAAAGAATACTATCAAATAGCACAAAAACTAGAAAGAGACAAATACAAAAAATAGAGAGAAAAAACACAAAGCAAACAGTTACTAAAAACATTTCACCTAAGATCACCACCTTACATGCCACTGACCATGCAAGTGGCAGTAGTTCAACTAGATGGGAGATAGCCATTAGAAGGAAATAATTGAGCACCAGAAAATAATAGCATTGATAATAATCATTTTTAAACATCATCGAGTAGTGAAATATAAAGTGAACCATAGCAATCTCAAGCTCTAATGCAAATATGGCAGAGATATCACAATATTTGCAACATTTCGGCATTTGTTCTTCAAGCCAATATCAAACCCTTTAAAATTCATGATTTTTCATCTACCTTAAAATATTGTGATATTGTCTAAATATCACAATTATTTTGAAAATATATTAAGTCAATGGAAAAAAATCTTCACGCCTATAGTAAAGTTCCTAATATTTTCCCAAAACGCGATTTTTTGAATCATTTTGCAAAGAGAAGTAGCAGATCAACACAAAGGAGCTTACTCATTGTCTTCCAACAATATTAAAACTACAAATGTTTTTATTGCCATTAGCAGATATATTGTGGAGTGGGGTTTGATTTACGATCAAGTGTTTTCTTATTCCCAGGATGTGTCAAATTTTCAGCTTGTATTTATTTATTTATTTTTATTTATTTTCAAGAGGGAATCAATAGCATTTCTGTCATTGGAGATGACTTGGGATGATGAGATAAATTAGTTAAATTCCTTATGTGAATTTTTGTCGTGAATTCAATTTCTAGTGTTGACAAGACGCCTATCAATGTCAACAACTCATGTGTGATGTATCATTATTTGACATCTTACTCAGCTTGTATAATAATTTTCTTTTCATATTTATGTGATTATTCGATGTTGTTGTTAGGTCAATTTTTTTTTGAATGATAACGTCTTTGTATTGTTTAAGTTGGTTGATTTTTGCCTATGCTTTATCTAATGTTTTCACTATCCAAAGTCCATGATCCTTGATGATATGTTGTATTGATATTTGCAACATTAATCTCAACCACTCCAAGATGTTTGGATTTATGCAATAGAGGGATATCACTGAGACCATCAAAAAAAATAATGGGGAGGAATTAATAATATTTAAGAAAAATAGAGCAAATTATCAATGGGATCTTGGTTAGATATTAAAAAAGGGTAAGGTATGTTAACCCCACCAAGTTGCAAATCTCCTAGAGACATGGTCCACCCTGCTAGCTTTTGGGGTTACTCCAAAAGTATCTCCAACTTGCTAGGAGAGCATCATGCCTCCTAGACTCTCGTTGATGCTTCATTGACACATGGGTAGTTTAGTTTGGGTGGATGATTGACCTTAGTTAGAGCATTGAGATGGTGCCTTTGCCTAAGAGGATGGTACCTTAATTGGTTTATTGACTAACCCATTAGGTGCACACAATGGGGGAGTCATTTGCTCGACTAAGAAAGAAACCAATCTAGGAGGAGGAGACTTTGCTGGTTGAAGCATCCTGCTGACCGTGAGGAGACTTTGCTGGTTGAAGCATCCTGTTGACCGTCGTAACGCACCACAACACATATTTTTTGTTGATCAAGTTAAGTGTATTTTTAGCTTGTCTTCCGTTGATCTATTGGTATGTTCTATCAGCATTTGACTTTCATGTTTATGTGATTGCTATTTGGTATCGGGTCTAAAGTAAAGTTGCATCAAGCATAGAACATCTAAGAAATTTTACACCTTGATTATGTACAACATCACCTTCGAGCTTGACATGTGTGCCCTAGGAGTGTAGCTCTTCATATGTTAGAACCCATCTGTTTCTTGTTGGTTGCTTGTAAGGTTGAGGCCCACTTGTGTATTGTTGGCCTCCCTTACCTCTCATATATATAGAGGAAGAAGAGAGTTATCTCTTTCCATCACTCATCATTCATCTTGTGTTTAGGTATGTGATGTATGGATGAGCCCCTTGTTGGTCTATGATAAGCATGCACATGTGGAGGCAACTTGCTCTTAATTTGTATACCTCAACTAGATGCTTATGTGGCTTTCTTCTTTGGGGCATTAGAGATGTTGTGACAACATGTTACTTGCTTGGAGGACTCCTTGCACTAAGTGTTGGAGATTCTAGAGGAAGGTGTTGAGCCCTCGATAGCATTGGGTTGCTTGGATGCTTGCATAATGGCTTGGAGTTGACTTAAGGAAACCTTGTTTGCAACAGTAATCATGTATATGAAATAGACACTAAACATCAAATGGCTTGGGATCAGCAATGGAGTCTATAGACTTGGGGTAGAGGAGCACGGACACATATTTGCAATGGCATCACCTTCTAGCGTTGATTATGTACAACATCACCTTCGAGCTTGACATGTATGCCCTAGGAGTGTAGCACTTCATATGTGAGAACTCGTTTGTTTCCTGTTGGTTGCTTGTAAAGGTTGAGGGCCACTTGTGTCTTGTTGGCCTCCCTTACCTCTCATATATATAGAGGAAGGATAGAGTCATCTCTTTCCATCACTCATCATTCATCTTGTGTTTAGAGATGGAGTGCTATAGTTTCATGAGTAAACCCTAGAATGGAGAGAATGGTGTTTTGATCTCTCTCTTAGGTTTTCTTCTTTGTACATTATCTTTCTTGTCTTGAAGGTGATAAGGTTTGTTTGAGCACCTATAGTATCTTGAATACTAAGGTTAGAGTTTCATTGCTTGGAAACTTGGACATAAGGTTTTGTATTTTAGACCCCCAGGTGGTACTTGAATCCAAGGAGTATTGCTAGTATGATAATAGTTTGTGGAGGGTCTTAAGTGGAGCTAAGTCTTCTGTGGTTCTCCCTAAACTAGGATTTTGGAGAGATAGGTGGTAGATCTGTGTGATTATTGGCTACTATGGTTTAATTTTTCAATGGTGAGATGGATAGGAGGACCCATGATAGGTGGTTGATTTGTTCAAAGGATTGTCAATATGCTTTCACTTATGAAGTCATATATCTACCTGATTATTGATTGGCATTGACTTATTTTCACCAGGTGAGATTAGTGTTTGAAAGTGGCTCCAGCCTCATCGAACTTCATACGGAGAAAACAGAATATCATATACCATTCAAAATTCATCAAACTTAACATTTTTCAGGATTTCATAATTCATGGGATTGCAGCATTTTCATTGGATCTATCATATGAAGGTATGTTATTGGCATTTAGAGCACCAAACCCTATATGTACCCCAATGGCAATTGTGTTGACTGTTGAGCTTCCTTGTCATGGTCTTAGCAAACCCTTCACTCAAACCAAGATCTTGATGATGCATCCCAAGCTTTGTGTTCCATATTTTAAGGCTTGGATTAGGCAGTTTCATCAAAATTGGGTGGTATTTATTGATGTCCTCAGAGGATCGAGGAAGAGACAAACACTGGACAAGAGGTAAAGAATAAATGATGATACTAATGAGGAGGATCCCAATTCCCAATATAAGCGATAGTGTAGCATACATGATGGGGGTACCGCACAGCTACAACATTTGGCGACACAGGTGCTTTCACAGTTGGTGAACACTTCTTTTATAGAGAGGTGTGGGCAAATTTGGTGGAATAGATACACCCCAACCTACACTTCTCAGCCAAAGGGATATTTCAAGAGTTTTATAATGCAACTATATTCCATTGTAAAATTTTGAGAATGGGAAAGAGAACATTTGCCACGCAGTGATAGTAGAAAACATCCAGTAAAAAAACAAAGAATAGAGAAAAGCACATCATAAAGGAAACTGCAGGATCAGGCTTTCCAAGGTGATTGAGGCCAAGGTTGCCCATTGTCAAGCAGAACCATGACCAAAAGTCCTAGTTTGTTTGCATATCATAGCAAACTAAATTTGACCTGACTGCATATACCACCTGATAACCACTAGGACAAACCAACTTTATTAGGAGCAGCTATCATAAGTAATTATATCACATTGACAATAGTTGGCTTAGTCATATTTCCCATCATGCAATGTTCATTTCTCACAGTTTTCTGACCAAAATAAACTTCCAGACTCTACAGACAAGAAAAAAAGGGTGAAGCCCACACTCTGCCATGTGCCACAAATTGAATTTCACATGAAAACCGAATCTCTGCATAGGATGTAACTTTCCTACCTAATTTGAAATCAATAATATAATATGTTATTCAGGAGATTATAGCAAAGACCAAATCTATCATTTGCAAACAGGAGGATGCAAAAAAAGAGAACTGATTCAAAGATATTGTTTAGTGCATGAGATAAAGAACAAACATTCACCTTTCCAGATCTGAACATCCTCTTGACCTTTTTTGTAAACAGGAGTAGCTGACCATAGAAAATAACCCCCAGGTCTTAAAATGCGATTTAGCTCCAAAAGCAGCCTTCCACCTAAGAAGCTTCTCCACATCAGATTGATGCATATTATTGAAAAAAGAGAGCATGTACTCCCAGCCTATATTTACTTAGATGCTTAAAAACATACCATCGACATGCCATGGAACCCGGCATCTTGCACAGTGCACAATATCAAAGACAACACTTGGAAAGGGAAGTCTTTGGGTGCCCATCACAGCAGATAAAGCAGGGATTCCTCGTTCAAGAGCAAGCTGAACTTGCGCTTCATGCTCATCGTTGGGTGCAAAGGACATGGTTAAAACATCTTTTTCAAACAGGAAGCCTCCAAAACTGGCAACACCACAGCCAACGTCCAGAACCACTCGGCTATGCTTACCCCATGAAATGTCTGGTAGAGCCTATTAATGCCAAAAATCAAATTAAATCAATACCTTTCCAGCTCAAAATGAGTGATGCAATAGCTAACATGACCCTAGATTATCCTAAACTAAAGATACAGTATCTGACTGCACTACTGATTATAGTTTGTAAATCACTTTGAAGAGTTGTTTTACTGAAAATAGATCAAATCAGAAGATGAAATTATAACACGGAGTGAACAAAAGTGATGATGGTTAAACAATTCAATAAAGAAGCACTATGCACAATAGCACTTATTCAATAGGTCAATAATACAGCATATGGCAGCATTATCAACAAAAAACCACCGATAAATTCATATTCTTGAACCAGAAACCCTTGGTACATGCAATAGTTTACCACTGTCACTCAGATCCATGTAGAGAAATTGTGCAATGATTTCAATTTGTTTAGGAGCTTGCGTAGTGGTGGAAACCCTTGTTGAAGTTGAAGTGCCTAGCGAAAGCCCACTTATTCCAGTGGTGCCCTCTCGAAAACAGAAGTCCTACAGCTGACAATCTCCAAAAGCACTGCTTTGTTGGTCCGAGCAGCTATCCCTTTTGTAAAAAGGCAGAGGAATCAGTGGATCACTTATTCCTCTGTTTCTATCCAGGTGTGGAGGTAGTTATGTGAGGCGTTGGCAGTGAGATATCAATGGCAAGGTGAGTCCTTCAGGGAAACATGGAACGCTTGGTGGCATGCGGTTGATATCAAAAAGTTGCACAAACTTCCTCCTATCATCAGCCGGGGCTTATGGCTCAGTAGAAATAATATTATTTTCAAGATAAACCGATGTGCACTGATAGGATGACAGGTCATATTATTGCCATATAGAACTCATTCTGGTTGATCCTGCTGTCAACAGAACTCGCCAGGTTTGCGAAGAACAAGTGGACAGATCCAGGCCATGGGCCTCTTTTGATGGTTCCTCGCAAGCATGAGGTCAATGTGGAGGAGGTGCCATTCTTCATCTAAATGAGCATCATTCTTTTAAACTCAAAAGTGGCTTAGGGCAGGGCTCAAATAACTATGCTGAATTGTTAAGTTTGAAAATTCCTAATTTTCCTTGGAAAAAGAGTGCCGGCAACTGCAAGTTTTTGGGTATTCCAGGGTGGTAATAAATTGGTTCAATCAAATTTATGTATGTCACATGCACACACTCAGCCCTATTCTTGACGATGTTTTGAGGGTTATAGGAAATTTTGACTACATATTTTGTCAACACATTTACAGGGAACAAAATGTTATATCTGACGAGCTTTCCAAGGCGGGCGCAGAGCAAGCATAAAGCACTTGGCAGATTACAGAACAGGTTGGCATAGATCATTTCGAGTACTACCATCAACCCTATTGAGGGTTTGCAGGTTGCAGCAGGTCGGGAATGATTCTGACAGTCTTGTTTTTCCTCTATAGCTTCATTGGGTATATGATCAAGTTACTACAGGATCCTTCTAGAACAATATATGCAGATATGTGTATATGTTTTCTGCTATAACTCCTGTTATAACAGGCTCTGATCTTTTTTTGTAACATGATATATAAACTTTGGCTTTTTGGATGGTTTGAACTTCTGTTAGGATTTGATACAGCAGTCCTCATTTTTTATATGCTTTTTAGAATCTACAGCATGTAATTTTCACTTTCATTAATGGAAATTACGATCTTTCCTTAAGGAAAAAAAACATAAAGTGTACTTAGCACTTTTCCCATAAAGTCACTTTTAAAACACGTGTGACTTTGATAAATAAAAGTACATAATAGATGACTCATAAAAAGTACTTTAGCTCCTTTAAAGGAAATCCAATGTCTCCAAACATCCCTTCATTCTGTGTCTCCTTCACAATAACTACATGAAGAAAATTGAGGGCATCAACATCGAAGAATGTGTTGAAACTTTACAAACAAATATAAATATATAGTTTTTTAATAGATTTGAAGATGCAACTTTTCTTCTGCTATAACTGAAAACGCTATACAAGAGGCAATTATCTTTGGACCTGTGATGGAAAGCAATGAAGATGATACCAGTAGTCACATCAAAGCCACTGGCTGCTTTGCTTACGACTTCGAGTCTCATTCAACCCTACTTTGCTCACAATCCCATGTCTCATGCAACCCCTGGCCATTTTTGCGTACTCCACTAAAATCTTTGGAGGCACTACTTTTTCTTTGGTCACAAAGTAAGACCTTAAATAGAGAAGTAGGTGAAAACCTCCTACAACCTATGGAAATGAATGTTGCTACATATTATTTTATTCTAGGGTTTTGGTCATGACAATGTTGAACTTTTCACAAGATTGCCAAGCCCCAATGTTGGGATACTCTCCTTCCCTACACAACTCAACATGTAGATGGGCCATGCCTTCTCCTATTGTCTTGTTAACTGGCTCCCAAAATCCTTCAGTATTCTCATTGGATCCCCACTTTCTACTATGTCTCTCTCATCTCCATCAACCCCGTGGGGCACTCCTCTCGTAGTTGTGCTTGAATATGGCTTGAATTTCTCAAGATGCATGACAAATGAGAACATAGATGAAGAGGATGAAACAAAGGGTTTCCTGAGTTGGGGAGAACATAGGACAGATAACGCCACAAGGACACGAATTGACGCACACATGTGAGACAAAAAAAAGTAGCCCACCCGTACAGAGTACACTGAGATTGTTGGACATGGGGCGAAGGAACAGGAATTATAAAAATACCTAAAGGAAAGACAGTTCTACACTAACACACTGAGGGAAGGCCAAACCTCAGAGATGTTTCTACCAAAAGCACAATGAGTAGATGCCTTTATACCAAAAGCACAATGCACAAAGGCGTTTCAACTTTCTACACACCACATAGAGATTGGTAGATAAACAGAGCGGGAATAATGGAGTTAGCCAACCATGCTCTCATTCCACTGTTTGAGACACAAGAATGAGGAAGAGAGTAAGGTAAGCATCTAATGCATTTTATTGAAATGATACACATATAAGTACAATGTTTTTAAGTTTTAACCCTTGGATTCATCTTTCAAAGGTCTTTTGGACTCCCAAATCCCGACACCTATTCATATGCCCTTGAGACTTTCATGTTCCTGCTCAAGTGAATATGACAAACTACCATAAGATCATAACCCTTTGAGGATTAGGCTTCCAACAGATTATAGCCGAAATTAAAAAACCATGTGCAACAAAACCACCAAAAGTGAAAATCATGTGCCAAGAACCACCAAAAGCAAATGCAAAAAACTGCCCCCCCCCCCCCAAAAGAAAAATCAAGGGCTCCACTCTGCCATGACCCCCCATTACGCTCAGCAAATAAGAATCAAGCGCAAGGCTAGTCATGCAAAGGTCACATCAATCAAGGATTTAGTTAGGCATGGCATAGAGAGAGAGGCTGATGAAAAGAGAGACAGCAGAGATAATTCAAAATGCAGGGACACCCATACACAGCATTCCCACAATTGTGGTGGGAAAGGACACCACATCAAAGTCATCACGATCCAAAAACACGGAGATGGCATGGAAAGGACAAGGGATGATTACGTAGAAGCAATCAAGTAAATGAAACAATTTAACAATTACTCACCAAAGCAAAAGGTGATCTACATTAGGGAGTGGGAGGGTCAGCACAGAAGGAGATAAGAAGAAGGTAGAAGAGCCAATAAAAGCAGATAGTGAAAAGTATAAAAAAGGACGAGATTTGAGGATGCCTTATAAAAAAAAGGTGTAATGTTCCTTTTTCAGGATTTCTCATAAAACAAGCATCAAAAACGCATTTCCAACAACAAATGTAATAAAACAGTGAAATGGACTCCTGGATCCCATAGATTAGACAATATGCAACTTAAATCCAAGAATGGAGCTGAAACAAAGCAAACTAGGTGGGTTAAATAGATGTCCCACACCTAAGATTGCCAAAAAGTGCTAAAACCCCAAGACTGCAAAATGTCGGAGCAGCTGCTCAAGGGACTGCGCAGTCTAAGAGAGGGTTTACACATAAAATGATAGGAGAATCATAGATCTACTCATATATTGATAAATAATGATGAAGAACAGAGATCTAGTCTCCTTATACAAAATACAAGATAACACGGCAAAGGTTTCTTGTCAAATACTCTGCATACAAATGTGATCTTCAAAAAATAACTGAGTAATCACTGCAACACTGAAGCATAAGAGTATACAAGGCCGAAAGATGTCTGATCTGATGTAGATCCCTCTAGGGCTTCCTCCCATAAAAGGATGAACCTCTCAATCACAAGGAAACTCAGCAACAGAGCCACTAAACCATGCAATAAACATTGCCTACAAAATAACGCACTCCCTAGCAGAAACAGTGCTGGGAGGGTATGAGAAATGTGTGGTTTGATACCACAGATCTGAAATAAGCTCTGGAGCTCTCCAAACAGATCTCTCAAGTGAAGGAAACCTTCCTCCAAAGAGAAACTAGCTCAGAAGTCGGGATTCCAATCCCTTCCACTACTGCACCCAGCAACACTACACAATCTCTTGCAAAGTTGTGCTGATGAAGATGGCTGAAGCTTGGCCTGAAAACCTGATGTGGAATGATGAATACAAACTCTCCCAATGAGCTCCTCAAAGGGAAGAGGTGGGATTCCCGCCCGGGAACACCCAGTGCTAAACAGCACTATAGCTTTGCTAAGCAGCAAAGCAGCAACAATTCTTGGCGGCCAAGAATAATAATCTACAACATGATGAATAATGCTGCCATCCTCTTCCTTAAATAAGATATGAGTTTGCTTGCCCTTGGCCCCCACTCACTTAGGTTACTTCCAACCCAAGTTACATTTCCATCCAAAATTGTGTTTTCCGTCCTAGGATTCCTCCTCCACTAAAACTACGTTGTTGACTTAGTCAAAGCAGCTTCAATTTAACCTTGTTCACACATGGAGGTGTCTTATTGAGCTAGAAAGAGTGTCTCCTTTCACACTTGGAGTGTTTTTATTCCTCCTTAGGAGACTTATGGGCTTTTCTACCCATTTATTTACCGACTATAACTGCTACTAACTCTAATGTTCCATTTAGCTTGGAAGCTAAAATTTTGGAACATTACAGCCCTCCCCTCCAAAATCTTTGCTTGTCCTCAAGCAAATGCATAAGGAGAGAAAAATTTCTCCCATCTTTCTCATGTGGCCTCCACAAAGTAGGAGTGATGATCAACATGGTAAATGAGTACCTCCCTCACCCATGCAGTCATCCAAATGAAGTGAGTCACCCTCCAACATTGTAACTCATGAAAAGTCTCTTCCACCTTGTGCTCCTGAAATGTAGGTGGGTTGAATAAGTGAACATGATAGGCAAGAGGGCCTATCCCACGCTGTCTTCCTCTCCACTCATGATAAGTGTAGAGGGAATTCTGTTCTTGGGCTAAAACATGATTGCCCTCCAATGGCAAGAAGGAGATTGGACCTCCAAGGACTCTTCCTCCAAAATCATGAGACATGCCAACCCAAACCATTCCATTCAAGATGAATGGCACATCATCACCACATGGCATCCAAATCAGAAAATGGTTGAAGGTTATGTGCAAGTTTGGATGATACATATGGTCTCTCTGGTGGATACAGTGCAGTTCTCCCAACTGCTGGTTGAGAATGTCATAAGGCAAGTGGTCCTGCAACAAGTTACAAGCTATATATGTTTGTTCTCCCAACATGCGAAAGTAAGCATAAATGTCTATCAGCTGTACATAGATAAAATGACAATACACTTGCCCAAAGTCATGTATAGATGGGCTACTATCATCATAAACATTGGCCCTAAAGTGACCATGAAACCCAAAAATACTCTTGCTCTTTTGAGGAGCAATGCACTGTTCAAACATGGTGGGAAAGTACAAATACTCAATGGAGTAATCAACAAGTACAGACATGCATTTCCTACCATACATAGTGAGTAGGCTAAAAGTGAGGTCCATGTATAAGTTCCCCCATGAGGATCCTCTCACAAAAATCTGCAAGAAGAAGGGATACACATACTCTTTGGAACACTCCATCAAAAGAAACATACTCCCATGTGTCAGCGCTGTAGGCCTTAAGAATAAGGCTCCATGACTTCTCCCTTTGACATTCCATATGCCAAAGCCATCCACCATCATGCTGCTATGTGAGAAGATCATCTCCCGGCATGGAAGTCTCTTAGATCCTTCAATACTGAAGGGTAGCCTCCTTGCACCATGAATGTGCCTTTCTTCTCTTCAGAAATATCATGAAAAGTATGGGAAGAATTTTGCCCATACTCTCCCAAGTGTAACCATAGCAACAACAACTTTTGTTGCTGCCTCATCTCTCCTTCATACAAGCCATAGAGTAAGGTCATGAAGGTCAACTTGTACGATGCCCCATACCAACAAGTCTTCTGCTGCTCCATCATATGGGTGCCATGCCATCCAATTGGTTCCCCTCTCCATACATAGCTTCCCTTGAACAAAAACACATCAGCAATATATGGAAGCAAGATACAATAAAAACAAGTTGCCAAATGACAACCGAAGAGTGAATCATGGTCCCTCTCATGGAACCAGCGCAGTGCATCCTTGGCCTGCATCAAAATAAGAAATAACAAGTGCTTTTCCAGCCACTTGTTTGCTGCCATAGTCATCTCATAAGATGAAAACATGAAGTGACAATATAGTGTCATTGGTGCACACCAAGAGACATATGGCTTCCCCCACAGTTCATCAAAAAGATAGCCAATATCAATGCTACAAGTAGCTGCAAATACGTCATCATATAATATGCAAGAAGAAATATTTCCTCTTGTTACATCAGCTGCTCAAACAAGGGAAAGAAGTACAAAACAAAATATGAAATGATACCTCCCCCATCATGTACTTGAGGTCTTGAGCTGAAATGTCTCAACTGGAAATTCTCCCTCACTCCCAATGAATAGGAAGGTAGTTGTGACATCCTCTCTTTCACCATCCGAGCTATGCATCTCTCCATATGCTGATATATATCATGTTGGATGCCCTCCCAAGTGAACTCCTCCATCAACTGAAAATATGCACCAAAGTGCATAGAAGAGAAGTCCTCATGTGCTGCATGTAGCAGCTTCTCCTTGAGACTAGAAGATCTAGTCAAGAAGATCCTGCCATAGGAATAGATGACCACATCATCCACCATTTATCTGTCATCTCCATCCGGGTCATCAAGAATCATGCATGCACCAAGATCCTTGGAGTACTCTACCAAAAGCTAAGATCTCCAATAAGGATCAATCCTCCTCAGTAACAGCGCTAGTGATCTGGAATGTGAAGTCCACTCATGCTGCTGCCTGCTACTTTGACATCCCCCATGCCAAAGTTCTCCTCAAAACTCTTCACCTCTCTGAAATCCAAGAGTGGTGAACCCAAAGACAAGACATCTCTCATTAACTGAAGATCAAGTAGCCTCCCGGGTGGAATGCCCCCATGTAGTGAGACATCAATGTCAAGAGTAGACTACTCATGTGGTTGGGCAACCTTGCCCTTGCTCTCACAGCGCAATATAGTCTACCTCTTTCTTGCACTGGCTCTCTGAAATAGAGAAGGGTGTGTACCTCTCATCAAATTATGTTGCTCTTCCTCCCTTCCTTCTCCTTCCAGCTGCAATGCTTCATAATCATGCTGCTCACTGATTGTGCTTGGACCTTTATGTATGAGATCCTGGGGAACTTCTTGCATAGATACAAGAATCCCTCCTGTGTGAGCATGTGCTCCTTCCTCCTCTGCATGAGGCAATGGATGTGCTCTAGATATGACAGAGTTGTTGCCCTCTTCATCAATGTGTGTAGGCAACATCTCAACAATTGGATCCCTTTGTGAAAAAGTGATCCCCATGCCCTCTTGTTCAAGAATATGAACTAGAGGTTTTACTTCCGGCAATGTGTAATGCAAGACATAAGTTCTTCTCATGGTTTTCTGAAATGGAGTTTCCTCCATCACATGCAAGGGTTTTGTTTTCTCAAGTTTTCCTTGCTCATGTGTCTTAGGAAGTTTTTCACCAAACCTCTCCATCAATGTTTTTATGAATCTTGCAAAAGAGAAAGTATTGGCATTCTTTAAGGAACAAAATTCAAAAATTCACCATGCATGAGCCTTACCTCTGAAATGCAGCGCTACAACTCTGATAGCTTCTATCTCCGGAAATATGGTGCAGCTGCAAAAAGGAATCTGGCTCCTTCACCCAAGCTCCAGCTGAACATGTGGGTGATCCGGCAAAAGTAGATAGAAGAAATCTATCTGCATACTGCTGCTGGCTCTTCTCCATCTGGATCTTGCAAAGCTCTTGGAAATCAGTATGATCTCTAAACCTCTCAGTTTGAGATTCATACTCCCGCAACAAATCACTAAAAGTCATTCTCTTAGGCATTCTTCCTCCCCCCATCCATCACAGGATAGCTCTGGGCATTTGACTGCGCTGTGCATAATTGAGTGCAGCTGCATGCTCACACTCACCATGTGCAAATCTAGATTCAGCTCTAGAATCAACCTCCTTTGGAGATTTCATCTCCAATCTCATTTTCTTCAGCTCTCCTTGAAAGCTCTTCAGAGATCTTGGAAGAAGCTTTGTAAGCTTGTCTTCCTTTCTTCCTGCACAAACTGAAGCTTTCTGGCTTCTGTCCATCTCTCCTTCTTCTGATAGCTGGATTTCACAGGCTGGGGCAGAGATCATGCTTTGATACCACGTAGATCCAACCACTACACCAAAAGCTCGAACTGTTAGTGAGGGCGGCATCCCAGGGTGTTAAAGGTGGGCCTAACCCCACCGGAGCATCTGAGGGCGGGGGCCCTTGCGTAGCACCCCTCATTACAGAGACCCGGACACGTGGCTGTGGGCCCTACCCGCACACGGGATATTACAACCCACCACGCTCCACGAGTCTCGACCTCAAAACCTCGGCTTTGATACCACTGTAATGTTCCTTTTTCAGGATTTCTCATAAAACAAGCATCAAAAACGCATTTCCAGCAACAAATGTAATAAAACAGTGAAATGGACTCCTGGATCCCATAGATTAGACAATATGCAACTTAAATCCAAGAATAGAGTTGAAACAAAGCAAACTAGGTCGGTTAAACAGATCTCCCACACCTAAGATTGCCAAAAAGTGCTAAAACCCCAAGACTGCAAAATGTCGGAGTAGTTGCTCAAGGGACTGCGCAGTCTAAGAGAGGGTTTACACATAAAATGATAGGAGAATCATAGATCTACTCATATATTGATAAATAATGATGAAGAACAGAGATCTAGTCTCCTTATACAAAATACAAGATAACCCGGCAAGGGTTTCTTGTCAAATACTCTGCATACAAATGTGATCTTCAGAAAATAACTGAGTAATCACTGCAACACTGAAGCATAAGAGTATACAAGGCTAAAAGATGTCTGATCTGATGTAGATCCCTCTAGGGCTTCCTCCCATGAATGGATGAACCTCTCAATCACAAGGAAACTCAGCAACGGAGCCACCAAACTATGCAATAAACACTGCCTCCAAAATAACGCACTCCCTAGCAAAAACAGCACTAGGAGGGTATGAGAAATGTGTGGTCTGATACCACAGATCTAAAATAAGCTCTGGAGCCCTCCAAACAGATCTCTCAAGTGAAGGAAACCTTCCTCCAAAGAGAAACTAGCTCAGAAGCCGGGATTCCAATCCCTTCCACTGCTGCACCCAACAACACTACACAATCTCCAGCAAAGTTGTGCTGATGAAGAAGATTGAAGCTTGGCCTGAAAACCTGATGTTTAATGATGAATACAAACTCTCCCAATGAGCTCCTCAAAGGGAAGAGGTGGGATTCCCGCCCGGAAACACCCAGTGCTAAACAGCACTACAGCTTTGCTGAGCAGCAAAGCAGCAACAATTCTTGGCGGCCAAGAATAATAATCTACAAAATGATGAATAATGCTGCCATCCTCTTCCTTAAATAAGATATGAGTTTGCTTGCCCTTGGCCCCACTCACTTAGGCTACTTCCAACCCAAGTTACATTTCCCTCCAAAATTGTGTTTTCATCCTAGGATTCCTCCTCCACTAAAACTACGTTGTTGACTTAGTCAAAGCAGCTTCAATTTAACCTTGTTCACACATGGAGGTGTCTTATTGAGCTAGAAAGAGTGTCTCCTTTCACACTTGGAGTGTTTTTATTCCTCCTTAAGAGACTTATGGGCTTTTCTACCCATTTATTTACCGACTATAGCTGCTGCTAACTCTAATGTTCCATTTAACTTGGAAGCTAAAATTTTGGAACATTACAAAAGGAAAAGGGAGAGCTGACAGACATGGACCAAAAGACGTGGCCACATCTAAGGAAAATTTGAATCAGAAATTGATGGGGGTCACCAAGAATCCTTCTTACTTGAATTTCTCGCTATTCAACCATAGAAATACCCACATCCCAAAACAAAACAAGTATATATAGTATATACATCCTGCCTTTTGAGTCAAAACATTTGTAAGAGTGAAATTGGGGAAATGCACTCGAAACAAACCCCATGAGGAGTTTACCCCATGAATTTTCCACTAGAAATATACAAGGCAGTAAAATCTATTTATGATCCAAGTACACTTGGACATGCAAGCAGAGGTAAAGAATGAGAACAAAAACATTATTGGGATGTTACACAAAATGTGCAAAAAATGACAGACCATGCACGCTAGAAAACCTCAAATATCTGAAATGTGTATTCAGGTAAGCATTCACCTTTTCA
Source organism: Pinus albicaulis (assembly GCA_034641835.2). Classification (NCBI taxonomy): domain Eukaryota; kingdom Viridiplantae; phylum Streptophyta; class Pinopsida; order Pinales; family Pinaceae; genus Pinus; species Pinus albicaulis. The sequence goes on along the minus strand of CM076569.1, from coordinate 221,876,988 downwards.
ACAAAATCAATGTAATGAAGAGCTCCGTGTTTGAACTGTGTTCCACCACCAGGGAAAGTAAGATATTTCCCTGACACCCTAAGCCAGTTTTGAGCTCTTTTTACAACTGCAAGTTTGGTGTGAGGAACATTGTTGTACCATATCTGCACGATAAATAAGAAACTAACAATCAGTACTGTGTTCTAAGTCTATTTTACAATTCATAATAGAACTAAAATTGTACAGAGATCAGTGAATTTCAGTCAAGCAATGAGGGAAGAGAGAGAGAACCTTAGCTCTGCTTGTGGGCCATGTTATTGGTTTCTTATATCCTTCAGGAAGAGGAACTAGGCACGTAGGGGGATCTTCAGGACAATGTCTTTCTCGATGCTCATAATGTGCAGTACTGTGAAGTTGTCTGATAGCCATTTCATTATCAAGACAAGGCATGTAGTCTGGACCAGATGAAACATTGCAAAGTTTCCAGCTATATTGGTGCCCTAGATCTGCATTACCCTGTTCTTTTTGTTCCTTCTTCAATTCCTTTGACTCTTCCTCACCACCTTCAGCCTGCTTGCTAGTTTTCGTATCCACCGAGAACTTCTGATCTGTAGTCCGATCCTCAGATTGTGAAGATTGTTTCTCATCATCTGAGTTGGATACTTCTTGACTAAACTTTTCTTTCTTAGCTTCAGTGTCATGTGTCTCCCAGTCCACTGATTCAACTTTGTTTTCCTTCAGAATCTCAGACTCTCCAGTATTTGGCAATGTATCATCCAACCCAGAATCCATAACCTTCTCTCCTTTTTTAGACTGTCCATTTTCATTCAGATCTGCCACATCCTCCTTAGTCTGGCCACCCCTACTTTCACCGGCATCACCTTCAACCTTTCCTGATAAAACATCATTAATCTTATTGTTTTCCCGATTCTTATCTTTATTATCTAATTTCTCAAAAGAAATTACATCAGCATCTTTATTCCCCACTGCAGTTAGCTTTTCATCATCTCTCCGATTGATATTCGTTTCTTCACCAGTTTTTCCTTCATTAGATTGCTCTCTGGGCACCTTTTCTAATTCATCTGCGGCACCTGAAAGAGATTGCGCCTTTTGGTCAAATTCTGATGTCTTTTCGGCACTGTGATCCCCTTTGATGGCTTTGTCCGGTAGGTCTCCTTGGCTGTCTTCAAAATCCTGTGAATCATTGACCTTCTCCTTCACTTTTGCATTAGTACTTGCAACAGGAGAGCTCATTCTCTGCTCTGGCACCACAGATATGGACATTATCGCCCACACCCCAAGCATGCAGAATCCCACAAAAACAACCACTGCCACTGATGACAAAAGAGAAGACGAACGTTTTTCCTTGCGGCCATATTTCCCAGTAGCCATATCAAACAGATGACAGTGATAATGGACGTGAATCAATTCTCCTGATGCACCTTTAGATCAAGTGCAGCTGCAATGAAAACTAAGACACATTAAGATCATGTTTGAAAGATTATAAGCTAGTGCAAACCTATCTAAGCCCAGGTCTGATATGAACCTCGCGGTTGCCTATCTTGAACTCCGGTTATTGACACGTCAGCCCTCGAGTTTAGCAACATCAAGCTGCATATCAAACCCTGGTTTAAATGGGTCTGTGCTAGCATCCATATTCAATGTATACAATCCACCATGTACATTCAGTGCACTGCTACACTCACAGATGAAATGTTAATGGATACCCAGACTGTAGACTACCGATCCATAACTAAAAGAGAAAACACATAAAAATGCATACAAATGCCTATAGAATAGAAAGCATGCAACAGAGGCAGATGAATGGCTTATATATCTGAAAAGCAATCATGTTAGACAAAACTAAACGCCATCAAATGTGTTCTGTGTTATGTGGTTTCACATTAATGTGCATCTGGCCAAACAAGAAACAAGAGTATCAGCATAGGAATCTGAATTTGCACTGGTTCTTATTCATTCTATTCACGCTATGATTTCTACACAATGGCCTCCTTAAACATGATCTTCATCTAGGCATGAAATTGTGTGATATACCCACATCAGATATTGACTCGGGACCAGTTAGCATCAAAAATGGACTGATCTACAAACCAACATATCATGGCAGCAATTAGGCGGTTTCCTTGGCGACAAAAGCACAAAACCAGATATCATCACAATGCTCAGCGCAGCTTTATTCAAATTTCAAAAAGAAGAAAAGGGGAAAAAACGGAAAATAAATCGTCGGATTCAAACGAAAATAGAAGATTGATAAGCTTAAAAAGATACCTTCAGTCCATGATCTACTTCTTCTCCTGGTAGAAGATGAAAACACCCGTTGTTCCTTCCACCACAAAGTAGCCAAAGAGACGTGAATCTTTACTCCATTCAGAATCTTGCATTTGTGGCTCAGTTACTTCTGCGCTCTGCCAACCAGAATAGGTACAGAGTTGAATTCAGTTGAAGGAAGCAGATGGAACATAAGGAACTAGAGTGCCCGAACAAAAACGGTCCCACATGTCATGACAGATTTGTGGTGACATATGACATATTCTACCTAAACTTTTCGGCTGGACATCAATACGCAGCCAAATTTACCCCTCACCCAAATTTCGGAACCCTTTTTAACAGAAAGCAGGGCCCAACTCGTAGACTTTTTACCACGACCTACGGCGAGCAAAATTGTTTCGACTGTGGGCAGTAGATTATAAGTTCAAAGCTTTCACTGTGAGTCATAATTGAGATCCGCCTTGGATTTGACCTGACCAAGGATTAGATTGGGGTCGAGGAGTTTACTGGGGTTAAGGCAATGAAATAGGACGTACTGTGTTCATGATCCATGATTTCAGCTCAGCTCAAGGATAAGATTGGATTCAGGTAATATTGTGGTAACAAATGTCATTGGCCCAAGTGAGGATTAGAACGAGGGCAAACAACAAATCGGGCCTAATTTTGTTGACAAATTCATCTAGAAGGAGAACCGACTCTGAAGGGCAAGTTAGAAATTCGCACATGGCTAAAAGGTGAGTATTTTTTTTTTTAATATTTTTACCAATGTAAATATTATTTTATTATTATTGTACTGGTACTAAGGCAAGAAATAAGGAGCGAAAATAATTAAATTAATTATTTTTATTAATTTTAATATTATTATATTAAAATAATTATTTTTATTAATTTTAATATTATTGTAAAAAAATAATTATTTTTATTAATTTTAAAATTATTGTATTAAAATAATTAGATTAGTTATTTTTATTAATTTTAATAATATTATATTAAAATAGTTATTTTTATTAATTTTAATATTATTGTTTAAAATAATTAAATTAATTATTTTTATTAATTTTAATAATATTATATTAAAATAGTTATTTTTATTAATATCAATATTATTGTATTAAAATAGTTACGGTGTTAGATTTGATCATAGTCGGCTTTTAATAGATTTAGATTTTGGGTTTGTGATAGTAGAGTGAAGAAAGGAGTGGGAAAAATTAAATGAATTATTGTGGATTATTATTTTTTTTTAAGTAATAGTGTAATTGTTTTATATTTTAAAATTTTATTTTTTTTAATTAAATTTATATAAAATTTGGTAGGGATGTGTTGGAAATGGGAGTTTGAATTATATTTTTAGGGTTTTACACCATTTTAAATTTATTTATGTATTTAAAATGATAATTTAAATAATGAAAAATTGTAATTGAATTTAAATAATGAAAATTTGTTTTATGATTTTAAAAAAAGTCAAATCCATAAAATATTACTCTTGAAAATAGTTAGGTAGGTTAGATATCATTTTTGGGATTCAACTGTGTTAAGTAAGTCATTCATGTATGACCATTTCCATGAGAGGTAGTCGCAACTAACTAATTTCTCATGATTCTTGAATAGTCATGTCCACTTAGCACTCATTGCATCGGGTGATGCTCACAGGGGTGAAGAAGTGGGATTGAAACTAGTGAAAAGAATCACATAGCGTCAATCATCACTTTCGGGGCTTGCACCCGGTAACCAGGACTTCCCGGGAGGTCACCCATCCATTTCCTACGACTCAGCGCGCTTAAGCGTAGGTTTTCTGATCAAGCCCACTTAAGCCTTACCATTTTAAACTTAACCAAATGTTGTTGCCTCATGAACCATTCAAGTAGAGATCCCTTTACTCTTTGTATTTTAAGTATGAGGGGTTTCCGCAGTGCATTATATTAGATATCATTTTTGGGATTCAACTGTGTTAAGTAAGTATTCATGTATGACCATTTCCATGAGAGGTAGTCGCAACTGACTAATTTCTCATGATTTTTGAATAGTCCACTTAGCACTCATTGCATGGGGTGATGCTCACAGGGGTGAATGTTGAAGTAGGTGAAAAAGTAGGATTGAAATTAATGAAGTGAACCCCATAGCATTATAATCTTGAATGATATGTGTACATATAGATTTATTTCTCATGAGTTTGAAATTTATTTAGCAATTATTGCATTAAGTGATATTCAAAGAGGTGAAGAGGTGCGATTAAAACTAATGAGAAATCACATTTAAAACTTGCATCCATTTATCATTGGCTTGCAATGGTCTACTTAGTACTCATAAAATAATATGGGATGAGGAAATAGTTTGAAATTAATGAAATAAATTACATAGCATCAATTATCATCTTTTAAAAATGCATCCATCCACTATCATTATGCTTAGCCAAGGGATCTTTCTCCATGGTCATGTCAACTTAATCTGTCAGTGAAAACCTTATAAGTAGTGTGTCTCATGAATGATACATCAAGGGTTCCTTCTCTTATAAAGTGCAAGTTTCCTAAATGATGGATGATGTTGAACCTTTGGTTATTGTGTGATGTTCTCGAAAAGGATAGGTAACCCTTTTGGAAAGTCTTAAACATTACCTAAGTCTTGTCCAGCTTGAGTGGGCCTAATGATTAAGAGTGTGTGTTTCCTCCTAAGAGGTCACAGGTTCAAAACCAGAGGGAGGTAGAGTATGTATGCCTTTGTAAACTTAGCAGTCAAATCGCAGAAGTGGGTCCCTTGTCCCACAAACAATAGGGTCTTCTGATTAATTTTAACCAAAATACGACATAGAATTTTTTAAAATTGGGTTTTAAGTTTTTAATCTGTAGAATTCAAGTGTTTCGGGTTTTTAGGGCATTGTCTAACTAATATACAAAATGGTTTTTTGGTCAAAATCCAGCAATACAATTTTTAGTAAAATTGTGATTTCTTATTGATTAAAATGAACTTTTAAAAATTTGGGTTTTAAGTTTTTAATCTGTAGAATTCAAGTGTTTCTAATATACAAAATGATTTTTTTGGTCAAAATCCAGTAATACAATTTGTAGTAAAATTGTGATTTCTTATTATTTAAAATGAACTTTTAAAAATTTGGGTTTTAAGTTTTTAATATGTAGAATTCATGTGTTTCCGGTTTTTAGGGCGTTGTCCAAGTATATACAAAATGTTTTTTTGGTCAAAATCCAGCAATACAATTTTTAGTAAGATTGTGATTTCTTATTGTTTAAAATGAACTTTTGAATGCAAAAATAAATTCGACACCCTAAAAAATCTTTGAGACACCAAATCTTTGCATATTAAACAACTTAAACTTATAATTTTTAAACGTTAAATCCATTTTACATATAAAAAATAAAAAATCACAATTTAAATAAAAATTATATCACTAAATTTTGATATAAAAATCATTTTACATATAAATTAGACTATGAATTTTTTTATTATTATAAACATTATAAAATGCAGTAAATACATATTCAAAATTATAAACAATTAATTAAAATTAATTTTACTTATAAAAAATGTCTCGATAATCACTTGAATACTAGGTATATCAAATAATTAATTTTATATATATATATATATATATATATATATATATATATATATAATATTAATAGCATATTAATTAAAATTCATGAGATTTTAGGTAGGTGGGTGGATAGCGATTGGATGCACCTTTAAAATGTTAATGTAAACTTTTTAATATCTTCTTACTTTAAATCTCTTATATTTAATAAATATTTTATAATATTATTATAAATTAGAAAATAGGTATATATATTAGTTATTTATTTTATAACTCAATTCATTAAATTACATAAATTTATTTTAAATTAAATTTAAATTCAATCAATAAATAGTTAATTTTTTAAATTTTATTTTATTTTTGAAAAATAATTTTTTCAATTTAATTAGCTTAATTATAATATATTTTTCAATTATAGTTAAATTAATTTAGATTTATTTTAATTATGAATTTATTAAGTGTTGAGAAAGATCAAATCTTTTTTTACTTTAAAAACAATTTACATATTAAGAAATTTGATTCTTCTAACTTTTAATAAATTTAAATTTAAAATAATTTTAAATTAATTTAATTTACTTTTTTAAATAAACTATATTTCACATAAATACCATAAATCATTTTTATTTTTATTTTTATTTTTATTTTTTTCTTAATTTTAATCAAAATTTATAACATTATATTATCGCAAAGTTTTTTCACTCATCAAAAAAAAAAATAATGGTTCTCCTTCGAAATTAAAGTTATGAGAAAAATATATTAAATAGCAACCTAGTTTTAAAAAGGCGCTTCAAAATGGAAATAGTGAGAGAATTCAAAATGGAAATAGTGAGTCACGAGTTGAAGTTTCAAGAAAGCATTTTAAAAGACAACTTTTGTTGTGGAAATTTGGGTTGCGGGAATGTACAAATATTTAAGTAATAAGTGTAATTTGAATAATTATCTTCTACTTAAAGCAATTGTTTGAATTTTATTTTAATTAATTTAAATTATTTTAAATATAAATTTTAATATATTCCATCTCTTCAAAAGTATGACAAAGTTTTTTTAAATTTATATATTTTTGACTTTACTAAAGACTCATTACCATAGGTGGGATGGTGTCATAGCATATTGAGGATTTCTTAGTCTCATACATCTCGTAGTATTCATATTCTATGTGAATTAACAATCGTAGAAGATAGATACTTTTCAAGTGGGTCAAAAGTCAAAAAAAATATTTGTCAAAATTGTATTGGCAGTTATTTTTGGTTATGTTGATCAGTTTAGATATAATGTTTATAGTATGTTCTAAATGTGTAATGGTAATTTAACTTAAATATTTTAATTTGGTGAAAATATAATAAAAATAATTCTCTAAAAATTAAATAAAAATGGCTTATGGTAGTAATTCATTGTTTTAAGAATCCATGGTATTGACCTATGGTATTTATGTGAAATATAACCTATTTCAAAGGGAGATTAAACTAGTACATAATTAGTTGTAAAAAATGGTTATATTTAGATACATAATTAGTTGTAAAAATTGATGACGTTGAATTCATGTAGCTTGTAAAGATACAATTTTTTATTAATATGTTTGGGTTGGGCATGTTGATGGGGGAATATTAGGAAAAAAATAATAATTACATTTTATCTAATATTTTTTCCTACCTCCTTCCACTTTTTACTAGGTTATATTGGATAAAATATAATATTACATTTTACCTAATTATTCGACTCAACTAGTCCACATCTTATTGTAATTTATCCTTATATTTGAAGTTTGGAAGTATTACAAACTCAAGTATAAAATTAGGATATACTGAGTAAAGTGTAATATAACAGTATTACATAGTATTACATTTTAATCAATGTTTCCCCCCACCCCTCTCCGCCACTTTTTATTGGGTGGGGATGTTAATAAATATTGTAATATTATATTTTATCCCATATTTCCCCTCATCCAATTCACTTTTAGATACATAATTAGTTGTAAAAAATGGTTATATTTAGATACATAATTAGTTGTAATTGAATCCATGTAGCCTATAAAGGTAAAACTTTTTTATTAATATGTTTGGGTTGGCCATGCTAGTGGGGATAATATTAGGAAAAATGTAATAATTACATTTTATCTAATATTTTTTCCTACCTCCATCCACTTTTTACTAGGTTATATTGGATAAAATATAATATTATAACATTACATTTTACCCAATTATTCCACTCAATTAGTCCAAATCTTATTGTAATTAATCCTTATATTTGAAGTTTGAAAGTAAACAAACTCAACTGTAAAATTAGTAGGGGTAAGGGGATATATTGAGTAAAATGTAATATAATAATATTACATTTTAATTAGTGTTTTCCCCCACCTCTCTCCACCACTTTTTATTGGGTGGGGATGTTAATAAATATTGTAATATTATATTTTATCCAAAATCTAGCCTCACCCAATTCACTTTTTATTAAAAAGTTTATTTATATTTGAGGTTCATAAGTAAACTTAACTTATATAAAAACATTTGATCTCTCTTTGGTAGAGATGATGTAATCTTTAACATTTTAACTTGGTAAAAATAAAATAAAAAAACATAAAATTAGTAATTATATCTATATCTATCAAATTATAATTAATTATAATCGGCCTAAATCCATCTTAACTCCGGATCTACCAAGGGTCTAGAGGGATCAAATTTCTTGAGATGCCCGGAGTTAAATGGATCTAGACTGGTTTTAAAAAATTATATTTTGATATTAATATTAGATTAGTTTATTAAGGAGATAATTATAAATTAATAAAATGTTACTTATTAAAGTTGTAAGGAAAATAGCTCGCAGGGGCATGGTCTAGTGGCCAACGGACGCATTGTTAAGGCGTTTGTGCTGTTAAGCAGGTCACGAGTTCAAGTCTCATCTTATCCAGGTAGTGTTCTTGTAGGCTGAGCGGTTCCTTGAGAGGTTATAGTGGTAGCTGGGGGGGTTGGACCCCGCGGCGCGCATGTGAAAGTTGCCTGATGTTGTCGATTCCTCTAACTTACAAAATATATATATATATATATAAGGAAGAAGTTGTAAGGAAAATAATATAATTAAAATATTTAAATAAGAGAAAATTAAAGTAATAGTTGAATTATGGTTCATTCAAGAATTAAATAAAAGTTAATATATAGTCTTGATTTTTAATTTAATCAGTTGAGTCATATACAAAAGATATGTTGTTAAAAGGGATGTGGTAGGTTATAGGTTCAAATCTAGTCAACTCCCTTAGGTTACCAATGACTCATACTCATACTGAGGTTGATATCATCCTTCATTCAAATATTTTGGAAAAGAGGAGGGGATCATTGAAGTGTCCTTCAACACACACACACACATATGAGAAGGCTAAATACTTTTTTTTTCAACTTTTTTAAGTTTTCCATTACTAAAATTTGACTAGGTAATCTTTGCCAAATTTGCAATTTTGGATTTGATGAAATTGTTATTTTAAATACATAAATGGTTCAATGGGGTTATCCTTTGCCTGACAATCAAATAGAGACTCAATATGCTTGGGGCATGGGTGTAGCATCCAATAATCAAGTTGAATATCTTGTGCTCTTGAACGGACTAGAAAGAGAAATTGAAAAGAAGATTTCCAAAATCCCAGTGTTTGGAGACTCTATGATTGTGATCCATCATGTGCTCAAAACTAAAGGACCGCAAAATTCATCTCTCCCCCTCCCCATTTTACAAAGAATTGCATTGCAAAAATTAAGATTTGAGCAAATAAAATGGTTTCATGTTCATAGAAATTTGAATGAAAAAGTAGATTCACTAGCAAACAGAGGAACTGCCTTGGAGCAAGGAATCCTAGAACTGGACCATCGAATATTGAATGCATGTCTTCCACGAATCGTTGTATAAAATGAAGGTAAAAAATTATAGCCATAAAATTTTACAAAGTTGAATTGAAGGACAAGCTAGTAATAAGGAGTTTAGCCATGTTATATATCCCTTGGGCAAGCGGTTCATGGCTAGTAATTTGGCTCTTGCATGGCTAGATAGGCGGCTAACATTAACTTACCAGCCATGAAAATAAAAAATATATGTACCAACATCTAGTGTATGGAGGAATTCACATGTATGCAGAGGTGGCCTCATATTTTAAGATTTCAAGGAAGAAAAGAGATCACACAAGTGATCAAAGCCTCGACTTTGCTGCAACATTCAATCTGGCACAAATTGGAGTTATTTTTACTTCCCCTCTATATCTTCCCCAAAATTTCAATCCAAGCAATCAACTAGGATTCATATATGGATTTGGAAGCATTGCAATTCAATGTTACAAGATGGCAGGGTGGGGGCAACAAAGGTTATATATGGCTCACAGTAATTCTTCTCCAACTACCCTTTCCGTTTTTAATAAGTAATTCCATTCACAAGAAAAGGTGGTTGCCATTTCTAGGGATTCAAAGGGTGGAGCAATATAGCCTCATCATGGCAGAGATTGTGACTTCATCTTGTGAGGAAGAACAAGCCCATTTGAACCAACTCTTGATAAAATTGTTAGAGTCACTTGAAGGATTGTTGATAGCATTGAACCATAAGGGATTCGCAGAATAAGAGGGAGGCTTACAAGTTGCTAATGAACACCAAATTTTAATTGTTGCAAAGTAAGATGGATATTTCAATTTGAGGTTTGTTCAGAATTGGCATCAATGGATAGTAAGGTGACCGAACTCATGGAAAATTATTGCAGTGGTATCCAATACAACAAGCAAGAAGCAAGGACCAACAGAGCCTTAGAAGAAAAAATCCAGAGTATTTCATGGGAAGATATAGCAGAATGATGCATCCAACCCCAAGGAGAAATTACTGAATAACGGTCTTCCATTGCCAGATAATTTCTCACAGTCTAAATTTTTTTGATGTTATGCAAATAAAATCTTTTTTTAGGTCTTTTTTGTAAGGTGTATGGTAGGAATGTTTTTGGAAATGTGGGGAAAAATAGCCATAAGAATAGGCTAGCCACAGTATGGACTTTTGAAAGTAGCTTAATTCTTTAACATGAAGACTTATATAAGGGTTCTGGCCCAGAAACTAGTTTTTTATATTAATGCAAATACCTATCCACTCTTTTGAAAAATAAAATACAAAAATGGTACAACACCTTCCAATAGCCATACCGTAACCAAATTGCATAAACTTAGCACATAATATCTATAATTCAATCCATTCAAGGTGATTCTTGCTATATTTTAAGCCAAAAATGTTGATTTCCATTCCTAATATTTTCAAGAATTGAAGAAGGAACAATTCATAACAATAGGTGGTAATTAGGATAAACCACCAATGAGGCATGTGCATATATTGATCACCTCTTGAATAAATTTGGGTTTTATAAATGCTCTTCCCTGGCTTTCATTCAAACAAGTGCAAGCAGTACCTAAAGGCCACTTAAGATCAATGCCTTCACCTAAGCTCGTGGTAGGATAAATTAGTTGAATTCCTTAAAGTTGAATGGTTAAATTCCTCGAGTGAGAAGGCCTCACCTTTCTCTCATAAGGCGACACCCCTAATTGACTAGAGATGTGAAATGCCTAACATCCTCATATAATAGTTGGGTGTATCAATGACACATTATAACACCCACTGTTACCTTTTAAATTGAGGATTATAAACCCCATTACCTTCCCCGAGCTCTTACAGGGCAAACAATTGTTATTGTTCACCCCAAATCCAAAGGTAAGGAGGTTGACTACCCGCTAGTTATGAAGGTATGAGGTTGACTACTAAAGTTATGGGAGTGATTAACCCTAACTATCCTTCCTAGATTAGCTTTCCTTCCATAACTTAGGATCCTTCCTACATTTTAGTTGAAGGTTAAGGGGGAATTACTTGCTAGTTAATGATTAGACTTACCCACACTAATATAATGATTATGTTATGAAAGGAAAGAAATATGTGGAACTGGGTGGCATGTCCTCACCCCGAATTGATAGGTAGATTGTTCTATGTAGTTATGACTAGGAAATGATCCAAGTCTTAACAAAGTAGACATCCCCCACCCCACACAACACCCATTAGATAAGTGATAATCTTGATAAATCCCCATTGGGTGTCTTAAGATGTTTATGTTAATTGTTGGGATTGGGTAGATCTCAATGATAATATTTAAGGGAATAATCCCCCCCTTGCTTTTGTAAATGTGGTGATCCAAAATTAAAAAGTGAAGGCTTCAAGAAATTATTTTCAAGCTAGTTTATGTATTTTAGGCAATGTATTGTGATTGCAAAAGCACACAAACTAAAGTAAATTTTACAGAATTTTAATAATTAAAATGGACAACGTGTAGCATCAAAACACAACAAATTGATGACGGAGTTCACCCCTCCCGGGCTACGTCTCTGGGTCCAACTTCCAATAGTGGCCTTTTTTATTATATGCTTTGTTACATGTCATTTTATCACCATTAGGAAAATGACTACCAATATGGATCTCTCGTTATCTGATGAAGTGTTCCAAGCATTCCCATACAGTGTTGGAAGCAAAACAATCCCAAAGACAACAAGAATCATGGATTACATTACTGTAAAACCTACCTTTAATCACTTGTGTAGTTCCCTAGACAGTGTCTGCGCAAGCGCAATTTTGACCATTTTGGCCTGCGCAATTCTGCGCTCTGTCTTCCACTAAAAACTGCACAAATATCTTAACATAGGTAAAAATAAAAAGTGATTTATAGAAGCTTTTTTGAATGAATATTTCCCAACTGAATGCCTTGAGCCTCTACATACTTGGGCCTCATCCCTCTATTCATGGAGCAAACTTCCTCCCTTTGTGGAACCCTAATCCCTCCTTTTGAGGATCTCATCCCTTGGAAAGAGGATCTCAAACCTCCTCCTCTTGGCCTATAAATTCAACAGAGACCATAGGGTGTGGGGGTCGGGGGGCGGGGCTTGGGAATGTAAATTTGTGTTGTCGGATTAGGGCTTAAGGCTTGTCATCTAAGGGAGGATTGGAGATCATTGGGAATAGGCTTACATCATCAAGGCTAAGGTTGTATTGCTCCTTTTGTTCAAAATCAATACAAGAAGTCGTTTCTTTCCTATTTTCACTTGTTATGAGGCTTTTTGCAAAATTCCTTGATCTCTTGCATAGTTTATAATTGAATGTGGGATTAATATTATGGTATGCCCTACGTTGCAGTTCTCATTCACTCCATGTTTGACTCTTAATCTACATTATGCTTTTATTCCTCATTTGTTTCTGTTTATACATATCTTCTCTTGAAGCAGTGAGGAAGAGCTTTTCAAACCATCAAAAGGACATCTACAAGAATTTTGTAGAGAGGTAAGAGACTCTTGCACATTTCATATATCATGTTTTAGTTGTAGATTAAGGAAAGGTAGTAGTTACTTGTCTTTTTGTTTCTATATTTGTCTTTAAATCTAGGGAGATTGCTCTTGTCCGCAAGAGGGATTTATCCACCATAACGAATTGGTGACTCCACTAGGGAATGGTTCGTTCTTTATTATCTCCTCCTGTGACTTTTATATCTCCTTATGTAACCTTATTTGACTGAGTTTTGAATTTTGAAAGCTTGGATCTTATGGATTTTTGAATTTGTTTTTATTTTTGTCTTAATTTTTCTCAGCTTGTGCACTTTCCCTTTAGCAACAATGTGAAAATTTGCACATGTATCCTTTAGAAACAATGCACAAATTTGCACACTTATCCTTTAGCAACAATGTGGCTGCGCACTGAATTCAATTGATTTCCTTCACAAGTCTCTCAGTTTTTTGAAAAAATAGAGTTTTCATTTGCTGAGTCCAAGATTTTTTTGTTATTATGCTTTCTTGGATCTGTTTACACTCTGAAAAGGTTTGTTTTAATTCGATTGGGTGTTGTGAATTGTCTTCTTGAGAAATTATTATCTTTACAAATTAAGGTTAAAGGCTTCATCTGATGATTTGTTGGTTTATCAAAAGAAAGATTGGTAATTGATGAGTATGTGTTTGCCTGTCTTTCTTATTTCAAACGATCAGATTTAGTATTTGTTTTACCTATTTGTGAAGAATCATTCAGTTAAAGAAAATATTGTTTTTAAGATTAACTATTTTTTCGCTCATAAAAGTGCTTCTTTTGTTGAAGTTGGAATGAAAGTTAATTTTCTTTTAGTAGTGAAGCATATGAGAATTATACTTTAAACAATGTTATATTCATAGCATTCATTTGAAAGATTCATTTTTAAGATTTTTTTGTCTTCTTTTCGCATTTTGAAAAAGTTTTGGGTCGTGTATGTTAAGAGAATTTTTTTACGATCTTTGAGTTTTTGGGTGAATTGAAATTCAAAGTTACATTTATGCATTTAGGTCAATCTGAAAGTGAAAATTTTTCATTTATGGAAAGAACTATGGTGAAATTAGAAGTTTCGCATTATGTTTGAATATAGAAAAGTCTCTCTCTCTTTACCATAGCTATAAATTCATCGAAGTAAAAGATTCATTTTTGCATATTTGTTGCATTAATTTTGGAAGAGAAAATTGATATCATTTACACCACATATATTAAATCGAATTTAATCAAAGAGGAATTGTAAAACCAACCAAAATTTTAAATCAACCAAACATTAATGGTTCCATGTTAGAAGACGTGTTCCGACGTCTATAAACATAACAATTGTCGTTTCTTATGTGCGGCACATTTTGCGGGTTTGTATTCCACATACGTAAGTAGATGTGAATGTTCTCCAAGTACCTTCTGGTATATCAAACGACGTTCCACGTATGCAAAGTATATGGGGATGCTTCCTATCGTACATGCTCACATTAGATAACGCTAACACGGACTGTACCTCCACGTACCTCAAGTATATTTGGGAGGCCCCCTTCTAGGTTGCATACCATCCATAAGTAACCGAGTCAGCTGCTTTTTCATCTGTGATACACCAAACACAACATTTGAGGAGACTACCTGCACGTACTGGAAACAATATTCCACAATTCACATTGGCTTAGTAATCCTTTATACCTAATTACCCTTTTTTATTTTGGTTATTTATTTGATTGAAAAAAATTGGAATAAACCTTTAATAAAATTCATCGTGGGCGAGTTACCAATACATTCGCGTAGAATGTAGGGTCTACCCGCTAAGTATACACCTGGTCAATTAGAGAAAATTAAAGCAGAGAGGTAGAAATTGACAAGATTTGGAATCTTAGATCAACCTGAGACATCTGGAATTATAGAATCAGAAACAATAGAGACTAAAGTGATTCAACCACATAGAAGATAATCAGACGTGGTTCAATCTGGACCTGAAGTTACTGAAATCATTCAAGGAGAATCTGATACCAGAGAAATTTCAGACACGGAATTAATTGAACCAAATGTTGAAGAACCTAAATCTAACATTTATGAGCCTGAATCACCTTCAGCTACTATAGCCCCTACTCCTACGCTGACTTCACCTCGAAGAAAAGCTCTAATTACAATTGGTTTGCCTCCTGGTTTGATAAGTATTGAAGATATTATTGAAGAAGAGGAGGAAGAATCACCACATACCCCTTTTAGAGTTTTCAAAGAAATCCTTTTGATCCTTTTCGACCAAATCCTTGGTATTTTACCCCTTTGAATTATTTAGGTAAAGGAATTCCTCGTTTATGAACTCCTTTCTATTTTTCACCTAGACGAAATATGTCAGAAACTCCTCCTGTGGGCAAACCTACTGAAAATTCTATGTATGCAAGCTCTTCAGAGTCTTTACTATATGGTGGGCCTTTGGTTCTCGCTAGTTATCAGTCACTTTCTAAAACTTTTTCGAGAGCCACTCCTTCTCCTTGTGTTCCTACTTGGACATCTGGTTCATCTACCTTTACTTCTCATAGCATGACTTCTATGCTTGAAATACCTTTGACATCAAACCAATATGTTAATATGATATATGGTAATACAGGTAATCCTAAAGTAGCCCCAACTGCCATTTACTATCCTCTTGGGGGGAAACCATCTTATCCTCCACCTGGAGGACAACCTGTTATCAGACGTATCCTATAGTTGTAGGATAACCTCTTTCTGAAACTTATACAAATTTTGGTCAAGTACCTCAGGTCGGTCAAAGTCAAATTGTTATATCTGAACCCTTGATTGGTACTCCTTATCCAGGAATGAATACTATTTGGAACCCCTCATATGTTCAACAAATTGTTCGAGCCGCTCCAGAAGTGCCTGTTTATCAACCCATTCAGCCTATTGGACAATTTATACCACAAATACATGTTCAAGGTATTCTACAAACACGTGTCCTTGGCCAGGGAATTACGCAAACAGTTTTCCAATAGCCTGTCCAAGGAAATCCGCAAACACTTGTTCAAGGAACTCCATAAGTGTGTGTTTAGTTGCCTGTCTAGAGTAATCCTCAAACATTTGTTCAGCCTACTGTGCAAATAACTATTTAACAACCAGTTCCAAGTACACCTGAAACGCCTGTCTAATCTATGCCGCAAATGATTTTTCAAGCTATGCCTCAATTCAACAACCTACACAGACTATCCCTCAAGCATCTTCTTATCAAACTGGTCCTACTTTCTAGTCTTCAACATAGATACCTATTGGACAACCTATTGTAGGAATGATTCAAACATTGTATTCAAGTCAATCTTTTCAAGGTCAATATTTTCAAGGTCAACCTTTGCAGGGGAAATTTTACTTGGGTGAAATGGTATAGGGTCAATCATATCATAATTAAGTTTTTCAAAGTCAACCATACCCTAGTCATACTTTTCAAAAACCACATCAACCACAACCTGGTGTTTCTTGCCCTGGTTACCTTGGAGGGATGCAAATACCAACTGCTCAAGCTATTCTAAGATATCCTGGATATCCTCCTCTAGGGGTTGGAATTAATCCTCGAGGTTATCAATATCCACAGTAAGACTTTAACCAACAATTACCTTTCATAGCAACCTTAGATTTACCAGATTTGTCTCGACTTACAAATGATCCTATTTATTATTATTTATTTTGGCCGACGATTCCTACTAAAATTCTAAGTGATATATTGAAATTTGAATGTAATTCAGGAGAATATCCATCAAATCATGTCATGACATATCATCTATGGTGTTCTTCAAAATCATTGATTGATGATTCTATCATATTACACCTTTTCCATCGAACTTTAATAGGTTCAACAAAAAAATGGTACATTGATTCACCATGTGCCTCTTTCCACAATTTCAATTCCTTAACAACAACATTTTTGACACATTTTTAGTTACCCATTCAATATGACATTGGTACCAAACTTTTGAATTCATTAAAACAATCTATGTCTACCTACATTTTAGATCATATACTTGAATGGAGGCGTAGATGTCGTTTAGTCAAAGTTTATATTTGAGACCAAATATTAGCATAATGGTTCACTAAATATTTATTTCGTGATACTATTGAGGATATTTCTAAAGGAGGCATTGTAACAAAGGAGTAGGTGATAGCTCGTTCCCATTACCTAGATGCTTTCTATTCACAATCTGGCACTTTTTACAAAAATATCCCAAGTTTACCTCGCCCATCCATTACATATCAACACGTTTCAACTTCTACAGGATCTCATGCCATTGATGGTGTAATTGGTTCTGTTAGCCAACAGTCATAGAGTAAATCATCTAAGAAAAATTCTAAAAATACTTATACTTTGGTTATGCAAGATTCACCTAGTGATAGCATTTCTCCTGAAGTTAATTTTGAAATTATTGTAGTAGAATCATCTACTAGTAAAGTTCATCAACCTGGAGGTAATAAAAAAGGGAAAGGAAAAGCGAAGCAAAATGCTTCTCAAAAGGAGAAACCAATGAAAAATGAACCTTCTGAAGAGAAAAATAAACCTTGTTATCCTTGTCTGATTTGTAATGAAGATCATTATATGAAGGAATGCCAACATCGTGTAGAGGTTAGTAAATTATTAAAAGGTTCTCTCACACCTGTTGTTTTGAAGGATCCTCCCCCCTATCAAGATAGTAAAATGGTGGCATATAATCCATCCTATTCATCCACATCGACAGATATCATGATGATGTCTTCACAAATTTTGGTAGCAACTAGATCTAAAGATTATGGATCTAAAAGTCCTATAGCAAACAGAAATGATACTAGTCAATTTGGTCAAACTTTCATATCAATTCCATCCCCTTCTAAACCTTTACAGATCGAAAATCCAATTTCTAACATGGCGATCCATCCGCCTACTAAAGGTGCTATTCAAAAGTCAACTTTTAACCCACATGCTAAAGCAGCTCAGAATTACAACATTGTTGAAGCCCTAGCCAAGTCTCCTTCAACAATATCGTTTCTTGAAGTGCTACAAACATGTCCAACACAAAGTAAATTACTAGTGTCAGCTATTGGAGCAATTGATCCTCAAGACTCTAATCTCATAGTCTTTGATCTTGAAATTCATATACCTAGACTCCCACATCAACTGGCATTTCAGATACCGATTTTTGTCAATACCAAAAGAGTCTTTTGTACAGTAATTGGCGAAGGAGCCTCTATGTGTATAATGTTTATTTATTATGGGAAAGATTTGGGTTCTCCAACTATAAATCAATTTCCTACCACTCTCAAAGCCTTTGATGGAATAGGTTTTTGTCCTTACGATATTTTGAATGACCTACCAATAAAGTTAGAAGTTAAAACAATTGAAATCTAATGCCAGGATTCTCGGTTAAATCAGATCCTAGCATTTAAAACTTGTGTGCTACCTTCAATCTTAGAAATCTCATCTAGTTCTTCATTGAGAAAAAAATTTGCAGCTTAAAATATACATACAAAAAGGAGAGCCATCCAAACAAAATTGATGGCATAATAATAAGCATAATGAAATTTACAAACCCAAAACATCTGGCCAATATTACAATGAATGGCCTTTTGGCTCTCGGCCCTTTACAAAAAAAATCTCAACGCATTTCTCACTCTCTCTGTATTCCTCACTTATTTTTCATCCTCACACAACCCTCCTATTTATACATAAATATGAATTTATTCCACTCCATAAATTCCTCCACACAAATCTCAACTAAAATCTAAATTAGATTTATCTTTTTTTGGACTCAACTAAGTCCCGTATATGGAATTCCTAATCCCTAGATTATCTACCTAATTCCATTCCACTCATATCCTTGATTATTAAAGGAATATTTACAATAATCCTCACATTTATATTTTCTCTTTTAATTTATTAAATTTGGGCAAAATAATTAATAAAATAATTAAAAATCCTCACCCCCTAAATCACACAAATGAATAATAAAAATTAAGCTTGATGCTCCTGCATCAGAATCCCAAGGTTGAAAATAATCATGATCTCCTGATCATGTGTTTTAGATCTTTTTCTTCCTGGATCCCAGACCTTGTTCTACAATTTTCCATTTGTTGTTGCTTTTGTTTGTTGTTTTTCTCCAGGTCTCCACACTTTATGTTGCATTGCCTCACTGGCTATGCTTTCACAATATTCTGTTGTCTTCCTCTTGCTGCTTCTTCTTTGTTTTACTGTTGTTGTCTTCTTCTGGGATACTTTCGTCATTATCCTCCTTATCAGTTCAGTTTCTCTGTCCAATAGATCTTCTATCTGTTGTTTACTTTCATCTCTTGATGGCTGAACTTTTATACTTACTGCCGCCCTTTCGTCCTTGCCCTCTTGTTTACTGTTGTCTTGCACCTTCACATTCTTCATTTCCCAATATTGAAATTGAGATTCCTCTTCATGCTTTGAATCATGATTCTTCAACATAGTTTTCAGCAATCTAATCTCTTGGTTCCATGGATTACAATTTTCCACAGAACTTTCTTCCTTTTCTTTCATTTGTGTCAAATTTCCTCCAGCATTTGTAATAAAACCTGTACTCACAAAACAATTATTAAAATAAAAAAACATAAGGCCTCAGTGCCTCTTTCTCCTCTGGCAACATATCAGTATGCTGCTATGAAATTTCCTCTTCCATCAGCACATCGGTATGCTGATTTAAATTCTCTATGAGACTGTCAGCTAATCCCTCCTCCATATCATTTGTTTCAAGAATGTCTCCTTGTTCTGTTTCACAATAATGAACTTCTTTGATTTGTTGAATCATTCCTACATCCTTATCCTTTGTTTCCTATTTATTATTCAAGACAATTTCTTTGTCTTTCTCTTTCAGCAACTCACCCTGAGCATAGATCCTCTACTTTTCCAACTTTCTTCTTTGAATATCTAACTTTCTATATAACTCAATGATCTCAATTGGGGTAGAACTTGGAAACTTTACACAACTTTCCATACCTTCACTTGTTGTTGACCAATCATCAGATGGCCCTTCTTCCTCTGCTTCAATACTCTATTGTTTATTCCCATGAGACCCCTCTGTCTCCTTTTGTTTATGAGATCTTTCTATCTCAGCATCATTCTGAACAAATTTCATATTCAACTTATTCTCCTTAACAAACTTCAAAGTTTGTTCAACATCCTGTGATGTACCTACAATCACACACAAATCATTAGTTTTAAAAACAATAGACCTTGTGGTCCCACTTGATGCTTCAGTCATCATATCTCCTTACTACTCTGAATCCTTCATTTGATTCAGTTCCTTTGTAGATTTCTATTATGTCACATCATTACTTTCAGAAAGAAATGGACCATATTCTGGCTCACATATCAAATCTTCCTTTATATACTCATTTAAACTGAGTAACTCTTCCTTCAATTGAGCATTCACTCTATGCTCCCACTTCACTTGCAATCTATGCCATTTGACTTTCCTTTTCATACTCCATCCAGATCTATGGTCTACTTTACTTCTCTGTAACATTTCCATCAATAACTCAAGACAGAATTTTATCTCAACTTTCTCCCACTCATAATCTTCATCAGTCAACTGCTCACATATTCCATTTACCTTGGCATTTTCCCTTTTCTGCCTTCGGTTGAGGTCTTTCTTAGAACCTCTGAAATGACTATCCACATTAATTTTCTCCTCCTTTGTGAAATTCATCTGTTCACTTGTGGATTACATTCAATCCCCTTTATCAGCAAGCCTTCATACTTGCCATTTAATAATGCAAGATTTCTTCCTGTGCTTGACCTCTTGCGGTTCTCTGTCTTGGAATCATCTCTGGAAACTCTCTTGATTCTCTCTGCTGCAAACAAAACTTTAGTAATGCATGTGTTACAATGACCAATTCTTTGGGTGTCGGGCTCTGCCGATCATGCACCCAATTACATTCAAACCTTTGAATTTGGTTTATGACCCTTTGACTTCAGACTTTACATCAACTCTTCATCTTGGATGAACAATACACCCTCTTATACGATAACTCAATCTTAACTAAAGCTATCCAAATTTTCATTTGACCCTAACATATGTTTGACTTCCAAGATTGACTCAGTAATTTTACAATAGTGGATATTTTGACTTAATTCAAGTTATATAATCTTCCAATGAACATACACCCTTAGTACATTTTATGATGTAAAATCTCATACTCCATTGTTATGAAAGATCGTCAGCTTCCCATGATACTGAAGTCTTTCCAAGATTTATTTTATGGTGAAATAAATAAATTATTCCATTCTCAACATTCAAAAATACCTTTTTGAATTATCATACCTTATGTTCCTGTTAAGGTTATTAATAAACCTTCTCTTTGCAATTTCAACTCTCTGGACTCCACTCTTCTGTGCCGTCTTTGTCACTGTGAAAATTCGCATGCCCTTCATTCAACTTGCTCGTCATCTTAACGCAAACAGTTTCCATGTACTTCCATGCACCATACAACTACACACTATAAATTGTACATCAATTCACATCTCTTCACCTGTGTACATAGAGCAAGCTATTCATATTTCAACCTCTTTGACGAATAATGTACAACTCATTCATTGTACCCATCCTGAATAACACCTCCTTAGATGCCGCCACATGATGGTAAAATAAAGATTCTACAACATCAAGCAATTGTGTTTTCAATCTTAAACACAAATCAAAAGAATTCTCCCATTCCAACTACAAGCTTTGGTCCAAAATGACTTAGCCAAAACTGTGAAGAACCTACACTATGCATAATAAACCCTCTCATATATTATAAAATGCATGTTTTTCTTTATATCACCCAGGATAGCCCATTCTCCTTTTCCATTCATTTTCCATTCATTTATACCTTCGCATTTGCAACATTTTTACTCTTTCATAATATTTACAAAAGATCAACTTCTCGAGTATGCAAGGAAATGTAATCATCCAAATTTTAAAATACCTTTACTTAATGAATATTGATTCATTTAATGAGTACTTATCTTGAATCTTCTTGTGGTTGAAATGATCCAACCCTTCTCTCTCGTATTCATTTAAGAATACATTCAAGCCTCTATAGACTTTGTCTCCACTAACTCTTGCTCATCGATTTTTTCAAGTCTTCTCATGCTCATCAGATATATTCTCTGCAACTCGTGTTCAGAAAAACTGCATATTTCTCAAAATTTGTAGATATGTGGGTTATGGCACATGATCTGAACAAAACAATTTATTACGCAACAATAAAATACATCAGTATTTTCTTCTCAATTATAGCCAATTCATTTGACACCTTTTCTATTTTTTACAGCGATGAAATCCCCACATGGGTAATTGAGATCTTCGGTTTCGCATACACTCCACGCACATCAGCGGTCTCCTCCAATTCTTTGGAATCCATTTGGAAAAATAAACCAACGTAATCCTTAAAGCATCATTGTTGAATATATAACAAGGTAAATCAAGTTCGTTGATTTATTGAGGCCCACTACCAATATGGAATTTGCTGAAGGAAAAAAAAACACCGCAAGCTGTTTGAGTCCACGGCTTCACAACCACCACAGCAATCAAGCAAACAAAACACTGTTTGAGCTCTATAAATTGGAATTTCTTTTTGGGACTACACTAATCTCCACGCAATGACTATGCCAATATACCCAGCAATGTCAATGCAATTTCTATGCCAAGATAACCAGCAATGTCAACGCAAATAAAATATCGATATCTATGGCTCGGATCCACAGTCGTATTAGCTTGACTGTATTGAACTCAACGCAAATGACATGCCACTCTGCATTATTGGAAAGTCGAACTATATATGCTAAAATATGAAACCATGAACACGGTGACTCCGTACCCATATGAATAGCATTGCATAGCTATATAGTTCTGTTAATAAAGCCGAACACAGGTCTTGCACCATAATCCCACGGAGTCTGGGGTTAGTGTCTTTACACAGTATCCTATTTACTAGAACTGCTGCTCATTCTATAAATTTAACAACGCCATTCTGCGTTATAGCAGTGTGGTGGACTTTCATACCACTGCGAGCACCAATGCATCATTTTCAGGGTGTCACGTTGTTCCAACTCCTCCAACGCATGCATCCACACTGATGCTTATACCTAATACACAATGATTATATTATAAAACAAACATTGAACCATATGTTTCAACTGCTAATGTAGCATCAAGTTCAGTCCACAGTAACTCATCTTCTCCACCGCTTGCATTCCAACAAGTTTGCAACAACCATGTCAACGCCGAGAATAAAAATAAATGCACAGTTTTTAATACTGATTTACCTCCACGACGTTATTCCCAACACTCTCCAATGCCACATTCAACATTCAACTGCTTCTGCGCTCAATCACAGCATTCGATTGCCTCTATGCCACCACCATCTCAACGTTTTACCGAACGAGGTTGCTCCCATCGCACACCTATTCATTGGCCACCCTTTGCTATTTTGGTATTCATCACACTATCATTGTTCGTCTCTACATACATCTCGACCTGTCTTCAACGCATTCAACCTCGCCAGGCATGTATCTCTGGCTCTGATACCAAATGATGCTAGGATTCTGGGTTAAATAAGATCCTAGCATTTAAAACTCCTGTGCTACCTTCAATATTAAAAATATCATCTAGTTCTTCATTAAGAAAACATTTTGCAGCTTAAAATATACATACAGAAAGGAGAGCCATCCAAACAAAATTGCTAGCAAAATAATAAGCATAATGAAATTTACAAACTCAAAACATCTGGCCAATATTACAATGAATGGCCTTTCGGTTCTCAGCCCTTTACAAAAAACTTTCAACCCATTTCTCACTCTCTCTGTATTCCTCACTTATTTTTCATCCTCACACAACCCTCCTATTTATACATAAATATGAATTTATTCCACTCCATAAATTCCTCCACACAAATCTCAACTAAAATCTAAATTAGATTTATCTTTTTTTGGACTCAACTAAGTCCCGTATATGGAATTCCTAATTCCTAGATTATCTACCTAATTCCATTCCACTCATATCCTTAATTATTAAAGGAATATTTACAATAATCCTCACATTTATATTTTCTCTTTTAATTTATTAAATTTGGGCATAATAATTAATAAAATAATTAAAAATCCTCACCCCCTAAATCACACCAATGAATAATAAAAATTAAGCTTGATGCTCTTGCATCACAATCGAGGTAGAATTCATTCACACCCATATTGATTACAATATTTTACTAAGTCAAAGTTGGACCTATGCAATGTCTGCATTAGTCTCATCATTGTTCCAAATGATATTATTTCCTCATCAAGGAAGGATAGTGAAAGTAGACCAACTATCTTATTATACTTATGATCCTAAATACCCTAGTAGTGTACCTTTTGTGGGGAAAATGATTACTCCTTATGAAGATATTGGTGTTGGTTTTCTTAAGGATTCATCATTGATGGGAAATTTTACACTCCCTCCACCCAACAATTCTTCTAATGTTGCCCCGGAAAATATGATCTCATCAAGCACCTTAGAATCATAAGATCCTTGGATTGTGCCTTTAGAATATGAATTGACCACGTATGGTGACCAAATGGCTCTAAGCCCATTTGAAGTAGCTTATCAGGTCATTTAATCATTTTCAGAACCAATACCCATTGAGAATGATCGAGTGAATGTGATTTTTGACAATTATTCTCAATCTTCTTGGCTAGAACCAATATCATTTCCTAATCCTTTCAATGACATGTTTCCAACAAATGAGAGTATCATGGAAATTGTGACTTTGGATGAAATGCCTTGGGACGATTAACATCATCATTCATATTTTCTTCCCAACTATGAGAACTTTGAGAATGACTTCTCTACAATTTTTTCACATGACATTTTGAATAACATTGAATTCCCTATATCGATTGTTGAATCTAAATATGAAAATAATCTAGGGAATATATCTATGACCATTATGGTTAATGTCTCAGTGAAATCCAAAATTACAGAGAACATTCACATATGTGCTTCATGTTCACTTGAAGAAATTCAAACTTATAAAGCCCTATTCCAAGAATTCTGCGACATTTTTGAATGGTCTTATGAGGACATGCCAGGAATCAACCTAAGTATTGTTGATCACAAAATTAATACCTACCAGGATTCTAAGCATATCAGACAAAGATTACGTCCAGTTCATTCTCGAAAGGTTGCCAATATTAAAGTTGAAGTTGAATAACTTCTTAAAGCGAGATTTATGTATCATGTTCCCTTGACTGATTGGGTTTCCAACATTGTTCATGTTAACAAGAAGCAAGGGACGATTAGAGTATGCACCGATTATAGAGACATTAATAAGGCTTGTCCAAAAGACAACTATCCTACTCCCTATATCGATCAAATAATTGACGATCATGTCGGTTGTTGTCCTCTAAGATAATTATAGGTTAATTAATTATGCCAGAGCATCTACAATGTTTTGTTGTTTTACAAGTTTTTTGGATGACCAATGTTATGAGTAGATTTAAGGCAGGTGCTTAAACCTTAATAATATTGAACATTTAGAAAGTGTAGAAATTATATAACTGATATGTTATATGTCTAAGATTATCCTGATCATACACTATTTGACTTCATGCATAATACAGAATCTATTCCACCATTGATCATCATATGCGGAAATTAAATCAATTGCATGCACACATTAAAACCATAAAAATTCACACACATTAACACAGTGATTTACGGGAAAGCCTGAAGCTAAAAACCCCAACTATCTGAATATAATATATGTCATAGAGATCATGTAACAATCCTCATACAAAGCTTCTCACAAGCTCTCAGTACAATCCAATCGCTACACACTAATCAGGCTAGATCTTGCAAATCCATGCACCGATCTTTGCCACCTGCTAGCCTGCCTCTACTGCGCAATCCCTGCTGAAGAATGGATCTGAATGAACTCGAATTGGTCCAGCCTTGCTCACGCAATCCTCATTGGCATCTCCATCAATGTGTGGTGCAAAATCATGCAACACTATAGTCACAACTAATAATCACACTTGCTCTTTCACCTACCTCTCCACTGGTCTCCACTGAAACTATCCATGCACTGTAGTTAACTGATGTATTCTTCAATTGATTAATGAGTTAATAATTAGTGAATTAATTATTAATTAATTCACACCACTCTCACTAGTGTATCAATCAGTTAGACTAGATACAACTAGCTCAACTGTGTCTAACTGAGTTAAACTGAACATAACTCCACCAACTACTTCTACAACTCCACCAAACTCTATCACATGAGTTCTAACTGAAGTCTCCATGCAATCGCTCCACTTAACCCTCAGGAATAGCATAATTCCTTATGTCAGCTCCTGTGCCACATCTGTGCACTTAACTGAAGTGCTCCAAGAGAATAAGATAATGTTTAGAGTCAAAATATTATTAAGAGCTAATAATATTCGACATATCTATTTTTAGACTGGCAATCTAAAAATAGATTTCGCCCAATATGTCTAAAAATAGAAGTCCATATATTTTTCCAACTTGACCAACCATCCACAAATAACATCCTGCAACTCATAGAATATGATCGACATGTCTAAAAATAGACTTGCGCAAAAAATAGCCTGCGGGCCCACTTAGTGAAGGCGACTCTTTTCACTAAGCTCATCATCTTGTTGCCATCTCAACAGAAAGGGCTCAGTCTTTACTTTTGAACAATAATTTTATTTTGAAAGTGTATGAAAGGAAGAGATGTAAGAGGCTCTGATTTACTAAATATTCAAACTAAATTTTTAGTTAATCATAAGAAAGAAAGCAAGTAAACAATGTCTACAACTCAACAATATATATTTAACCTTATGAAGATGATTGACAATTTATAGATATAGAGGGGCTTATAAAAACAGATAGTTCAATAAACCAATCTCTAAAATAGATGATAACTTGAAAGGGGATTTAAGATAGACTGATATTCAGTTTTCTCTTATCCAATTTTCTTCATAAAACTCAAATATATGCAGAACAACAAAATGAAATGAAAATACTAGAAAGACTCACAAGGGGACAAGTTTTTTGAAACAAATTCCAGAATCCTTTCATTAATATGCAATGATCTTCAGTTTGATACGATTCCACTTTTAGAAAATCTCATCCAAGGGTTCAACCCATAATATATCGAATTGCTATTTATTTATACAAAAGTTTAAGGATTCTAGAAACATCTAAACTGATTTACAAAAATAGTACAAATCATAGGAATGCTAAAATTGTTGAGGCTGCTGGCACTATCTTCGAGGAAATGGTTGATGACTTGGCCTCAAAATGTGTTGTCTTGTTGTCTTTCTATTGGAACTGAAACTTTTACTTGATGGTGTCACACAATTGATACCACCTTTCATCATTGGGAAGATGTATTAGCTTTCTATAAACTTCATCTACTTCAATATATTTTTCCAAAGTTGGCTTGTTGATGAAGATGTGCTTGATCTCATGTTTGATCATCAAATCAAACTCCAAGGCTCCAATGAAAGCTTTACCCGTGACATGTCCCTTGACACCTGCAAACTTGGATTTGTCTTTCGCAATAGTATAAAGTTTGTTACAATAATAATCCAAGCTGATTAATCTGTCATTGGGTGCTACTAAACCCTGGAAATCCTCTTTGATTCAATAAGTTGAATTTAATATGAAATCTCTGGACAATATTTTCCAAATCTTGGAACTTAGTTTCCAACTGAGTCATTAAATTCTTTTTTTTGCAATACCTTTTTGATCTCCAGGATGTTGAAAATGGCAACAAGAAACAGTAAAGGAGGCCTCCTGAAACATCTTTCCTGATCCTAGTTGGAAAGTGATCACCTAAACTAGGTGGGGACCACACGTGTGATTTTTGTCGAAAAGTCTATTTTTAGACTATGTCTATTTTTAGACATACGGAGCATGATTCGGGGATTCCAGTTGGAGATTCTTGAAGTATGCGACATGTTGGTAAAAATAGATGAGACTCATATTTTTAGGTCCCAGGCTATTTTTAGACTGCCTCTCCTAAAAATATGGAAGTCAAATATTATTTACCCTTAATAATATTTAGACTATAAACAACAATTTACTCTCTTGGAGCACTTCAGTTCGAGTCATGGAGGTGGCTCATGCAACTGACAGAGGAATCACGTGGTTCCTAGGGTTTGATGGCATCTTGCATGTTAGACTTCAGTTAGACTCATGTGGCAGAGTTTTGGTGGAGTTGATATAGGAATTAATGGAGGTGGTGTTCTGGTTAACTAGTTGAACTAGTTGTATTTAGTTTAACTGGCTAATACACTAGAGATGAGTTGTGTGAATTAAATATTATTTAATTCACTAATTATTAACTCATTATTCAACTAAAGAACACATCATTTTAACTCAGTGCATGGACAGTTCAGTGGAGACCAGTGAAAGAGGTAGATGAAAGGGTGAGTATAGCTATCAGTTGGAGGATCAGTTTTGCATGGGATTTGCATAACACTTGGAGGAAATTACCAATGACAATTGCGCAGTGAAGCCAAGGAGATTCGAACCTTGGATCTCTATTTAGACCAGCCTTGATTGCGCAATAGAGGGAGAGAAGTAGTGGGTGTGTTTTGAACCTGTGACTTGTTCAAAACCAAGCTAGTTTTTGTGTAGCTTTGGGAGATAGTACTGAGTACTTGTGAGGAGTTTGTACTATGTATTTGCTGCATGTTCTCTCCATTTATAATATACTATAGCTGCGGGGTTTTCATCTATAAGCTTTCCCCATACATACTGTGTTAATGTGTGTGATTGATTTGATGTGCTATCGCTTCTATTCTTTCCGCATGTGACAATTAATTGTAGATGAGATTATGTGTTATGCATGCAATTCGAAATTGATGTGTAATCGGGTTAATCTCCATTGAATAAGTGATTTATTCAGCTAATTTCTACATGGTATCGGATCAAGATTAATTGTCGAGATCTATTACGGTGATTGCAAACTTATTTCCTCGGACAGAGCCTGCATACGGGCCAGATAGCCTCCGGATTCATCTTTCTTTGGAAAGTGAAAGGTCTAGTAAAAGCCCATGCAGTCAATCTCTGATTTGGAAATAATTTGTTCTCAAGTGTAGATCGGAAGCGATTGAGTTATCAGCTGGTGGTGAAATTCGAGTTTGCAGATTTGTGTTCTTGGTGCCGCGGTGAAAATGTCTTTCATCGGGTTGCGACTAGAATATGCCTTGGAAGGTAGTTCGAATTATGTTGCATGGAAGGACCGCATGGAGGCTGTATTAGATGATCATGGGCTGTTGGAATTCATGGAGAAAGAGATTCCAAAGCCTACTTCTAATGATGCTGATGTTGTGGAAGCATGGCGAAAGAAACAAGCAAAATGTCGAAGGATCCTGTTGGAGGGTGTAAAGGATCACATTGTATCCAGTTTACACGAGAAGGCCTCTCCATATTTGATGTGGAAAGCCTTGACGGATCTGTACCAAAGCAAGAGCGATCAGAGGAAGCTGGCGCTCAAAGATAGACTCAGGAACATCAAGTGTGAGAAGAGGGAAAGTATGCCGAAGTACCTCACGAGGTTCACCCAATGTCGGGATGAGCTGGGAAGTGTTGGTGTGACGGTGGAGGATGAGGATCTGGTGAGTTTGGCTCTTCTTGGTTTGCCGAAGAGTTGGCATGCATATCAAGATAGTGTCAATGGTCGGGAAAAGTTGCCGGGATGGGAAAGACTGTGGTCTGATCTCGTGCAAGAGGAGACCCGGCGAAATACCAGAGATGGTTCTTCGTCAAAGGGAGCTGATGAAGAAGACTGCGCTTTGGTTGCCAAAGCAAGGAAGGGGAAGGGCAAGGAGAAGGCTTCTCAATCCGGTGCGGATGGTAAAGAGCATGACATATCCAAAGTGAAGTGTTTTCACTGTCACGATCATGGACATTACGCCACAAATTGCCCCAAGAAGAAGAAGAACAAGCAGGCTGCTGGATCTGCAGCTGGTGAGGCTCTTGCCTCGCAATTTGAGTTGGACTTCTCATTGATCGCATGCATGGTGTCTAGTGCATTGGGATCGGGGTGGTATATTGATAGTGGCGCTTCCTTTCACATGACGGGAGATGCAAATCTTTTCAGTGACTTGGTGGAGAAAGGTCTCCAGATGCATGTTGAATTGGGCGATGGTGGACGATACAATGCGACCGGCATTGGTACCATAACCTTTCAGAGGGAGTCAGGTAAAATCATTCTTTTACAAAATGTATTGCATGTACCAGGTCTAACAAAGAATCTGATCTCAGTTGCAATGTTAGAGGATAAAGGGTATGAAGTTGTCTTCGGAGAAGGAAAAGTTTTCCTTCGGCACAAGGCAACGGGACAAGTCAAGAAGGTTGGGATTCAGGCAAAGAATCTCTACAGACTTGAAGTAGATGGGATTTCTACGGAGCATCCTACTGTTGGGAAGCGGAAGGAAGACATGCAACTGAAGCTTGAGAGGGAGCAAGTGTTGCATGCAGGCGAGAAAGACATGCAATTGATGCTTGAGAGGGAGCAAGTTTTGCATGCAGGTGATAGTGAACCTTGGGATGTGGAGCAGCCACAAGAGGATCATGGAGTGGAAGAGACCACTCATGCAGAGAAATTTCGTGCCAGACGGGCAGAGGGAGTGCATGCAGCTATACCACCAGGTGTAAGGTGGGGCGACATGCATGATTAATCCCAGGAGGAGATTTCTGGGCAGATTCATGAGATGGTGTGGATCTCATGAGTTGAACACAGCTACGAGGTGCCTGTGTGATAGCATGATCGATTGGAGTGATGCGAGGGCATATCAAAGTGACAGTGTCGGATACTGGAGCGCGGATCAGAGTTGACAGCAAGTGCAAGAGTGCATGGGTGCAAGAGTTCAACAGCGCAGTAGTTCCTGATGACATGTGCAGTTGGTACCAGCAAAAGTCGAAGACTTTGATGATAGATGCTAGATGCATCAAGAATGATTGAGTTGTTTGGAGCCTATTCAGTTTCAGAAGAGTTGCAGAGCAGATGCATGGAGTTGCATGGCGCTTGTGGAGGTTGCAGGGCGAATGCATGGAGTTGCATGTCGCATGCAAAGACAGTCCTTTCTTGTTGAGAGGGAGTGTTGAAAATGGCAACAAGAAACAGTGAAGGAGGCCTCCTGAAACATCTTTCCTGATCCTAGTTGGAAAGTGATCACCTAAACTAGGTGGGGACCACATGTGATTTTTGTCGGAAAAATCTATTTTTAGACTATGTCTATTTTTAGACATATGGAGCATGGTTCAGGGATTGCATGTATGAGATTCTTGGAGTATGTGTCATGTTGGTAAAAATAGATGGGACTCTATTTTTTAGGTCAAAGAGGTCAAAGGCTATTTTTAGATTGCCTCTCCTAAAAATATGGAAGTCAAATATTATTTACCCTTAATAATATTTAGACTATAAACAACAGTTTACTCTCTTGGAGCACTTCAGTTCGAGTAATGGAGGTGGCTCATGCAACTGACAGAGGAATCACGTGGTTCCTAGGGTTTGATGGCATCTTGCATGTTAGACTTCAGTTAGACTCATGTGGCAGAGTTTTGGTGGAGTTGATTGAGGAGTTAATGGAGGTGGTGTTCTGGTTAACTAGTTGAACTAGTTGTATTTAGTTTAATTGGCTAATACACTAGAGATGAGTTGTGTGAATTAAATATTATTTAATTCACTAATTATTAACTCATTATTCAACTAAAGAACACATCGGTTTAACTCAGTGCATGGACAGTTCAGTGGAGACCAGTGAAAGAGGTAGATGAAAGGGTGAGTACGAATTTATCGGTTGGAGGGTCAGTTGTGCATGAGATTTGCACCACACTTGGAGGAAATTACCAATGAAAATTGTGCATTTGGAGCCAGTGAGATTCGAACCTGGATCTCTATTTAGACCAGCCTTGATTGCGCAATAGAGGCAGAGAAGTAGTGGGTGTGTTTTGAACCTGTGACTTGTTCAAAACCAAGCTAGTTTTTTGTGTAGCTTTGGGAGATAGTACTGAGTACTTGTGAGGAGTTTGTACTATGTATTTGCTGCATGTTCTCTCCATTTATAATATACTATAGCTGCGGGGTTTTCAGCTATAAGCTTTCCCCATACATACTGTGTTAATGTGTGTGATGATTTGATGTGCGATCGCTTCTATTCTTTCCGCATGTGACAATTAATTGTAGATGAGATTATGTGTTATGCATGCAATTCGAAATTGATGTGTAATCGGGTTAATCTCCATTGAATAAGTGATTTATTCAGCTAATTTCTACACAGGATGGTCTCTATCATGTCTACAATCTGGATCTGCTCTAAATCTACCCTGGTTTTTGAATTTAATACTTTGATCATGGATGTGGCCTCAGCTATTTTTTGTCCCAATGTTGTTCTGACTTGTTGAATGGTAGTTTTGCACCTTTCAATTCATTCTTCTTACTCAAAGACAGTTTGAATAGATGGCCAAATCTCAATGATGGCATGATTTATGTCCATCCAAATATTTTCCTTGGCTTGGGCCAAGGTGTGAGCCATTAGTGACTCATTTTCCAACTGCTCAATCTTCTTGGAAAGTTGATGAGTTTTCTGCATCTCTCCCATAAGGAGGGTATCGTTCTTAATTTTTTGCGCTTCTATGTTCTTCAATTTTTGCTGAAATTTATCATTTTCTTGTTTCTGTAGAGTAAGATCCTGCATAACTGTGTTCGAATCCTTTGATGATGTTGTTGAATCTTTTGATGTCCCTGCAGCTATGATAGGTATTGTTGTTACTGGAGCTATAGATAATTGTGTAGCTTATTGTTTCTCCTTGAGTAGCTCTTCTATTTGTTCCTCCATTTTCTTTATCTGTACATTCTGCTCAATGATTAATTTGAGTATATCTTCTTTATTTTTCTCACTTTATTCTATCTCCTTAGCATGTAGATCCTCTGTAGAAGGAAAATTTAACTGTTTATTGAGTGCAACTATCTTTGCATTCTTTCTCTTAATGATTTCCTCCACTGCTTTGACGTCACTGGGATCATATCCCAATTTTATTACTAAGTCTTCCAATGATTTGACTTTAGTATCCTTTGACAATGAAGAAATATTCTCCATTTTAAATTGTCTTTGGACATTTGAGAGGGATGTTCTTAATTTTGAAAGTGTCATTGCAGTGTTTTTCATGGTGGAGAAAATCATTTCTCCAAATTGTCTATGCATATCCATTTGATCAATGGGATTTATTTGTTTTGCATCAAATGAAAATATGGTGTTCTTGTAGTCTGAAAAAGTTTTTGGAAATGGCACTTGAACTTGCAAAAATTCCATTTGCATCCTGCCCTTTTCAATGTCAAATGTTGTTAATAACCTATGCTAGGAGGTAGAAGTTTACTTCCAAAATTGAGCATAGGTGTTGGCTTTGAGTGCTTCATTTTCCTGCTTAATCTTCAAAAAACCTGCTGAAAATGTTGGGGTCCTAAATTTGAGACAATTGTTTTGACTGTGACTTTTCTAAAGGATCTTGTAAGGTTGAGGAAGATGGAGTTTCAGGGAAGAGTTCTTCTGATC
The DNA here is from genome assembly GCA_034641835.2 of Pinus albicaulis. NCBI lineage: Eukaryota > Viridiplantae > Streptophyta > Pinopsida > Pinales > Pinaceae > Pinus > Pinus albicaulis. The sequence continues at coordinate 221,843,290 of CM076569.1, read as the reverse complement.
TTGTGAGAACTTGTGAACCAATCATAACAATAGTTTCTTGCCTTGTCTCATTATGAGTGGTGACATATTTAAGCTTTGTCCTCTGCTTCTTTTGCTAAGTAATGAATTCTTGAGCACTTATCTTTATACCTATTGAAGATGAAGGTTCCTCTCTGTTATGCGGAATTATGGATTATGGATAAAACATTCTTCCCTAGATGTGGTGCTCATCTAGAACAACAGGTTAAATACTTTGCAACTACTTTTCCTAACAATAAATAGACACACAAAATAGATCAAGAAACTTACTTGGAGTCCAAGCGCTTCCAATTCTCCTTCTGTTGCTCTTGCGCAACTTCAAATCTGAGCTGGATCGCCAAAATATTTCTTACAAATATGAACACTAAACAACAAAAGATAGCAACAATAAAGATTTTTATTCAAGTTATTCAGTTAAATCAATGAAACATGAACCATATACATCAGATAATAATTCATAATATGAAAGACAGAAGCTTATACAGATACATATGTGGGAAAGTAAGCAACAATCTTTATGAATGGATAGAAGGGGAGGTTACAACTGAGTGATTGATTTAGTTTCACCATCTCCAGCAGCATCTCGACCTCATCACAATGCACATCTCTCTAGCAGCACGTCACTCAAATCAATTCCTCAATTGAAATTCCACCAACATTTCTCTACTTAAATTCTTCCTTATCAAACACTAGGATCTGTGCTCAATTTATAGAGGAGATGAAGGTAGTTTTACAATCAATGACTTTCTAATAATAGGCAAGACATGTTACCAGTCTCAGGGGTATCAAATGGACACATGGATTCGAAGTTTGACACATGTGAACTCTTCTAGAAGGCACTGGCCAAGTGGAGATTCTGAAACAATGAGAATTTCGCTCCCAATGTGACCAACGCACCCATGAGTGTCGAGAAGTGCTTTGCAAAGCACCCTTGAGTGGGGTTACCTGCATATGCAATGCACTTAGTCCCTTTAGAGGCATCGTTGGTGAGCTCTCATATGATATAATATAAACTTCAAATCTTGGAAACCTTTGCAATGAAAGTCATGGATTATTTGTCTTGTTCTTTGTCTTAGGGCATGTAACAACTGAAATGATAGGGAATGATAGACCCTATTCATTGGTTCTGGAGATGATGTCCAGTTGTCATTGGGAATGGTGCCCAAATTGACCTATAACAATTGCCCCCTAAAGCATGAAGTCAGAATAATAATAACAATATTTTGATTGAGATGCTTTACATTGTGATGGACTGGAGATGAAGCGGAGTGGCGACCTACATCAATCTTACAATACATTACATCATGATATATCCTCTTGATCATAAATTTCTAAGGGAAGGCATTCCCATTCTCAACACATAAACTTTCTAATAACATGTGCATAATTCAAAAAGTTGTCTACATTGGAATGTTTCCCAATACAGACATGCCTACAGATATAGGCCTATGTTCGGATGACGATCTGTATGTAAGGTCACTGTACAGATGATGTGTACAAGAATCCTGAAATCGCAACCCGGATGGCTGAAACTAGATCTGAGGTCTTCTTATCTTGTTCACTCGATCATTCTGGTACAAGTCTAGCCATGTGAATATATGATTTGTAGTCAAACATGGAAAGACATCGTTTGATTATCAGCCAATGATGTGAGTTGTTAACAAACGCGAGAGAACCACCATTGATGTCAATGGCCCTCAAGCTACTACAATACATTTTGTAAGGGTGAATAGATGATTTGATGTTGAACGCCAAACAAAATATTTTGGTCAAAATTCTGGAAGCGAGGATCTTGTCGATGCTATAACAAGCCTCATGGTACTGGGATATGATGTTTCTAAGTGAATTTCCTGGATAATGATTTTCCGTCGACAAGAAGCCACCTTATTGTGAAACGGGAGTTACTGAATTCAGAGACAAAAGTATGACTTGATATAGCAATGTTCAAGGATGACTCTCATGAGAATGAAGGATTATGAGTATTGCAGAAGGATGAGTATTCACTGGATGAATTCTCTTGAACATATCGACAACACTAAGAGGAGTTGGCAGCATTGACCCAAAATCGAAGTGAAGGTATGATGAACCATAGGTATGAATGAACCGTCAAGAATATTACCCAACCTAAACAGTCACGGTGATGGAGTGAAGTGTCATGTTCAAGGGCGAATTGCTACCGTAAAAAGTTCTGTTCACTTTCCCAAATTTTCCCCGGTCATTTGTCGACCAGTACCTCTTTATTTTTTAACAAGCTTGAGGAGGATAACATTTGCTTGATCTATAATTCAACCCTTTGGGCGAATAAAGTATCACTATTTAATAATTTAAAGAGTCTAGCAATGAATGAAACTCGATTCTTGCCATGATGGAAAAACCTGTCGCTATTTTATGTTTTAACGAGCTTAACCACAGTGACAGGCCGGTCCTTTTTCATTTTTAGAGAGTTTGAAAAAGAGGACGAAAGAAAACTCCATAAGTACTTTTTCGTAAAGTTGTCGCTCAGATCCGAAAAAGTGTAAAATAATATCTAAGAGAACCTCTTTAGTCATGTTTGACCAAGGTATTATGTTTTCGTAAGTAATCTATCTCAGTCCGAAAAATGGTTAAACTTATACTAAGTAGATATCAATTCATTTAATTTTACAAGCTCGAAAAGATAAGTGCTCGACAATATTTTCACATTATCGAAGTCTGAAAAGAGCTGAAAGTAGACTCCAGGGGTTCCTTTTTCGCTATTATCGAAGCTCGAAAAAGAGATAAAAGTGCGCTTCAAATCCTTTTTCATTTTTAACAAAGCTTGAAAAATAAGGAGAAAAAGTATGCTTTGTAGTCAAATCATTCTTGAAATAAATCTGCATGACTAATCTATTCATCAGTTGTAAGACCTGTTCAGAACAACATCAAATGGATTAAAAATACCTGTTTCATGATAAAAATATAGTAAAGCCATAGTAATAGCAATAAATATGATTTGCAAATAATTAAATGACTATTAAAATAGTTTTACCATTCATTTTTACCATTCACTAGTTACCATTGGCATTTCGTACCTCTGAACCTATTTTTGCCCCCGAACTTCAATGATCGATTGCATGCAATTGGCAAGAATGTTTTGAATGCCCCCTGCAAGAGCACATGTCAAATGCCCCTTGCAAGAGCAGATGCCCCCCAAGCTTCATTTCATTCACCTAAGTAGATTATAGGTTACTCATAGCTGGATGGAATGAAGGTTCGTTATAGGGGAGGATTTGTTTCATTTTTTAACGAGCTTGACACAGGAAAAGAAATATGCTCACGACCTGTTTCATTTTTTAATGAGGTTGACACAATAAAAGTACTTTCCTGAAAGGCACTTATTTCATTTTTTAACGAGGTCGACACAGTAAAAGAACCATCCTCATAACCTGATTCATTTTTTAACGAGGTTGACATAGGAAAAGAACCATCCTCATGGGAACCTGTTTCATTTATCGAGGTTGACACAATAAAAGAACCATCCTCATGGGAACCTGTTTCATTTATCGAGGTTTACACAGGAAAAGAACTATCCTCAACACCTGTTTCATTTTTTTAACGAGGTTTACATGGGAAAAGAACCATCCTCATAGGCACTTGTTTCATTTTTTAACGAGGTTGACACAAGAAAAAAGAACTATCCTCAACACCTGTTTCATTTTTTAACAAGGTTAACACAGTAAAAAGAACCATCCTCATAAATTTGTTTCATTTTTTAACGAGGTTGACACAAAAAAAGAACCATCCTCATTGTGCAGTTGGACTAGTGAGTGTGTGTTGTAAAAGACGTAGTCTAACAGAGTCATCATTTAAGGAGTTTGATGAAAACCACAAATGATAAGTTATAACATACGTTGACAGGTCTTCTCCAGGGTTTCCATTGAATTTTGGAATTTCCAAGGGTAATTTTTGTGGTATCACTGGCCACCAAGGAGAATAATTGATGGGATCAGCTTGATATTTCAGTGAAGATGTGAATAAAGGGTCAAGTTGTTCAGTACTCATAAAGGAGGAACCAGATAGGATTCCAGATGATGACATGGGTGAATTCAATGGACAAAACATCAAAGATGAAGAAACAATAGATGTTGTCGCAACTGAAATATATGGTTCAGTCTGGGATGCTATCTCAGCCATGGTCAAATGACCCAATGTATACCCTATAGAATCTATGGGAACTCGAAGTGAAACAGGATCAACAAAAGCAGATGAAGGTGATTGAGGAAAATACTCATACAAGTAAATCTCCTACTGAAAATGAGTTGGAGTTAAAGGTGTCTCGTCTTGTGATATTTCCTCAATCGAAATCAAACCGATTGGAAGAACTTCATCATCTGGCCAGAAGTATATTTGAGGTGGTTGACTGCGCAATATGGGAGACTCAATGGCTACAATAGATTTTGGAGTGACCAATACAGGAACAAATTCCAGTTGTTCGACTTCGGAATCAAGATTTTATCCACTTAGGGAATATAACAACTGAAATATAAGGGGATGATAGACCCTATTTCATTGGTCCTAGGGATGATGTCCATTTTTACCAATAACAACTGCCCCCTAAAGCACAATGGGATCCGAATCAACTTCCAGTTGAACAACGTCGGGTTCGGGAGGTATGGTCTCACAAATTTGATGGATCGTGACCACGGGTAGTTGTGAGGACTCTGTCTCGACAACAGTATACAAACCGGGATTTGTAGAAACAACTTGTGATGACTCTGGTATATGGGAAGATGATGCTTCACCAGAGGTACTGATAGTACTGGTTTTGGTAGAGTGATGTTGCCTTCGTCAACCAAGAGTAACTTTTGGTGGTAAAGGTGGTTTCAATTCTAGTCTACGCGAACAACGGGGGAAAGGATTTTGTTCTTCCACGATGACTGATTTATTTTAACCAAAAAAAAATAAACAAAATAAAAGGGTAATGCTAGGAAAAAAGGTTTCCCAAGAAACTGTGAACTGTAGAATACCTTCTGTTGAACCAAGAAGTACGGGCAGGCAATCTCCCTGAATGTTGTGTTCAGTGTATCACAATTTACAAGGTAGCTGACTCGGTGCACTATTGATGGATAGAAACCTAAAGTTTTCCTCCAAAATATACCCAAAGGTATGTGGAGGCCCAAGTCCATATTAGCATTGTCTAATGCGAAACTACACAGTGAGAGCACCCCTTTATACTTTTCGTACTGTAACACCGCCCGATATACTCGAAAGTACGTGGACGAGCTACAATATACTTACATACGTGGAGAGAGGTATCACACTCGGAATGTATTGCAGACAATTAATGACAACTGCTATGTTTTACAACGCCGGAACGCGTCTCTAGCCTAGACCTTCTAAATGTTATCGTTATGGTTCCAATGCTTTGTTAGGTAAATTGATGTAAATTTTAAGTTGATCTTGTTTATCAATTTGCCTTTTAAGGGTAACTGCGATGATGTATTGGAAATTCCTAAAATGAAAACTAAAATGATAAGCAATCTTTCACTTTTAGTTTTTCAATGAAAATCCAAGCTACTAGAGGGAAAGAGCAATCAGTTTGAGAGCAAACAATCAAAGAGCAAAAACTAAAATGCAGATTTCCTAATTGTTCCTATGCAAAACACACAATCCACTACATGCAAATGCACGTTTTTCTTTTCAGTCCCTTTAATGTGAATGCAGAAAAGGAATCTACCTGCATCAAATCAGTAAAAACAAATACCTTTTACTTTGAGAAATGAGGAATATAGAAACAATTTCTCTTTAATAGGAAAAATGAAGAATATAACTACAATTTCTCCTACAGGAAACGAAGAATTTAACGACAATTTCCTTTTTCAAAAGCAAATGGATCTAATTCAGAAATTAAAATACTTTGAAATTAATTCATCAATGATAAAGAAAAACACTTTAAATAAAAATTGAACAAAATTTTCTTTCAAAGGAGGAAGAGATAGATAAAGTTACTGGTCAATATGAGGCATTAGGAACTTGAAAACACAACAAACAAAAGGTTGAATAAAATTGCAATGACAAATTCAAAGGGAATTTGGTTGGCTTAGGGGGCAACGTAGTCTCTAAGGGGAGAAAGTGCGTTGCAAAGCACCCCTGAGTGGGAGACAATTCTCTGCAAAGCACTCCTGAGTGGGAGATAGTGCTTTGCAAAGCACCTCTGTGTTTGGTCAATTTAGTGTGTCCTAAATTGCTGCATTTAATTTGTCAATCCGGGAATCGTAAGTTGATGAAGTGCGGCGCACTATATGTGCAAGATAACCTATTTCTTAACTTTTTGTCGTTTTTGGTTTTCCTAAGGTGAAATGGAAATTCTAAAATGAAAACAAGTTTGGTTATATTTGTTCAAGGAAGTGATATCCCCTATAATGATTTACCAACTTGAAACTTTTAAAGCAAATTGAAAATTACAATGACAAGACTTGAAAGAAAGTAAAAGTGTACTGCTGAAATGAAAAGATGCTGCTAATCTAATGAATCAAAACAGTAAACTAGTGAACATGAAAATCAAACTATTCTTGCTGCCAACTAAACACAAAAGAAACTATGCTTAAGGAAATTCAAAATTGCAACAAAATAAATCTAAATCAGATTACATCAATTCATTTTCTGACCCTTCATCATTAGACCGGCTATGATTTTCGGAAGTAATCATAAACAACTTGTGTAACTGATATTTAATTTGCAGAAAGTAAACTAATACTAAACCATACACTCATGATTCAATCCCTCGCCATCAGTCCAGCTGTGGCTTTCGGAGGCAACAGATGCCATGCATGATTTAATATATCTAAATTTACTGAGAAAAGAAACTAATACTAAACTACACATTTCATAATGCAGTCCTCACCTGCTTCCAGTTGCCAACTTCCGGAGAACAGCGAAGATGCTATGACGGCACTAATATATCTAGATTTACGAGAAAAGAAACTAATACTAAACTACACATTTCATAATCGTTCCCTCACCATCGGTCAATTTGTGTGGCTTTCGGATTGGCTAAAAGATGCTATGAGCGGCAACAGAGCAGCAATAGACCTATTGAATCGGATAAGCAAAGCGAAATGTACAAAACAGAGCCGAAGTTAAACAAAAGCTATGAAAAGCAAACTAACGACGAAACGATGTTAGTTTCATGTCATTAGTCAAAATGCTATAAAAATGCAGAAATTTGTCTATCTAAAACCTGCAATCAAGAAAACTGATCGGTGATTAACAATCATAAAACATGAAAGACAGAAATGAAATGGAAATTATGGAAATGTATAAACAGAAATGAAACAACTGCAAAGTATGAACATATGGATGGATTATGATACAATGACTTTTAAAAGAAATGAAATGAGAAATGTACACTAATACACAAAACCTTAGCTGAGCAGGGGCCCTCTACACAACCTTGGTAACGATCCTCAAACACGAATTAAGTTGAAAAACAGAGTCTTCTCATATTAACAAGCAGTTCATTACAGAATGGTAGTGTTACGGCTCAAGGGCAGCGTAATCACTACAAAGCAGACTAAAAGATAACAGAGTACATTCACTAACATCAACTATCAACTAACAACTATCAACTAACTTTCTATGCGTATGCAAACGCTCTATATATAACAATAAACTGTAACTGTCTCCTAAAGTTCATGATGGCAGAGAGCACGTAGACCACTACGTCCACGGATATAGGAGTATGGCCGTGTTGGAAAGTGGATCTACGGAAGGTGGATGCTTGAATTCGACTCCAGAGCTCTGCACAGATGTCGATTTAACCTCCGCAAGCTTAGAAACGGCCGGCTTAGAAACGGCCGTATGGATGTTTATGTGCCACGAAACAGAGTCCGGCCGACATGAAACTCCATGGTTGACTTCCATGTGGACGCTTTTGACCGCGGCTTCTTTGGACGAGTTTGCTTGAACCAATAGGACACGAACCATGTCCACGTCATTCCTAGCCTGCCCATGTGGCTCGTTTCCCTTGTGGAATTCCCATATTTACAATTCCACAAATAGTCATGAAAGTTAAAGAACAAGTAGCAAGATTCGGTCGAATGAACAAAATCTATCAAATAGAAAACACAAAAACATAATTAAAAACCATGTTAGATACCCTTTTGCACATGATATTGACAATTTGGGAGGTTTAGGTGAGTGAAAAAGGTATGGAAAAGTGTATGGAAAAGATGCAAATTCGGGACTCAACACTCTGAGTGGGAGAAAGTGCTCTGCAAAGAACCCTTGAGTGGGAGAAACTATGCTGCAATGCACCCCTGAATGGGAGAGAGTGCTCTGCAACGCACCCTTGAATGGGACAGAGTGCGTTGCAAAGAATTATGTCTTGACCAACAGTGCGTTGAGCACAACAGAGAACAAAAACTCAACTATTTAACACACTTCTAATGCAAATTTTGATTTCAAAAAGCTAAATCTTTCAGAGGAAATGCTACTGGGTGAATAAACAAAGATAAGCAGAGGCAATACCACCAAGGATGAAGGGTAAACTCCCCAGCAGAGTTGCCATTTTGTTACGCGGAATTATGGATTATAGATAAAACATTCTTCCCTAGATGTGGTGCTCATCTAGAACAATAGGTGGAAGACTTTGCAACTACTTTTCCTAACTATAAATAGACACACAAAACATATCAATAAACTTACTTGGAGTCCAAGCGCTTCCAATTCTCCTTCTGTTGCTCTTGTTGTATCTTCAAATCTGAGCTAGATCACCAAAATATTTCCTGCAAATATGAACATTAAACAACAAAAGATAGCAATAATACAGATGTCTATTCAAGTTATTCAGTTAAATCAATGAAACATGAACCATATACATCAGATAAGAATTCATAATATGAAAGACAAAAGCTTATACAGATACATATGTTGGAAAGTAAGTAACAATATTTATTAATGGATAGAAGGGGAGGTTACAACCGAGTGATTGATTTAGTGTCACCATCTCTAGCATCATCCCAGCCTCAACATAATGCACATCTCCCCAGCAGCATGTCACTCAAATCAATTCCTCAATTGAAATTCCACCAGCATATCTCTACTCAAATTCTTCCTTATCAAACACTAGGATCTATGCTCAATTTATATAGGAGCTGAAGGTAGTTTTACAATCAATGAATTTCTAATAATAGGCAAGACATGTTCCCAGTCTCAGAGGTATCAAATGGACACATGGATTCGAAGTTTGACACATGTGAAATCTTCTAGAAGGCACTGGCCAAGTGGATATTCCAGAACAATGAGAATTTCGCTCCTCATGTGACCAACGCACCCATGAGTGCCGGGAAGTGCTTTGCAAAGCACCCTGGAGTGGGGTTACCTGCATATGCAACACACTTAGTCCCTTCAGAGGAAGCGTTGGTGAGATCTCATATGATATAATATAAAATTCAAATCTTGGAAACCTTTGCAATGAAAGTCATGGATGATTTATCTTGTTCTTTGTCTTAGGGCATGTAACAACTGAAATGATAGGGGATGATAGACCCTATTCATTGGTTCTGGAGATGATGTCCAGTTAACCAGGTCATTGGGAATGGTGCCCAAATTGACCTATAACACTCTCTTTGAATTTTTCCCATTTTATCTTGAGGAACTGGAGTGTGGACCATAGTTGTAGATAGAAGTTGTTCTTCTGCCTCCTGAAGTGTATTTTCCTCCCACTGATATTTATTCATGAAATTCTTTATCTCTGACCTGGTGGTATGATTATAAGGTGTGGTTTTGGGTTCCACCCTTAAATTTGAAATTATATTGAATGGATCATACGACCAGGTGAAACTGGGCTGAAAAATAAACTGCTTAAGAATTAGGTTTGCTTCATTACCAGCTGTTCTAGCATTACATATGAATGGTCCTATCTGAGTTTTGATCTTAAATTGTGATTTCATTTTGCGTGAGACAAAATGGATTTCATTCATATTAATCATTTGTCTTATATATTCCATAGAGAAAATTCTCATTGGAACATATTTAGGAAGCTTATAGGGAGCTAGCTCACATCCATAAGTTTTGGTATAAATACCAGTCTCTAGTTTTTTCCTATTTACTCAGGTGCAAAATCCTTTTGATTTCTAAACTGATTCTTGGTTCACTTTGACTGTTAAGAAGCTTTTCAATTGTATGAAAAAAACTGTCTATGAAGTCTGCATAATTAAATTCTATTGAATTTTTCGTGACCACTGAATTCCACTATATCATTGATTGATTTATGCCTTGATCATCTAGTTTCTCCAAATCTATAGGAAACTTGTCTCCTTGCTGAAAAAGAAACATATAGACTAACAGAGAGGCATAATTAAGCATGACCTTTTTGGTAATCTTCATCATTTTCTCATGCATGTTATCAGCCGGAAATTGACTAAAATTAAACATGAATGCAGGTTTGTGTTATTTAGAAAATATGGATAAAAATACTAGGACAGGCTCATCCACCCACTGATTTGATTGATACATTAATAGGCAAGAAACTAAAGCAACTATCTATTTGGCTTTGTCTGGAAACATAGAAGCTGGGTAAGGGGGATTCTTTTTGGGAAGCTAAGAGTCTTCTCGGAGGAAAATTTCAAAAATCTCATCTCTTTGAGAGAAGGTGAGCTTGCTATACAAATCCATTAGAACAGATATAGAAAAATGGCTAAGGGAGTCATTTTCAGGTATACTAACATCTGGTTTGTGGTCTCAGTAGTAATTGAGACCATAATGTCTCCATTCTAAGCCATAATGGTTCTTTGCAATGGATTGTACTCGGCTTGACACCCCATGACCAGATCTGGGAAATAATGTGTCTGGGGGAAGTAAACATGGGTAACAGGGTTTACCAGAGGTTGATTTCATATTGCTGGTCTAGGTAATGTTGCTTCAACCATTGGTGTAATTCGAACTAGTCGCATTCACACTAAGTGTTAGCAATTTTATAAAATTGGTCGACCAATGGCATATGGTCAAGGTCCGGGGTTGCAGTGGCTTGAGGGTTGTCGTCACTGGTTGATTTTCCATTAGAAGATTGAGCCTTTCCTTTTGGTGCCATTTCTAAAGTTTTGAAGATAGAATAACCATAAATGAATGATGACATATACCTGGTAAGCAATCATCTCTATGAATGATGGAGGACTCTATATGCTGGAATTAACAACTACAGAAAATTATAGGAATTGCAATGGATGAAATAGGTATCTGCAATTGAAAAATAACAGCGCATCTAAGAGAGTCACGCGAAAATAGGTTGAGGTGGACTTATATGAATGGGTGAATTACCATTACATATGGGAACTGTTACATAACGTGGTTTTGGTGAATTAAATGAGCAACGAGAAATTCTCAATGGATAGTGTAAACGGGTAAGTGGGTGATGGGAAGGTGGTGAGAAAATGGCAAGATGACAAGTGGCACGATGTGATTGGTAGTAGGAAAGCGCGGGAGGTGACCGTTGGCAGGAGTAGAGGAGTAATAGGCGGATTTCGGAGGCGGGGGGGGGGGGGGGGGGGTGGTGGTAAGTGGTTTTGAGCGGGCGGTGCTAAGTACTGAGGATGCACCACATTGTATGGATCTCGAAAAAAGTGATACCGCTTTTCGAACCCCCCCCCTCTTATTAACGTGAAATAGGATGAGGGGGTGCGAAGTGATTTACCTATCGTTGATCCTGGCAGGGAAAATCATGGTCGTAAATACTTGATCATAATTTATTCAATAAGACAAAATGTCTTGTCATGTCCCGAATTTATGAAATAAACCAAATGTTTAAGCTTTATTACAAATTTCTAATCATGATTAAAAGACATGATTAGCTCAAATTTAACTAAGATTAATTTAAGGACACGAAATTAACATTCTAAGGGTGCATTTAATCTAACAGACCCTTTTATTTCCTAAAGTGACCTAACCCTATTCTAATGCATATATAACCAAGCTTAATGGTATGGAAATTTTTGTCTAATCTATCCTATCAACTACTTTCAACCAAGGTTAAACTATTTGGCTGAATTATTTTCTAGTCTAAAGAAAAAAATTTAAAAAAGTTTGATCATAGTTACACTATATGATACAAACATGAATTATTTCTAGTGGCATTTGAGCTTGATCACTTGTACATTTTTTTTTCTTTTCATGGGGTTTCTTTTCATATTTCTTTTTAAATTTCCCTTTTTATTTCCTTGATTCTATTTTTTATTATTTATACCCTCTTTTATAAATATCTAACTTATCAAAATTACTTATGTTACAACATCAGCTCCAACTCGGGATTGATTCCTCCTGTAGGATGTAGAGAACTTGTAGATCCATGTTCCTTCTCCTCGGGCTAATGGGGTCTCTGTTGAAAACAATCACACATGATGAAAAATAAAACAATCCGGTGATATACAAATGATGAATGAATGAATGAAGGAATATCAATATTGGATATAATGCTTCAAATATTTCCCATTGACATGCAATGAAGAATATTGTCCTTCCAAGTTCTGTAAGATAAAAGTGTTGTTGCCTTAACCTTTCTAATGCTAAAAGGTCCAAACGAGAGATTATCAAACTTTCCATGTTTACCTTTATCTTCCCTTCTAGCATCCCATCTTAACACCAAATCTTCTTCTTTAAAATCTCTTTCTCTAGCCTTTCTGTCAAACAAAATTTTCATTTTGTTTTGATATTTCCGAAGTTTATAATGATTTTCATCTCTGTTTTCATTAAGTTCTATAATCTGATTGATCCTCCTAGAAAAATCATCAAGTTCTTCATTTGCTTCTTGTAAAAATCTCATGACAGGAAAAGCTAAATGTGTAGGAAATATGGCTTCTTTACCATAAACCAGCTGAAATGGAGATTTACCTATGGACCTTTTTGGAGATATCCTGTTTGCCCAAACTGCATATATGAGATGGTTATCCCAACTCCTTTTGTGGTATTCCAATTTGTTCTTGATGACTTCAACCAGACTCTTGTTTGAAGATTATGCTAGTCCATTTCCCTAGGGATAGTAAGGGGTAGAGTGATGCAACAATATTTGATATTTCTGACAAAATTCAATCATATTGACACTGTTAAATGCTGTTGCATTATCTGTAACTATCTGTTGGGGGCATCCAAACCTAGATAGTATATTGTCTTCAATAAATTTAATAACTACATTGTCAGTTGCATTTCCAATTGGAACTGATTCTACCCATTTTGTAAAGTAATATGTGGCTGTTTATATCCATTTAGGTTGGCTGCTTTGGATGAATCTCCCAAATGAAATCCAATCCTCACTGTAAGAAAGGTGTTGAGACTAGTACTGGAACTAAACTAGAGGAAGTGTTGCTAATTTTTGCTTACCAGCAAACATTTGAAATTGAGTACAACTCCTAACCTTTGCTCCTACTTGTGAAAACAATCTTGGACAATAAAATCTTGCTCTTAAAATTTTATATGTTGTAGCTCTCCAAGCATAGTGCCCTCCACGAATACCTACATGAAATTGTTCAATAATTCCTTTAGCCTCACTTTCTGTCAAGCAAAGTAAAAGGATATTGAGTGGATCTTTCCAATAAAGATTTGCATTGATGATACAATATTTTATGGCTTTAAACTTTAGTGTTTTACATTGATTCTTTGTAAATTTAGATGGACACTCAAAGTCTCTCAGAAAATTTACAATATCAGGGTATAATTATGATAGTAAGAATTTCTCATCAATATAAATAGGAGTCAATTGAATTGAAGATGGAGATTCTTTTCGATTCTCCTCTGTTGATATTTGAGAAGGCTTGTGGATTCTTCTCTGCTGATATTTCCAAAACAAAAATTATTCCCAAACTTTACAATTTGATTTAGCTAAGAGTTTAGCTAAACCCTGACCTTTCACCAACTTTGTAGTTTTTATATCTAGATCAAATTCTAATATCTTAGTAATCCATATTCCTCTTCTTCCATCGATATCAGGTTGGGTTAAAACAATTTTAATAGCACTATTGGGAACATAGGCAATCATGGAAGAATGAAGAACATAAACTCTAAAAGCCGTTAAAGCTTGAACTAAGGAATATGCTTATTTCTCAATCATATCATATTTAAGTTCAACATCTCTTATGACTTTACTGAAAAAGGAAATCGGCTGGTCATCTCCATTCTCATTCTTTTGTAAAAGAACGACAACTAAGGTGGTTTCAGAGGCAAAGGAAAAAATACTAAATGGCTGAGAATAGTTTGGACTGGCTAAAATGGGGGCTTCAGAAATGGATTTTTTAATCTGGTCAAAAGAAAATCTTGCTGGAACTGTCCATTTAACTTCATGATATTTGCTCAACATATCAGTGACATCCTTAACTATTTCAACTTAGTTAGGTATAAATCTCCTAAAAAACTTGATTTTTCCAAGAAAAGCCTGAATTTCCTGTTTGTTCCTTGGTAATGAAAGTGCTTGAATAACTGAAGCTCTTTTGGGATCAATGACCACCCCTTCCTTAGAAATAATATGATCGAACAATTTTCCTTCTTTGATTGCAAACAATGACTTCTTGGGATTGAGTGATATCCCAAATTTCCTACACCTGTCAAAAACTTTCCTCAAGTGCTTTAAATGTTTTTTTATCAGAATTATAAAATACAGTGAGATCATCAAGATAAATAACAAGGAATTTATTTGTCTTACCTACAAATGCTAAATCCAAAGCCCTTTGAATGGTAGCTCTAGCATTAGTTAATCCAAAAGGCATCCTTGTGTACATAAATGTACCCCAAGGAGTTGTGAATGTTGTCTTTTTCTTTCCTCTAGGCTCACCTTTATCTGATTGTATCCAGAAAAACCATCTAACATAGTGTTAGGATATTCTGACACATAGGAAATAGTTAAGTATAACTTTGTCTAGTGTAAAGTTAGGTAAAATGTGTTTCTTTAGTATGTACTTTGTAACTTATAATATGACGGTCACGATATGTAGTGATTTGATGGTTCATTCTCTCCTCGGTATTACCGACACTTGATCTATGGCCTAACACCCGATTGGTCCATGATCGTTATTTAAAGAGCATGGAGGGTCATTTGTTCGGCGACCATTTGTCAGAGAATCTTATGTAAATTTTCTTTCTTTGTATTAATAAATTTCCTGAAGTGGTCGCGTTAGCTTAGGTTGTGGATTGTTTCCCTCTTTGAGGGTTTTAACCACGTCAAATACTAGTGTACTAATCTGTGATTTGATTGTGAGTGGTGACCTTTGGTGTTTGATATAAGGAACTTACCCTGTAAATTCCTACATGGTATCAGAGTTGTTTGAGGGTCGCATCCGTTGTTGATCCAAATCCCAAGTTGGTTTGACTGCATGCGATTGTTGTTTTCCAGATCTACTATTTCTGACCATTTTCGGTCCAAGAGAACTACTCTGTTGTGTCCGGAGCCTTTGTTCTAGTGAGAAATCCCTTTTGTTTCACGCGAAAAGGTTTATGATTGCCCTAGTTATGCCATTTTAGATTTGGAGGCATAAAGTATTTATTTGTAATTATATTTATTTATCCCTTTGTTTATTTTGGTCTATAGTAATTTTTTTTTTTTTTTTTTACTGGATCTATACCCTCTTCTTTGCATATGCTCTTTGCTCTGCGCTTTGTGAGATCTGGCAAACCAGAAACAAAAAGACAAGATTTATCTCCTACATATGCTATTTTCCTGCGATTTTGTGCGATCTCGAGAAATTAGAAATAGTGAGAAAAATATTTAGTTTCCAGGTGGACTAACCAGAAATCTAACATTCTGCCACAAGACCTGTATATTTTTTTTGTTGTTTGCGTGACTGTTGTTTGCATGACTGTTTTTTGCAAGAAAAAAGCACACACCAAAAAAAAAAAAAAAAAAAAACAAAACAAAACAAAACAAACTTCCTTTTTTCTAACAATTACTAAACCTTTTAACTAGCTCACTTGGTGTAAAGTTAATTTATGAAAATAGGCTTTGGGTTTGAGTATTTTGGTCAGGTTACTTTTTCTAAAAAAAATTGTCAAGTTATTTTTTCTAAAAAGATTTTTGTCAAATTACTTTTTCTAAAAAAGTTTTTGTCAAGTTTTTTTTTAAAAGCAATTGAAATCTATGTTTTAAAATTACTTTATGTAATAGTGTTTCTCATCCATGATAAAAAGTGGGTCATTTAGAGTCTAAAGTCATTTCATCTACTTGGTCATTAGTTCATAAAATAACATTGTAAAAGTAACACACTTATTTATAAAAGTGGGTCACATAAAGTAGTTTTTTATTTTTTATTTTTAAGTGAGCTTATTATATTATATTTCGTTTGGAGATGGAGGATTTTTTTTATTTTTATTTTTATTTTTTAAGTACAACTTCATCATCAACTTTCAACCTATCACGTTACTACTTGACATCTACTTCAACATTTTTTCAAAAAGCCATAACTTTTTCATCCAGAAGCAGTTTTCAGAGCCGTTTTTTTTAACCGACCTAATTTTTCGAGATATTTCCATTGGAGCAGTTAGTTTTAACCTTTACAACTTTAGTTTTAAAAAATAGAAAGTGCATACTCGATTATTCTTAACAACACCAATTATTTCCAATGGTTATTCTACATGGTAGACTTACTTAGAAGTAAAAAGCTTTATAGAATAGTCTCAGGACTAGAATCTAAACTTACCGATAAAGATAAAAATGCTAAATGAGAAAAGAAATAAGATCAAACACGAGGGTTGATAGGAATGTCCATTGCTTAGTATCTTAGATTTCATATCCAAAAAATTGACTCCCTTGATGAAGCTATGAAAAAGCTAAATACTGTTTTTGGCATTCAAAATGAAATCAGAGCCCACCAACTTGAAAATGAGCTGCTTACTTTGGAATCCAATAATTTCTCCTCTATTGAAGATTTTTTGTTCAAATTCAAGAACCTTAGACTCTTCCTAGAAGGTTGTAAGGTCAAAAATTTTAATATTCCCAATTAGCCATGAGCTAGTTGGAATATTCAATTTTGTTTTATTGCTTTGTTTAAAGAATAAGAGGACAAAGGGAGTCCATAATTCTCTTTAATAATGAATAAATCAATGCAAAATGTGAAAGAGACAAATCTTGGCAGCTTAATTAAAGCACCCTTGGTGTGAAAGGGGTTGGATCACTTTGACTGGGTCAACCTTGACCAAATCAACAACGCTGTCATGGAGGAGTGGTCATCAATGAGGAACAACACAGTTTTAGATGGAGATGCTTTGTGGGAATGTAGTGATATTTTTGGATGGGGCTTAGGGTTTGCAAGCTCATATTCTATTTAAGGAAGAGGATGGCGGCCATATTGATTATGTTTGGGTTTATTATATTTCTGAATATATGGTCTGTTTAGACATATATATTTCTCTTGTTGTTTAGCTGAGATAGAGTGTTGTTTAGCACAGGGTGTTCCTGATCGGGAATCCCACCTCTTCCATTGAGGAGCTCTTAGAGTAGTCTTCTACTACATTGTCCACTATCAGGCTTAAGGCCAAGCTTCATCTTTCTTTTATAGCGCAGATCCTGTTGAAGGTTTGGTTGTTTTTGCAGGTTGCAGCAAGTGGTGATTAGATCTCTAGATCTAGGCCATTTCATTGCTTAATTTCAGTAGAGAAGGCTTCCTTTCCATTGGGAGGACAGTATTGAAGGCCATTGAGCATATTTTCAGATCTTGGCATTAGGCCAACTGGTTATTCATCCCTACAGCGTAGTTTACTTCCAGATCTGCGTTATTTTTGTAGGAGTTGCAAGGTGGTTTAACACACCATTTGGAGAGCTGATTTTCTAGTGAAGGGGATCTGCCTTTCACTTAGAGGATCTATTGGAGGAGGCTATTGTATTGTTTAAATCAAACCAGCCACACTTCTACAGTCTTAGATCTCAAATGTACAACTTGTACTTGGTGTTTTGCTGAAAACCCTTAAGGGGTTCTTTAAAGGAGCTTGTATAGTGCTCAGATCTGATATAGATCTATCTTTTGTGGCACATATAAGCCTTAGATATGATGTATAATCATTTGCTATATCAGAGCTAATAAAATAATGTTGTAAGGGTCTTCCAACTTTTCTATATAGTTGCAGCACCTCATCTTGAGGATTTTGTTTATTGGAGGCTTGTACTTTCTTGTTGTATAACTCATGGGCCATTTCTTATGCATATTTTGCTGTTGCTTGCACATATGAAAGGTCTCCATAGTGGCCTCTTACTTTTATATGATGATTTGAATTATTGTTCCAACATTTTGCACTATATTCTTTCTTTTCCCATTTGGGAATATTACAAAAATGAAGATGGTAGTCTTATCTATTCCATTATTACTAAGTTAGGCTCTGCATTCTCGGTATTTTTTTCCACCTTCCATTCCACTAGAGAAGCCCTCATTTCTCAAGGAACACCCTACAAGTCCCCCTATTTTGATGTTTTTGCGATTTTTTGATAAGAGAACAAGAAAAAATCTTACACCTTGGTCTTATTAATATTGGAAAATGTTCTAAGAAATCCTTAGCCGCCCAACAACAACCAAATCCAAAGAATCCTAAGAAGAAACATCCTTAAAATAATGGTCCTAAACCAAACAAGGGTCTTCAGCAATCTCAGCCGCAAACTGAAAAAGCAACTTAGCAAACTGATAAGGAAAAGAAAAACAAAGGGGAGAAGACAGATAGACATTGCAACTTTGTAATCGTCATGGCCACACAGAGTCAAACTATTTTAAGAATATGGAAGCCTTGGAAGCAAAAATGAAGAAGCTCAACATCCATTTGGAGAACTCTTCAACTTCATCTTTGGGAATGACAATTTTTGCATACGGTTATCAAACATCAAGATCTGGTTATGCATTGAAAGCATCTTCTTCTTCTCATTCTCATGAGTGGCTCATTGATTCTGGAGCTTCTGACTACATGGCCAAAAATAAAGCCATGTTTTCTTCTTTAAATGATTGTAACACCAAAAATATTTATGTTGGTGATGATAGATCTCTTAGTGTTGTAGGGTCTAGAACCATTCATCTAGATAATGGTCAGTTTAATGATGTATTATGTGTTCCTACCTTGTCTTGCAACCTTTTATATATTTATCAGATAACTCATTCAGGTGAAAGGAAAACCATAGAATTCTCACCTCATGATGTTGTAATTAAGGACCTAAGAGATCCTAGATATATTTTAGCTACTGGCATTGCTGATGATTCCAAAAGGTTGTATAAGTTTGACAACTTTGAGTCATCATGTCTTCCCTTCGTTTTTGTTGCTCATAATGATGAAGTGAGCAAACTTTGGCATGAACGATTTGGTCACTTAAACTATTGCTCTCTTCAAACTCTATGTAAAGAAAATATGGTGACAGGTCTTCCTATGGTATCTTGGCAACATGGTGTTTGTTCCGGTTGTGTACGCGGAAAACATCATCGGGATAGTTTTGACATACGTGCCTCTTGGAACGCTTCAACCCCTTTGCAGCTTGTGCACAGTGATTTATGTGGTACACTTCCAGTTGTTTATTTCTCTGGCTACAAGTACTTCTTAACTTTCATTGATGATTTTTCCAGAAGCACTTGGGTATACTTCTTAAAACTCAAGAGTGAATTTTTTAACATGTTCTTGGCCTTTAAGCCTTTTGTTGAGAAATAATCTGGACATCAAATTCTTAAGTTAAGATCTGATAGTGGAGGAGAATATGTTAACAAAAAAGTTATCAACTTTTGCACTGAGCATGGCATTCAATTGCAACATACTGTTCTCTATACTCCACAACAAAATGGTGTAGGTGAAAAGAAGAATCACACTCTAAAAGAAATGGCTAATTGTATGCTTCAATATAAAGGACTTCGTCTTAATTTTTGGGTAGAAGCAATTAACTCTGAAAATTAAATAGTAAATCACACTCCTAATAAGGTTCTCAGGAATATCACTCCAGAAGAATCCTGGAGCTCAATCAAACCAGATGTAAGTCACTTTCATGTTTTTGGAAGTGAAGCTTGGGCCCATATTCCAGATGAGAAACATAAAGCCTTAGAACCTAAGAGTGAAAAATATATTTTTGTTGGATATTCTGAAGATGTTAAAGGATATAGACTTCTTCTACCCAAATCAAAAAATGTAATCATTAGAAGAGATGTAAAATTTGATGAACATATATCGGCTTGCAAGCCTAGTTCGGTGGGTGTGCCACCTTTGGCCTGCGAGCATGATTCGACATATATGCCACCTCTCTCTATATCTTCTACTTCTGACAACATTCCTTCCACTTCGAATGATGAGAATGAGGACGAAAATACTCCTCCACCTCCTCATGATCTTCCTTCAGCTCCACAACTTCCAAAATGGGTCCACTCTACTCGGGATGCAACAGGTTCTCTTGCAGGTGACCCTGCAGATCAACTTCGTACACGTTCTCAGTTCGACATAGCCTCTTCCTTATTGGCTCAAGTTCTAGAAAATCATGATTCATATACCTTTTAAGAAGCTTCAGGTCATCTAGATTGGGATGCAGTTATGAATGAAGAATATCGTTCTTTATTGGCAAACGATACTTGGGATCTTGTTCCTCTTCCAAAGGGAAGAAAAATTTTCAGATGCCAATGGGTTTACAGAACAAAGTTTGGACCAGATGGAAAAGTGGATAAACATAAAGCTCGTCTTGTTGCTAAAGGGTTTTCACAAGTTGAAGGCATTGAATATATTGAAACCTTCTCCCATGTTGCCAAAATGAATTATATCTGCCTTGTTCTTTCCCTCGTTGCCTCCTTTAAATGGGAATTCCATCAGATGGATGTTAAATTCGCCTTCTTACATGGGGACTTGCATGAATAAATCTACATGGAAAAACCCCCTGGATTTATCCAAAAAGACTCCAGCCTTGTTTGTCGCCTTAGGAAGTCTCTCTACAATCTCTAAAAATCCTCTCGGGCTTGGTATGCCAAAATGGATAGATTTCTCTCAGATAATGGTTTTTCTAGATGTCATTCCAACAACACTATCTACACCAAGAAAGGGGCTAATTCCTTAATCATCCTTGTTCTTTATGTTGATGGTCTTATCCTTACTGGTAGTGATCCCAAACATATAAACCATGTGAAGTCTAGCCTCAAAAAGAAGTTTGAAATGAAAAACTTAGGACATTTTCATTATTTCCTTGGTCTTCAAGTCTTGCAATCCAAAGAAGGTATTACCCTTTCTCAATCCAAGTATGCCTGTGATCTTCTATGCCAATTTCACATGGAATATTGTAAGCCATCGCTTTCTCCCTTCCAGTCTAGATTCAAGCTTTCAGTCACTTTTACTTCCCTTGAAGTTAATGCTGCCTTATACTGTCAACTTGTTGGTAAATTTTTGTATCTAACCCATACCTGTCCTGACCTTTCCTTTGTTGTTGGTCTTGTTGCTCGATTTATGCACAAACCTCATGAAAGTCATTGAAATGAAGCTAAAAGAATACTTTGATATGTTCAAGGTACAGTTTAGTTCAAGATTCATTACAATGCAGAAGCATCTCCATTGTTGGTTGGTTTCACTGATTCTGATTGAGTTGGTGACCCTGATGATCGAAAGTCGACTGCAGGTTATGTATTCACTCTTGGTTTAGGACCTATTACACGGCCTTGTCAGAAAAAAAGTGCCATCTCTCTTTCTTCGGTAGAAGCAGAGTATCGTGGTGTTGTTGAAGCCAACAAGGAAGCCCTGTGGCTTTGTCAGATCCGGTCCAAATTTGGTCTTCATCAGCAGCATTCAACTACAGTTTGGTGTGATATTCAAAGTGCCATTCAATGATGAAAAAATCTAGTTCAGCATCAACGCAACAAACACATTGAGATACACATGAACTTCATCATAAAGCTCATTCATGACCGTGTTCTTGAAGTTCAAAATTGTTCAACCAATGATCAAGTTGTTGATATATTTACAAAGGCTCTCACAAAAGCGAAGTTTACCAAACTCCGATCTATGCTTGGAGTTCAGGAAAGTTATCATTAAGGGGGGACAGGCTCTAATGCCTCCTTCCTTCTCCTATTGTGTCACCTTTGTAAATCCTTCAATCCTATCTCAAGTTTGTCTTAAGGGGGGATGTTAGGATATTCTGACACATAGGAAAGAAAGAAAGAAAGCAACTCATTTTCAAGTTGGTAGGCTTTGATTTCATTTTGAATGCTAAAAACAATATTTATCTTTTTCATAGCTTCATCAGGGGAGTTAATTTCTTGGATATGAAATCTAAGAGATTGAGAAACGGACATTCCTATCAACCCTCATGCTTGATCTTGTTTCTTTTCCCATTTAGCCTTTTTATCTTCATCGACAGGTTTAGATTCTAGTCCTGAGGTTATTCTATAAAGCCCTTTAATTCTAAGTAAGTCTACCATCTAAGATAGCCGTTGGAAATAATTGGTGCTATTAAGAATAACCGGGCATGCACTTTCCATTTTTAAAAACTGAATTTGTAAAGGTTGAAACTAACTGCTCCAATGGAAAGATCTAAAAAAATTAGGCCGGTTAAAAAAATGGCTCTGAAATTCTATTAGCACCTGAAAATTTCTGAAGCAATTGGTCCATCTAGGGTAATGGATAATTATCTTTCAAAGATGATTTATTTAAGTTCCTGAAATCTACACATTGTCTGATTTCAACATTTTTATTTCTAACAGAAACTAAATTTTCTACCCAATTTGAATACCTTAATGGAACTATGATCTTGGCATCAATTAATTTTTTAAGTTCATTCTCAACGGTAGGAAGAAGGATTGGATTAATTCTCCTTAGGTTTTGCTTCTGGTTTTTAAGGGATTTTATTTTCAATGAGTGTTGTATCATATGTCTTAAACTCACCATAAGGCCGAGAAAAAAAATCTTTATAGGCTTTAAGGAGATCTAAATATTTTTTTTTCACTTCCATCGGTAAAGATGCAGAGATTTTAATATTTTTGATTTCTTTTGAAGTTCCAATATTACATTCTTCTATATCTTCTTTAGGTGAATTTGATAATGGATTTTTAAGAACATCATTGTGATCAAACATTTTGTCAAGATGAACCAAGCCTTTAGGAATGAAATTTTTAGATAACCGAATGATGTTATGATCATCAATTTTTGAGTTTAATTCTGGAGTTTGATTTTTCCTTATTCAATTCATTAATATCCAACTGTTCTTCAATTTGTAAGGCTGAAAATTCGTCAATCACTTACAAAAAGGATTTCAATTGTTCATCATCCTAAAATATTTGCCAATGTTTAAGATTATCAAGAATTGAAGGCCTATATTTGACTTGAATTTGATATTGTAAGAGCATTTGATCAAGAATTTTAAAAGAAATAGCTAAAACAACTAAAGAATATGCATGAATATTCTCATTCGTTGGAATAACAGTGATTTTAAATGGTTGAAAGAAATTATCCACTGAATCCCATACCTCATTTCTATAAGATCAAAGCCTAGGATGTTTTGTTTGACAAGGATTCCCGATTTGTTTGAAAATGAGTTCTGAGTCACTGAATACACTTAAATTTTGCACTTTCAGACTTTTGGCCAATTCTAAACCTAAAAGACAGGCTTCATATTCTGCTACATTATTTGTAACATCAAATTCAAGCTTACAAGATTGAGTTATATTCTCTTTCTCTGGTGTTGGTTCTTAAGATACAATCCCTTGGTTGTGAAAATGAATCATTGCTTAAGACATTTTAATAGTATTTTATGGAAACAATATTTATCATTTGTTCTTTGTATTATTCCTTTGGATTTTTTTTTTTTTAAAACCCTTAATGCTATGGAGTAATAAAAGATTACGCAATGCCTTTAACTGTTGAAACATGAATGAAAAAGAAGAACTGCAAGGAAGCTTAAGATAATATGCTCTAAACACAGGATCTATTAACTTAAGTTTTAGAGAGAATTTATGAATAGAGAGGAGTTGGAGTGAAGGTGCGCATTTAAGGATATTTAACTCTTACTTACAAATGTAAGTCAGAGACCTACAACTTCATTACTCCACTTCATTCATTAGAAGATCAAATAACACAAGATGACACATGATAGACAAACCACCATAAAAAATTGTAGGAAACTTGAGACTTCTTTATTAACTCTTTAGAGAAATAAGTACAAAAATATAGTCTTCCAGAGGTTCCAAAACTCCGAACCCCTCTTCTTCATTTTTGTCTTTCTTAAATACATTCAAAAGCAGTTTGTAACTACCAAAACTTCTTAAAACTACCTAAACTACTTCTTTCTTCTATCAACTACTTTCATTACAATCGAGGGTAACATTAAAACCTTGTTCTATAAGAAAAAGAAAAGAAAATACAATAATAAATAGAAAAATTATGTTTTCTTCTGAGTATCATTTGTTGTTGATGTGGTTTTATGAGTATCATTTGCTGCTGATGTGTCTTTAGGAAGATTGGACATCCTTTTTCTGCACTTTTTCCAGAGTTCAACATTTGTCATCAGAGCATTAACTAGCTTATGATGTTCCAATAAAAAAGCAGTAATCTTGGTGTAAGCGGGCTTGTCCAAAAACAGAGTATTGACCATCCATAATAACTGAAAATATTTATGCAGAAAATTGACAATTGTTGCTCCTTTTAAAACTGCGGTCTTCTCATGAGTATTATCAACTTTAATTTTTGCTTCCACCAAAAAAGTTTCATATGTTTCCCAGGACAATAAATTACCTTGCAGATCCCAGCAATATGGCAGTCCTACCCTGGTTCTTTTATCAAACATGGTGTTGAACTTATCTACTGCTTGCTTGATCTCTGTCAACTTCTTTTCTACTGACTTCCTGTATGCATTCTTCACCACCACCTTGTTAATTTCTAAAACACATACTGTTTTGTCTTTAATATCATGTTCACCCAGTTCTTGATCTGATTTGGAGTTGACAAAATCTATTAACTTCTTAGCCCATTAATCTCTATCATCAATTTTTTGTTTATCGGCTAATACAATCTCTTGAAGGTCTCTGATTATACTCTTTCTTCTAAAATTAGAACCAGTGATTCCCATATTGTTTTCATTACTCCTATAATCTCATTCCAAATAATCTTTTTAGCTTTAATTAGGGACATATTCCCCTTTACCTTCTCTCTGAGATTCTTGATTTCTTCATAAGATGATTGATAATCTGCTTTGTATTTGTCTGCATTTTCCTTTGAAATTTGAATTTCACTATTCTTAGCACGTATAAATTTTATGGCTATCTCAAGATCACTTTGGGCTTTCTTCATATCAATCTCTGCCATCCTCAACTCATTACTTAATTGTGATAGTTTAGCTACTGGGTCATCAGTTTCAAATGACAAATCTATTTTGCATACATGTGAATCAATCTGCCCTTGTAGTTTAGCTACTGTCTATTTCAATCTGGAAATCTCTTCATCTCCCTGCAACATTTGCTGTAAAAGTTTCTCTTTCTCGGATTCCACTTCTGCCACTTCATCTGCCATTGGGTGTTCTCCAGTAGGGAGCTTCAGCTTCTTTCTTAGCACATTAATCTTTGATTCTGCACTCTGCACTAGCTCTGCACATCTGATCTGTCATTGGGGTCTACTCCAATCTTGAAAATTATCTTCTTTAATTCCTAATTTTGGGTGGAGAGAGCTTTGGAATTAGCCAACTTCAGCTGCTTGATTACTTTCCCCAACATGTTTTCATATTGACTTGCAGCTGCACTGGTTTTAGTCAAATCATTCATAATCAATAAACCAATTTGCATATGTAAATTAAATTTATCAGGTAAGGGAATCTTCCTAGCATGAAAAATTAAATTAACAGTGCTGAAATTGATTGATGACCCTACTATCATTTCAGATGGGTGTGAAAAAGCAATTTCCAACTGATCTTTCTCTAAATCCATAACAATTAATAATCTAGTCTGATCATGAGTGATTTGAGACTCAGCTTGAGCCTCCATACTTTCTCTGATCTTCTGAATATTCTCAGGAATTTGGGAAAAAGTTTGCTTAATTAATGGCACCTAATCATGAACAACCTCATGCTTGGATAGTGAAGATGGTGTATTTTGTATATCTCCCAACTGAATTGATAAACCTAGCCATGCATATGGCATCTCTTCACTCAGTTTAGCTCTCTTTTCAGCTCGTTGTTCCTCCTCTTCTGAATCAACATTCTTTTCTTTACCCCTTTTATTCACCTTCTCAGAGATAATAGGAGTTTCAATACTAGTATTTCCAATACCTACAAAACCCTTATTAGCCAACTTTTCAATTTCAGGCTTACTCTCATGAGTAAAAGTAGAGTAACCATTCTCAATCCTTCTTTTGGAAATCACCTGATGTGGATCATAAGCCCACTTTTCACCTAGTAAGAGATGCATGTCTTCTAGCATTTGGTTTGCTTCTTTTGCAGCTTGCCTCATATTCACTATGAAAGGACCAACAATCATGGGTAATTTAAACAAATGTCCTTTCTTCATTGGCACAAAGTGGATCTGGTCCACATTCAAACTCTGTTTAATAAATTCTAAATCAAACATTCTCATGGGGACAAAAATAAGAAATCTATAAGGTTCAACCCCTACACCATACAATCTGATTTCTGAATAATCCTAAAAAGAAAACCAGTCTCCATATTTGCAACTATTACCGAGTTGAAGGAATTCCTGAGCCTGTGAGATTCAAGCTCATAAATTGAGAATTAATATTCTCCTGCCAGAAGAATGGGATGTCCAACACAACTTCGGGTTTCATCATCAAAGCAAAGAATCCAAGCACTGACCTGTCAATTTGAGAAGCATTTTCCTTCCCAAGTATTTTTGATATAAATTGTAACACAGGCTTGATATATGCATCAAAAATTTCCAGGGGAAATACCTTTTCATCTCGAGAAAAACATCCTTGTTCTGGATTCAAAAAGAATAGAATCTGCATGTAATCTTGCCTTGCAAGATTTTCATAATAAGCTGTCAATGACTCTTCAGTAAAACTAACATAGGACTCAGACTCTGGGTAGCATAAGGTTTGACGAATTAGCAGGGATGAAACTTGGAAGACACTCCCTCCCAAGTGGTTCATTACAAAACACTTGCTAATGCTGATGCTAGCCAGTGTATGAATTCTGGGACAAGATAAGTTTTTGTGACACATGAAAACAAGACTCCAGACCTTAACATAGCTGTGAAGATAGGGGAATTGTGTTGATTAAGAATGAATTGCTGGTACAGAGGTAAATTTTCTACTGTTCAACGAGTGTCCATTACATCCTGCTCTGTATCCATGAGGGGAATGTGACTAGAGGAACCAGAAAATGATGACTTGGCCATGTTTACACTTAGGATGGTGATTGAACAAACTGATACATAAGGAACAAGGTGATTAGGATGGTTTGGAAAATTTAAACTGAAACCTGCAGGTGAAAAGAATGGGGTTTTGACTCACTATTTATACGCGCAGCGGGACTTTGGGGGGAAAATGACAATTAAATGCATGAAAAGAAAGGTACGAGAATATGACATGGACACTGAGCTAGCTCGCTTGCTAATGTTGTCTCTGGTTGCCTACGTCACCGCAAGGGCACTTCTGGGTATGATAGGCTCTTTGGAGGTGTGCCTCCGCAGGGAACATGAGACATTGATTTGTGTCCGTGCTCTTACATCATAGTCAACTGCAGAGGCACCCTGGAGTTTATCTGTCAGGCTGTTTGTGCCCGTAGGTTTCTTTAGATCAAGTCTCACTTGCCATCCTTTCAATTCCGCCCGACGAGTTGCACGCCTTTTAAAAGAATGGTTGGACTTTACACATCTTCTAAAACATAATGTTAGTACTTTAACATATAAATCATTTTCAACATATGAAATTTTTGGTTCATTTTTTTTTTAAACATTATATATAATTTTTATTTTTTATTTTGAGAAATATTTAAAAATGAAATTGTAAATGAGCCACAACATCTAGCTCCACCTAGGGATACTGCCTTTTGCCACGAAAGCACTAAGAACCACAGATTAGTGCCTTCACCTCGGGCATGGAGTCAAATATTGCTTTGGTGACATATGAACAATGGGCAATCCGGTATTTACAATGGTGGAATGCTTGAATTTCAGAGCTGAAAATAGTGCTTCAAATACTGCCCATTCACAGGCAACTGCAAAGATTCTCCAAGATGAAATTATTGTTAGATCTTGCTTCAGTGATTCTGTATGGTCCATACTAGAGGGGGTCAAATTTACCATACTTTCCCTTATCCTCATTTCTGGTATCCCACCTCAGTTCTAAGTCTCCTACTTGAAAGATAATTTCTCTTTCCTTCTTGTCAAAAATGGTTTTCATCTTTGTTTTACAAGTAATTAAGTTGTCTCTAACTTTGTCTCTGTTTTCACTTAACTCAATTACCTTATTCATTCTTCTAACCAGAGCATTGGGTTCTTCTTGAGCTTCTTGAATAAAAACAATCACAGGTTTGGCTAATTAACTAGGAAACAATGCATGCGTTCCATATACCAACTCAAAAGGTGATTTTCTAGTGGATCTTCTAATAGTAACTCGAACTGCCCAAAGGGCAAACTTTAGTTTTGAGTCCCAATATTTTTTATTTTCAATGATTGTTTTCTTCAGGATTCTATCCAATATTTTGTTAGAGGGCTATGCCAATCCATTCCCTTGTAGATGGTAGGCTGTAGAATGAGGCAGACTACATTATATGTTTGACAGAAATCAATAAATCGAGAAAAATTGAATACCTAAGCATT
Source organism: Pinus albicaulis (assembly GCA_034641835.2). Classification (NCBI taxonomy): domain Eukaryota; kingdom Viridiplantae; phylum Streptophyta; class Pinopsida; order Pinales; family Pinaceae; genus Pinus; species Pinus albicaulis. Next base: position 221,814,596 of record CM076569.1, on the reverse strand, counting down.
ATTTGTCTTAATATTTACTGGACAACCAAACCTAATGAAGATATTCTCCTCCAGAAACTTCATCACCACTTGGTCATTCGATTTCTTTGTGGGTATTGCCTCAACCCACTTTGTGAAGTAGTCGGTGGCTATTAGAATCCATTTGAACTATCCACTTGATGGTGGATTGATTTCTCCAATAAATTCCAATCCCCACTGTCTAAAAGGTTCTTCTATAAATAATGGAATTAGAGGTAAAGGAGCAAGTCTCTTCTTTTATGCAAACAATTGGCATTTCTAACAACCTTTGACCAGTCTGTATACATAGGAAAACAATGTAGGCCAATAAAAAACTGATTTGAGGATCTTATGTGCTGTAACCTTCCAACTGTAATGACTCCCATACAAGTTTGCATGGTACTCTTTGGTAATTTCAATGGACTATCCTTCAGTTAAGCACAATACTAAGATACCAGCAGGATCTTTCCAATATATTTTTGCATCTACTATGACATATGGCTGAGACTTAAGCTTGAGGGCTCTGTACCTTGTTCTATCCAGTGTAGTTGGACAAGAGAAGAAACATAAATAGTGAACAATATCTTTGTACCAATCTAAACATAAATATTTGTACTGAATATTCATATCTGATTTGGGCTTATTTTTATCTTCTTCATTGACAACTTCATCCACTGGTGCTAACAGATTGATTCCCAATGCTTGAAAATTTGTTTCTGCTAACATATTTTCCAAACCTTGTCCTTTGATTAGTTTTGTAGGTTTTATGTCCAGATCATATTCCTGAATTTTTGCTATCCACTTTCCTCTCTTCCCTTCCACATCACTCTGAATCAACACATCCTTAACAACAACATTAGGGACATATGTAGTTATTTGAGATTGTAATACATAAGTTCTAAAGGATTTGAGTGCTTTAACCAATGCATATACCTGCTTTTCAAGAATGTTATATTTGATCTCAACATCTCTGAGAATTTTGCTGAAGAGTGCCACTGGCCATTCTCTATTCTCCTCATTTTTCTACAATAACACAACAACAATAGTAAAGGGGGAAGCAAATGAAAATATCTGAAATACCTTTTGATAATCAAGACTGATAAGAACAAGAGTTGTTTGGAGAGCCTCCTTTATTCTAGCAAATGATTCTCTTGCTTCCTTAGTCCATTTTCACTTCTGCCTCTTTCTTCAACATATTGGTTATGTTTCTAACAATCTCTGCATAATTTGGTACAAACATTCTAAGAAAATTATTCTTTCCCAAAATTTTTTGAATATCCTTCTTGCTTCTGGGCAAAGGAATTTTCTGGATTTTTTCTACCCTTTCTGGATCAATTTTTACCCCTTCTTTGGAAACTATTTGGCCCAATAGTTTACCTTCTTCCAAGGCAAATAAAGAATTTTTGGGGTTAAGTGACAAACCAAACTTCCTGAACTTTTCACAAGTTCGTTGAAAATGTTCTAAATGTTCATCATTTGATCCTGAAAAAACAGTGATATCATCTAGATATATAACCACATACTTATCTCCAAAAAATGATATGTCCATGGCCCTTTGAAAGGTTGCACTTGCATTCCTTAGTCCAAATAACATTCTAGCATACATGAAAGTACCCTGTGGGGTTGTGAATGTTGTCTTTTCCTGGTCTTCTTTGTCTAATGCTACCCGATTATACCCAGAGAATCCATCAACCATGGACATCCTATAAGCTCCTGTCACTTTTTGTAAAACATAATCCATTTTGGGTAAAGGATAATTATCTTTCAGAGATGCTCTGTTCAGGTTCCTAAAATTCACACACAATCTTATCTCTCCATTTTTCTTCCTCAGAGGAACCAGATTAGAAACCCAATCAGAATATCTGAAGGGAACTATGATATTTGTTTGGAGTAATTTCTTTAATAATAATGGATTAATTTGTCTGAGCTTCTTTCTATGGGGCTTGACTCCTTCTTTCAATGGTATCTTATGATGTATGATATCTTTATCATATGTTTTCAGATCTTCATATGACCAAGCAAATACATCTATGTATTTTTTGAAAAGATCAATGTACCTTTCCTTATAATTTTTGAGAACACCTTTGAATAACTTCACCATTTTTGGTTCCTGCTGAGTTCCCAGATTACAATCTTGTAATTATTCCTCCTGGTGAGTTTTCTTTGAATAAAAAACAACATCATTTGAATTAAACAGCCTCTCAAGAGGAACCAAACCTTTAGGCAGTACATTATATTTTAATTGAATAATCTTCTGATTAGATATTGCCTGCTTGAAATGTCTTACCTCTGCTTTCTGATCTGTTTGTTCTTCATCTTGATTTATTTCAGCATTTTCAAAATTTCCAATCATTGTCAAAAAATGATTTATCTGCTCATCATCTTCAAACACCTGCCAATGTTTTACATTATCTAGGATAGAAGGCCAGTGTCTAATCTCTATCTCATACCTTAGCTTTGGGGGCTTTAAGGTGTTGGCTGCCACTGCTAATGAATCAACCAGTCTATTCTCCTCCATTGGAATAAATTGAATATTGAAGGCTTCAAAATAATTCTCAATCATGTCCCGAACTTCATTTCTATATGATCTAAATCTTAGATGTTTAGTTGGGCAGTTATTTTTGATCTTTCTTATTATCAATTCAGAATCACCGAAAATTGAAATACACTGAATTCCCATCTTCTTTTCAGTTTGAAGGCTAATGATCAAGGCCTCATACTCAACAACATTATTTGTTGAATCAAACTCTAATTTGAAAGAAAAATGCAAGAGGTTACTTTCTGGTGATATAAACAAGAATCCATCTCCAGTGCCTTCCTTGGAATAAGCACCATCAAAATAGAATTTCCAAATATTTCTTAAGTGCAACTCATTATTTACAATTGTTGACGAGAGCTGCTTCCCTGTGTATTTAGCAAATACTACATCTTCATGTAGCATAAAACATGAAAGATCTTCCTTTTCCTAACTATAAATAGGGGAGTTATCTGCATCCTTTTTGGTAGTGGTTTTTACAAACCTTGTTTCTCTGTACAACCTCCTTTCTTCCGCACTAAAGATAGGAATGATAGCATAAGTAAAATCCAGCTTAAGAACACCTCCCAACTTTGCTCCTCAAGATCTTGACAAAAGCATCCCAAACATGGCTGGAATGTTAGCAACAACTACATCCATAACAATGCTTTTTGCTACAATCAGTACCAAAGAAACTACCATATATTTAATTACCCCAAAACATTTTACCTTCTTGGAGTCGAATGAATACAAATCCCTGTAAGGCTTAGTGATTTGCAGATTCAATTCATTATGGCATAAGATTATGGGAAGCTCCTACGTCCAACATACAGTTATGGAGAATAAAATCATGAACCAACAAGGAAATATAAAATGGAGGAACCGAAGAATCTACTTCTTCTACATGAGGACCAAAGGTGACAATTGGATACTCTTCCTGTAAATTCATAGTGTCACTTATATCTTCATTTTGTGCGAGATTAATAAATTCTCATAATTCTTTCTTGTAGATTGGTGTTTTAGTTACTTCTAAAAGAGGTCCCTGAATTTTGACCTTCTCCAACTCCTTTGTTAAACTGAGAGCATAAGTTTGTTTAACATTCTTTTCAGGTTCTTCTTCACTATTTCTAGAATTTGAAGCCTGTTCAAGTACAGGAACAAATTTCTCCAAAATATTAGTATTATCTGATTTGTTCTGGGAAGATTCACCCTGTTGCATTTATGTTTTGTTAACTGAATTTTCAGGTTGCTTCCCATTATTCACATGCCTTACAAGGTCCTGTTGCTGTGGAGTCGCCATTGGAGGAGGGGCATAATATTTTTGTTCACCCTCACTGTCTTGCACCCTAGATCTCTTCCTTGATCTCAGATTATACTTCTTATGTAACTCAACCTGCATAAAATCTGTGAATTGTTTACAATATTCATTCACTTCATCTTCATCAAAAGACACTTCAGCCTCAACATATTCTTCTTCACAATTATCTTCTTCATCATCCTCTCTAACATACATGACATATATTTGATCTTCATGCCCCTTTTGGTCTTCTTCTGCTGATTCTCCATGTCCAGCTTCTAAATATAATGGTGCTTGGACCTGATCTTGATCCTTTCTTTCCCTCTACAAGATTTGCAGGGGTTGTTTCCTGAATTGAGGGTTAAAGCCTTTGTTTTGATTTTGTTGCACTTGTCTTTGGGAGTTTTATTTTCCAATTAAAACTTGACTAATTTATTTGATAAATTTTTAATTACCTTAGTCATATCTTCAAGCCTTTGATCTTATGATAAATCTTCTTTCGCTTTCCCCTTCTCTTGGACTGGCTGTTTTTCTGTCACCTTCCCAGCTGCAATCATATTGGATTCAATTTCTAAAGCATATGTCTATATTTGTTCAAGAGTAGGGGATCTCCTTTCTCTAAGTGTGAAATTGAAAGTAGCTTCAAAAGCCCCAACAAAAACCACCTTTGCTCCAAAAGGAGGGGGATTAATCTCTACAGGTAAACTATTATACAACTTATTGAATTTTTTGATAAAGTCAGAAATATTTTCATCATATTTTCTTTTAATTTCATTGAATTCTGTTAATGAATAAGCATGATCCCTTTTCTCTCCCCATATCTAAGTGAAATGATTTTCTAGTTCATCCCATGTATTAATGGAATTTTTTGGCAATCCTTTGAATCACTTTCTAGCCTCCATCCAAAGATTGAACAAAAAACCTCATTACAACATCAAGATGTTCCACATTCAAATTTTCAGCAAAATTACAAAACACAGATAACTGTTTCTCTGCAGTGACTTCATTCTCCCCAGTGAAACGAGGAAGTAATTTAAGATATTCTTGAGGCATTGCAATAAATGGTCGTGGAATATTGATTGGAGCATATATGTTTAATAAGAAGGTTGGTGCTACCATGTTTACACCTTGATTAATTGTACTTTGGTTGAATGTATATGATGAACCTGCTGTGAAAGTAAATGGAGGTGGTGGTAAAACTATTATGGGATTAGGTTGACGAACAACGACAGAGGAACAATCAACTGGAACTTGTTGATCTTGTGTAAAAGTAAAAGAAATAGACTCAAATGGGTGTTCTTCCAATTTAGGCTCTTGAAAATAAATAGGTGATAAAGGTGAATCTTGTTCCAAGGGAACAAGAAATGAAGTACTTCAGATGTATTTTCAAACAAAGGATGACTTGAACTACTACCAGGGGTAGAAAATTTAGGCAGGGAAAATTTTAAGAACCCCCTTAAATTTATATGTATAATAAATGGGCGAATCCCCATGATACATAGGAAAAATGGAAGGCGATTTTATTAATAATATAATATGTATATATAATTTTTTTGGCGAATCTCTCACAATATTATATTATCTTGTAAAATCATGGCGAATCACCAGTACAAATAGAAAATCACTAGTACAAAATGTTGAATCGTTGTCTAGTGGAGTTCAGGGTGTTGGTTCCAATGAAGATATGGTAGTTGAACCAGGAGTTGAAGGAAGCGAACCACCGAGACCAAGCATGGCACATGGTGACTCGTGAGGGAAGTAGTTCTCGTGCAGTTTGGAAAACGTGTTCTAGTTTTGCTAAGCGTAGTGTTGTTGATCATGCTACTAGTAGCACTGTTATTGAGGTTGGAGAGGAGTTTGGGGAAGCATGGAAGGTAGCAGTGGTGGAGAATTACAAAGAGAACCCCATGATGGGCTCCATTTTTCCCTTTGGTATTTGGGCCTGCAAGATATTCTATCCATTGAACCAACAATTAAATGTTCAACCAACAATCAACTTGACTGAGTTGATTAGGTACGATTCAACTAAGACTAATATTCAAAAATATGCGTTGCACTATCCCATATTTATCACACTAATGCTACACAACATTGTGCATTTTCACCCATCTCTCATGCATGCACACAAAATTTTCATCAACATCTATAACCCTAACCAAGTAAGAATTGATCAAAAATTTGCACCAAAGTTTATTATAGTGTTGAAAGTTCATAAGAAATTTAGATCCATGGTACCTTCAATAAATTTTGAGATAACCTCCACAAATTCGACCACAATAGAGAAAACTTGTTCCTAAGAACGATCATAAGTAGTTGACATAGAGGTCGAGTTTTGAGCCTTGACACATTGATAATGCAATGGCTTAGGTCAAAACTCACACATTGAAAAGTCATCAATGAAGAGAAGACAAGATCATTATGAATTACACATACTCCAAACTTCCTACCAAATTCTACTTAGTTGTCCGCAACTCAGCTATGCATAATCTTATAGTAAATAAAAATTCCACAAAGCTTTCTTCACATAGCTAATAAATGGCCATTGGAAGAGCACCCTGTATATAATAGTAATAGTATAAATCAATAGATTATTTCATATTGAACTTCATAGCCATAACACTCCTATGTATTGTATGATGTATTCAAATTGTATTATCAAATATAGATAAAATCATACTTTTGATTGATACATGTAAATCATACTTGTGCAGAATGTTGAATGCAATGTCAGTCAAGGAGTAAAGTCGGTTTCACGTGTAATGATCTATAAAATAATGAAGAAACTTAGTAACGCATCACAACTTTCACGTTTGAAAAAATTATAAAGCTTTCATGCAAATCCATTGTTGTTATAGTTCCTTCTCTCAACCACGTTCCACATAAGCATGGAAAATCAAGTAATATTAAAATTCATTTATAATACTTTGAAGAAATTAATGCTTATGGTGTCTTTTAATAACGAGTTATTACTCTGCCCCAGTTGTAATTTATGCAATTAGATTGTATTCAATCCTTACAAAGCAATTGAAGAGAGGATAGTTAGAAACTAGGGCTCAATATATTATAAGAATTCATGCCTTGACTGATGATATAGAATGCATATAAAACAAACGGGATTTGGGTAAATCACGAATGTGGCAATCCCATTGTACACAGTAAATGGCATTTAATTTGACATAAGATATTGTCTTTTACCAGTGTTTTATGATAGATTAGTGCAACTTAAAAGCTATAAGATGTTATAACTTTAATGTATCTAAATTTTACCTGAAGAGATAGTTAGAAATACATAGATTTTACAAACAATAATTCTGCAAAGAAATCCGAATGCTGAATTAACACACAAGTATGCCTCAAATAAAAGCATTTATAAAAGCTTTTTCCTAAAAGAAATTCATCAATTTGAAATTTTGAATATTTATCCACGATCTTTAGATTGTAGGAGTATATATAGTTTATATACCAGATTTCTTAAATTAAATATTAGCTTACCATATGAATTACAGTGCATAGATAGAAACAAAGATGATTTCCAACAAAAAGCACCCAAAAAGGAAGCAAAATTCAGAGGAGATGCTTATTTCGCTTCTTCGGTGCTGGTCTTTCATGACCACCATCATCATCACTTACACATTCATCCTCCTGCACCTCAAGTGTTGCAGGTACCACTCTTCCCTTTAAATAAATCAATGAAGTGAAAATTACAATTAAAACATTCTATAATTTTACAAAGAGTTACAACGCACATTCACAAGAACGACACCAAGCCGTCTCCATTAAGCACTTCCATGCTAGTGAAAAATGTCTACATAGGGCATAAAACACTATTATCAGAAGTCAATCCTACATAAAGAGGATAAACACTGAACCCAACTAAACGTTTCCATTTATAGGAACTACCCATCATCAAAAGTAAGTAAAACCAATCTACAAATTTATGATTAACTTACAAGCATGATATGTTACAGAGGCAAATTTTCTTAATATAAGGTGCCTTTCCACTCGAAGGATAAAAAAACTGAAGTAGAATATGAGACTAAATAATTATTTCAATAGTTTTTCATTGGCAAATATTTTATTTAACTTCCACATTATTGTCTAATAAAGTATATTATTTAACAACACAGTAGTATTAATATGTAAATATCACATTTTATAATACTATTCTACTAACATCTAATTCTATTTCATATTATTATGATACTGTCGAGTCTCAGAGCCAACGAACAATTCCAACCCACCTTCTTATCTAACTTTTAGGGGATGCCAACTTTCACAGGAAAAACTGAGTCTTTACAAACAATACTGAAATATCACTGGAACATCACACCAGAGCCTTGACACTTGTGTGCATAATAAATAATGTTAAAAGAAATAATCTTTACAAGAAAAACCAATTCAAAGCCCCTGCATTCCAATCTAATCTTAAAACAATTGCCACAATTTAAAAATATGTGCAGGTTCAATGCCAGTTATAAAACGTGTTTGACTGCAATATTGTTTCCAAATCAAAGTGCCCATCAGAAAACCTCTCTCTATATTCCTCTAGTTCCCACAAATTCCTCCACTCCAGATATCCTTCACGTATCAAGCAAAACCAATTCAAAGCCCCTGCATTCCAATCTAATCTTAAAACAATTGCCACAATTTAAAAATATGTGCAGGTTCAATGCCAGTTATAAAACGTGTTTGATTGCAATATTGTTTCCAAATCAAAGTGCCCATAAGAGAACCTCTCTCTATATTCCTATAGTTCCCACAACTTCCTCCACTCCAGATATCCTTCATGTATCAATGTGTCAAACTATGATTTTATTGGCATAGAATTAGGGTTGTTTTGTAACTAGTTAGCAATAATTGCTACCAAAGAAATACAAGCACTCTCCCCGACAGCATGTTCACTTCGTTGGTAAATTGAAGCAAAAAATACTTCAGTTGATAGCTTCATTTTCCCATCTCTGCTAACCAGTACTTTATGTTCCCAACTACTAATGGTAAAGTTGTCATCTCCAAAGTCTACCCAGACATGTTCAGAGCTACACTGGAATCAATCTCATTGACCTGCAACAGATAAACAGATATTGATATCAATATCTACCAGATATTGCAAGAGATAGTTAAACAAAAATGAAGCAACAAACAACAGGGTTCTATCAGTATCTAAATCGATGTTGAAGTAAATTCAATACCTGAAAATAATCCATATCTAGAAGCATCGAACTGTAATAAAAAGTATTCAATCCAAACAAAATATCTCAAACACTCATGAGTCATGCCAAACTAAGTAACACACATCCAAACTTGTTTGTAGCACCAAATGAAGCACTCAAAAATGCCAATTAGTACAAACACCCATTAGTATTACATCTGTACTTTTCATTATGGTATGAATAATGTGACATAGTTATAAGGGAAGAAAAAATCCAGGGACAAGTTGTATATCACTAGGTAAGGCCACATGGTGAAGCCTGATTAAAATGAACCCAAGTCACCAACGATCTCCACTGGATCAAACATAAACATAAATTCATAAAAACAAACAAAATCTTTGACTTGTTTTTACTTAAAAATGCAAAGATCCCAAATTGTAATCACAAGCATTCAGGCCAAACACATTACCATACATGATACACAATCGTTGATTGTAGCACCAAAATAATGCAATCAAATATGCCAAAAATAGTACAATCATGCATCAGCATTGCACCAGAACCTTTCCCATATTAAATTTATGTATTTTGAAGAGTGCTACGGTCAAGAGTAGCAAAAACAATAAGAGACATGAATCTGTACTATTGATTGGGGGGGTAGCTGTGTAGGAAATCTTGATTGTCTGCGATCAAAATCAATATTATCTCCACCCTCTTCTCTGCATACCTTATTCAACAATGGTATATGGAGGAGCTAGTTTAAACCAAGAAGGAAAGAAACCAAAATTGTCTAAGTAAATTAATTCAAGAGAAGGAATAAATCAAAATGAAACTTATGAAACATGAGAAAAGTATATTAATGTGCATAATTTATGAGCAAAGTAGAGAAAGAAAATGGCTTTTTCTAATACAAGAGTGACATGTACTAAGAAAAGTATATTAATGTGCATAATTTATGAGCAAAGTGGAGAAAGAAAATGGATTTTTCTAATACAAGAGTGACATGTAGCTACTAATGTGTTAAAAGATAAACTACCTTTTTCAAAATTTTAACATTAGATTTGAAGGAAAATAATAATTATTCCACTAAAACTTAGTCACATGTTTCACCATATGAGAAAGATGTCACATCCTCCAGTCAAAGCTATCAACTATGAATGTCCTTCAACCATTTAATGAATTTCTACTTAAATGTGACACTGTTGAGGAATATGTCACAAATCTCGTGTAACCATATTAAATGTGAAGGGCGTAAAAATGTTCCGAAAGCATGAATCTCCTTCAACCATTTAATTAACTGTTAGTGCAATGTCATGTATTCCTCATGAATATTTCCAAATCTGCTACAACTACTTAATGCATTGTTCGTGCAATATCACATTACTCACGATTATGTCACAATCTACATTATAATGAACTTGCAAAAATTTCCAACGAGTAAGATTACTAGTTGCATCATATAATGAATTTGCAAAAATTAATAACGACCAAAGTCTTGATTGAAAATCTTTAATTCCATTCCATTGATTTTATTTTGGTGATCCTGTAGAAATCATGTGAACGATAGCAAGGGATACAAATTTAATTCCATTCCATTCATTTTATTTTGGAGATCCTGCAGAAATCATGTGAAAAATAGCAAGGGATATTGGGCTGCTTATAACTCTTATCTCCAAGCATGATTAATTCCTTCTCTTGTTTAGAAGAAGAAGATATGATATTTAAGAGCTAGTAAAATGGGCCAAATAAGAAAGGGAACCTGTTCGAAATGTTGTCATTGATGGCAAAGGAGATGACAAAGGAGGAGCACCTGAAACATCAGTCAAGGAGCAGAGGAAGCAAAAAGAGAGGTAGCAGAGGCAACAAAAAGAGAATTAAGGAGCAGCATCAGTCAAGGAGCAGAGGATAGCAAAGAAGCAGAGAGCTTTGTTGAGGGCAGATCAGTGAAGATAGGAGGGCCACCGAACTAAAAATATGGCCAACAGGAAGTTGTACGTAGATATCTGTGTAATGAATTTCATGTATATAAAATGGAGAGTTTGGTTCTGGATGTGTGTGGTTGATTGATTTAACCTCTGAGTAAATATGCTTGGCTTCAATAAGTAGGTGCAAACTCTGTGTTGATGGTCGAATTGATGTCTCTGTGTGTAATAGAGGGTTTGATCTAATTTTATATATATATCATTCGAGGAAGATCGATCTGGGTGGATCGATGTTAGTGAATGAGTTACTGTTCCACACAATATTCAATGAAGGGAGGATTAGATACCCTGTTGTATATATACCGTGCTTAACACAATTGAATACTTGATTTCAGAGTATAATTTGCCTGCGTCTTAACCTGTGTGAACACATTAAGGGAAATCGATGAGGGTTTGAATTTTTTTTTATGGAGAACCCAGCTTGCAAATTCTTGACACTTAATATGTTGAGCCAACGTAGAAAGCTCGGTTTGAAGGAACGATTTCAGTTGAAGTAGAAGTTATGTTTGCCGAAATCGAACTGGATCTCCTTTGAGATTGGTTCATAATGTTGTTTAAAAGGATGGCAGTGAGGTCAGTTCACAGTGGTTAGGTGGATAAGACGAATTTTGAAAAGGGAGATTGATCTCTGGTTTGAGTCAAATCAGAAGTCTATGGAACCCCGGTTTCAATGCGCTCAGGAAATGAATGGAACAAGGCGAAGTTGCGGATTTAATAGTGGTGAAATATGAGTCTAGGCTCATTCAAAGGCTGAGAACCCATGAGATTGAAGTTATAAAGATGAAGGCAGAATCCTGAGTGAGAACGCGGAATTGGCAACGAACCCAATAGTTGAACAGAACCTGGAGTAATGGAGATAGTTGGAACCGTGAAGTGAGCAGTAAACCCAAAGTTTAGAAACCAGTGGGTTCGTGTGGCTTCTGAAATGGTAAGTAGTAATTCAGTTTGGAACGCGATCTAATTGGGCGCTCGACACGTCACGTAGTAGTGGTATTCTAATACCACTTATATCACATAATTTTCAAGTATTAAACTCCGTGCAGTTAGTTTATGCGATATTCGTTGTGCATCGTTGGATATTGATTGGGAGCGCGACGAACTTTGAGCCATTGAATAAGTGAGGTACGTTAACGCTGGGGGCCAGTTGATTATCGCGTTAATTTTTGGTTGTTAACCATTTTTAAATAAATGTGGGACGATCAATATATATATGTGTAAGGTGGGGCCCGTAAGATTATGGAATTAGATGTTGTTATGATGTTTGGCGGAGACGTTGTATATGTCATCGCTTGGGTTTAATTCCAAAGGCGAGGGGTTTGTTATAGTGTTCCAAATATTTAAACGAAGGCCGTAACATATGTTACTATAAATTATGGTTGGACATGTAATAATTGAGCCGTGAGCATATGTGCGAAAAGTAAGCGGAATATATATATGGGGAACATATATATATGTTGGTATTAATACATGTCGAGGTATATATATATATATATAATGTTTATAACGATTGATTGGTGAACATATATATGTATGTTGGATTGGTGTATAAAAGGCGAACATTGATTCGAAAAGAAGGTCAAGCTGAAGTATGAAATGTCAAGGGGTATGATATGCCAGGACTTATAAAAACAAGAGCCGAATATTAAAGTCAAGCGTTAATATATATATTGGTTGCTAAACCTTGTATGGGGAAAAAATGCATGCTGGACATTGTTATAATTATATAAAATAGGTTAAAAAGGTTTTAATATAATGCCGAGAGTTGGTTGACTTATATTAAAAGACAGTTGCATATACAACAGTTACACAACTGCAACGAACTGGAGAAAATGCAGAAACGGAAAAGACAGAGAGTGCTGCATAAGAGAAAAAAATACAGTGAGTCGAGAAGTTGAATGGGTTAATTTGAAATTCATATTGTAACTGAATGTAAATGTTTTTAATTTATTTTACATTGTTTGTGATGTATTGGCAAGACTCCCGAGAAAAACAAAAAAAAACCCACTGTAAAATTGAAATTAATACATATTTCTGAATAAGTTGGTAAAAGAAATAAGAAGGCAGAAGACAAAGAGGCATGGCTGTCCATTTCAAGTTTCCCTGAGGAATGCTAACAGTCATAAGGAAATTTCTATAAATAATATCTTATTGATATGCATAATGTGGTCAGAGAGGTTAGAGAATGAAGAAATGAAGCAGTGAGGCAGAGAAGAAGGAGGAGCGGATAGAGAATTTGAGAAGATACAGAGATGATATAGGGCAGATATGAGGACTGATGGATAGCAGAGAAGATGGTACAGAACAAAGCTAACATCCAAGGTAAATCAACAAGTGTTTTCTTTTGAAAGAGTAAGGGAGTTGGAGCTTCCTTGCAAGTTGTAGCTTGCAGAATTGAGGTAGGAGCCTCCTGTAGGTTGGTGCCTACATAAAATCAGTGGTGAGAGGGAGTTGGAGCTTGCCTTTGCATCACAACAATAATAAGATGTGGTTTTCTCCCTTTATGGGTTTCCACTTATATCTGGTGTCTCTGTGCATGATGTTTATGTGTTGGTATGGTTTATATCATCTGCTTAATACTTGCTACTCTCATATTAATTCTGCTGTTACATTTTATTAATACTTGCTGCTCACATTCTAAGATTACGCACATATTAAGTTGAACATGAAATGAAGGTGTAAATAAGTTATAATGAAAAAGTTTTAAAAGTCCATGAATGTGTTAAACTGATTCACCCCCCTCTATCAGTTTAACTAAGGGTTCAACATAACCCACTAAGGGTGCATTAATGTAGGTGGAAGGTTCAGATTGATCATAGATGTTTCTCACATCATTAAACCTATGGATGTTGTCTGGGCCTCCCACCACAACTCCCACCAAGATGTTGGGATTGGGTGCACTGCTATACAGAGATTGGAAGCCTACTTTGTAGGGAATGGGTTGAGGATAATTGGCCTTGGAGGGCAGAGAAGAGGCTCTGCGATGAATAAGTTTTGGATAGAGGGAACCATATCCAACCATGTATGACATCCTCATAGGGTTATCTCCCAGTATGTAATCAACCTTCATCAACGCAAAATTGATTTACATCCTGCATACATTAGTAACTTTTTGAAATAATAGAAAAATTAAGCATTGGGCTATTATGAATCTATACCTGGCGTTTTGCAAGTGCTCTTAGCCTTTGAGGAGTGACTCACAGATAGGGATAGTCACTCCTTTGTATTCATTTTAAATGGCACATTTTAAAAAGTACAGAGGTTGCATTGTATCCTCCTAATTTTTGCAATACAATTCAAAATACAAGTGTATTTTTTAAAATGTGCCATTTAAAATGAATAGCTTGGCTGTTATAACGTCCCTACCCCATGGTTCTGGATTTGCTCGAATTGAAGGCAGATGCATTGGCCTTTCTCACAGATACCCATAAGACCAATAGGCTTTGAGAAATAGACAATGCTTTTCAGTTCTGTCCAGGAACCAGAGAGATAGGGTAGTCCAGTTCAAAGTCCATACACCAATCTTAAAAATTGCTCTGTCCAAGAACCATAAATACATGGTAGACACTAAGGTTGTCCATCGTTGTCATTATATAAAGGACCCATTGGCATTGATCGAATCCCATTAGTGCAGGAATAAAAAGAAGATGATTTGCCTACATTTTCATTAGACAAAACATGAAAATTCTGGCCCGTATAGATGGCCTCAGGGTTGACTAACGATGAATCATAAAAGAAGATCCTAAGAACACCTTGGCAGTTTAGCATTTGCAACCCCCATAAGGCTCCCAGATTGAGATTGTGTAGAACAAAACAAACCCTTATCCTGCATAAGATTTATTCATCGCAGATGAATTTGAGACAAGTGTCTACCCTCTTTTCAACGATTTCCCAGGCAAGAGTGTGTGCGTGGGATAATCCTAGCTTTTCCGCATGAGATTTGAACCCTTGTACACAAGCGAAGAATTCGCGGAATTATAAATCTAAAAATTTGTGTTCTTCGCTATTAAAATTCCTTTAGACTTATCATTATCGATACTCCAAACCACGGTTCTATCCGAGTCTTCTAGGAACAAGTTCCCATGACTCCCCAGCTTAATAATTGTGCCCTCTACCACCATCCTTTTTCTGTTTGTTGTTGCAGGAGGAGAGGTGAGATTCAATCCCATTACAAAAGACAATGAATCTGCCAGAAGAATTTATAGCCATGAATCTGAACCTGAATCTATGATATCCCCATTTCCATTGAGATTGTAAATATTTTCTTAGTGCCTAAGGCCCTTGCTTTCCTCCCCTTGCCATGGTAGATGTCTTCAGAGCCATTCTTACGGTTTGAAGCATAAAGCATACTAATAATTACCATATTCCCAATTCTAGACCTTTCTCATAGTTATTGGACTTAAGCACAAGAAAAAATTATTTAGTGCACAAAGCCATTACATTGATTTGATCCAGTGGTACAAATACAAGTAAGTAATTTCTAGTTTGTTATGATAGTATTTTGATTCATGACGAAAGCACAATTTTACAAAGTAAGTTGGAATCTAATTAGAAGCTAGAGGGAATTGTCGATGTTTTGATTCCCCCAATACCCAGAAATCTACAATCCTTGATGGATGAAAATATTGAGCCTTTTCATCACTTGTTTCTGCTTCTATTGTATTTGTTAATTCTTCCAAAGAGGCTGAAGATTTTTCAGTAGCTTCCCAAGATTGAAAATTTTGCAGAGGATTTTTTTGTTTTGTTTGTGGAAATCTACACAAAGAAAACCTCGTACTCTTGGTGCAGGTGTTTATTCAAAAGAGGCCGGAGATTTTTCAGTAGCTGCCCAAGATTGAAAAGTTTGCAGAGGAGTTTGTTGTTTTGTTCGTGGAAATCTACATAGAGAAAACCTCATACTCTTGGTGCAGGTGTTAATTCTTCCAAAAAGGCCGGAGTTTTTTTAGTAGCTTCCCAAGATTAAAAAGTTTGCAGAGGATTTTGTTGTTTTGTCCGTGGAAATCGACACAGTGAAAACATCGTACTCTTGGTGCAGGGGGTTGCATTGTATCCTCCTAATTTTTGCAATACATTTCAAATACAAGTGTATTTTTTAAAATGTGCCATTTAAAATGAATACCATGTTCACCACAAAGATAGATACCAACCTTTTAAAGCTTTGGACTGATGTCAAATACTTGCTTCAGTCCATCATCTATAATTTTCAGGCACTCCACTAAAGTCAATTTTCGTAACTGAACTTGAGACCTTTCAACAAGTTTTAAGAGGGCATCATCATCGAGCCTTTCACTTAGAAGATACTCCACATGTATATTTTTCCATAGACGAGGATCATATTTTACTGCAGCATGCAGAGACCTGCAAACTTTTTCAATGGACAAAAGATCTTGCAGGCCTAAATATCAAAGGGAAAAATGGAGCCCATCATGGGATAGTGAAACAAGTTCCCGTTTTGGACCAGCCTGAAATTTATTTAATATAACTCTCCCAAATTCAAAGTGGTATTCCATCATAGCAGAAACTTCTAAGAAACATGATGAATCTTTTTTCACAACATTAAATGGAAAAGTAACTAAACCAAATTTTACTCCACCATTTCCTTCAAATTCATTGACATCTATTTGGTTATATTGTATTGAGTCTCCCAAAACCATCAACAACCAAATTCTGTGTTCAGTAGTTACATTGTGCAAAGTGATGTGCAAAGTAATTTGAATAGGCACGCCTATTACAAAATTAAGAGGACACTCATAACTATTTTATGGAACAAGAAAAAATGCTCTAATTTCTTTAAGTTATTCACTGAGAGGTATGTGTTCAATGAAAAAATGTTTAGGTAATTCCTGAAAAAGTTTCAAGGGACATGATATATTTGGGTTTTCATCACAAAGTTACTTGTTAACTCGCTCTAAAAAGTCAGAATGCTCCAATCCAATTCCTTCATAGGGGACCTCAGCAGTAGAAACTATGGACTTCAGTCTTCAATCTGTTAAATATATGTGAATATAAATTTAGTCCTTACACAAACAACCTCAACATATAACTGAGGGAATTCAACTCAAGTATGTGCAACTCTTGTTCTTCACCTAGACCCAAAAATTAATTCCCCATTCGTCTCAATGATTTGTCTAATTGTTGTAGAAACAGTTCTGATGAATTTATTCCAGAATGATATGTATTTCGGTAACTTCCAGGTATCAAGTTGGCCCACAAATTTTCTAAAATTGGAATTGAATATATATAAAGAGAAGGGAAGGCTATCATAGAGCTAGGCCCTTCAAAATTTCTTTCAATTTTTCCCAAGTCTTCCCTGCCTAGGTAAACCATAAAACTATGGAAAAATGGCATGAACATGAATGAAACTAGGTAAGTGTATTTCCACATCAGAGGATACTTATGATCTAAACATGCAGCACAAGGTGAAAGTGACGAAGATGTGATTATTTGACCACATTGATGTTGGTTCATGAAGAACATTATGACCCACTAGAGCAACCTCCACTGATAATCTAACCTTGCGAAGGCTAGAATCATCATTCCAACCAAGGCAACCACATTATTATCAAGGAGAATCACTATGCTGAACATCCAGGAAGATCATCACATGAAGGACTACTCTCAACCAAAAATAAGTGTGTGTTAATGGTTCTTGAGAATCCTACAAGTTACCCCTGAAATATGCATTTACCAATCATGTCAACATGAGGGGTAACAACGAACACCAATGTGACCAAGTGGACAATGACAAGAACATGGCTGCAGGGGTTCTCGACCTGCAAAGACAAAACCCAGTCCCAACCTTGAAAAATTGATGATTATTTTCTTCAAATAGGATAAATTATAGTCTTTGCTGAAATATTTATTGACTGGTAGATCATATGTACCAGTTAGAGCCAAGGAGAAAAACCCAATTCAAATGATCGCATGACCAGTATACCTCCATGTCAAGCAGGAAATCACTGCATAGGGAATCCCAACAGCAAGAAACTCTAAAGATGAAGGGAGGAGACTTGGAATTTGAGTTACACACACCAATACCAAACAATTTCAGGAAACAAGCTTGGATATTTAATCTAGGCTCCACAGGTATCCCAATCAACTAGTCCCATGAAAGGAACATTGGTTAACATACCTTGTGCTGCATGCAAGACACACCACAAACCTTTACCCTTGTCTTCTGTCAATTAACTGTGCTACAACTAATGCACACAACCACCATTAGTAGACCATTAAATTCTTGGAAAAAACTAGTTAATAATTCCAAAGGGTCAAAGATTATGAAAATACAATGCATCGATTTGAATGTAGAAATTTAGTGAAACTAATTTTAAGCTACTGAGTGCTATTTACGAGGGTAAAATAAGGAAGTATACAACATAATAAAGGTATGAAAAAATCTCAATATTTGAATCACCTATCATAATTATCCTTAACAAGCCCTTAGAATAAGGAAGAGCTCCATTCAAAGAGAGGGTATCCTTGGCCATATTAATAAGATAAAAAATAATTATTAATGTCCAACAGATGACCACAAAAGTAGGTCAATAGGACTGTGTTAGGTACCAAAGGAAAATGAAACATCTCTAACTGTATCATACTGGAGTTTGGAAATAGTGAGGTGATACAGAGGCATAAGGAGAGCCTACAAAACAGTCTTCTTTATAGATTTACTTAATAGCAAAGAAGTTTGAAATAATTTACATATAGGCTTAAGAATCTGATCAGGATTTACACAAGATTCTTTCCTCTAAACCTGTACAGTAAGCAAGTCCAAACCTGTGCTCAAGTTCAATGGGGACTCTCGGGGTTTCATTCTTCTTGTAACATCTAAGTGCTTTGCCCTGCAATTTATGAAATCTGGAATGAAAAAAGAAGTAAAACTAGCACCTTTTCTTGAATCATCAATATGCTAGAGGTTTATTAAGTTCCCATAGGAATCTTGCAACGACATCATGCACTCTTGAAGTCTAGTGCTTCAAGGAGTACATAAGAAATAATTCTTTTGGAAATGTTAGGATGTAAGCTTTCCCCATATGTTCCTTCAATTTGATTGTGCATCCTTTCAGAGTAATTGTTTCTAGCTTTCTAGATGCTTCAATTGCCCTATCTTTGGTAACCATAAGGAGGTGAGATAGATCAACTCTGTTAACTGTGGAGGCTCCTAAGATGGACTCTTAAATATTAAATATGATTATTTCAAGACCCCTGCCTTCTAGCAAGGTCAAAATATGAGCACAAGATTTCTTCAGAACTAGAAAACTTCACTTTCATTCTCAATGTTTCCTAGTGGCTTCTCCAGCCTCTACCACTTCTAAAATAGTTCTTTATAGGAATCTGAGAATGCGGGGAGGAGTATGGACAACTATCCCAGTAGAGCCATATAAGATCTGACCATCTCATTAGGGTATAATATATATACACTTCCCAAATAATCACCTTCAATCCTTAGCAGCTGCAACCCACTCATAACAACAAAACAATTACTGAACTCCTGAGGTTGTCAGTGATGTGCCACATAGGCTACCAAGGCTCCTCCTCCTCCAAAGGCTATGCCCATTTCACAGAGGTGATCGTGCATCATACAATTTTTACTATTGACCTCTACAAGACACTTGTTTTCCAAGTTATGGAGACTCATCAATCCTCCCCAACTAGATCCATCCTTTATTCTTATGTCCTATCATCTTCCCCTATGAATAAAAAGTGACTGCTAATATTGAATTCTCTTCTTTCTTTTGGTGATCCATTTTTTTTAAATAAAAGGTTAATTAAGATATATTATATATACTCATGAAAGAACTACAGCTGAGAATATGAGATACAAGGTTACAGGTTTCAACAGTGGGCAAGGATCCCAAATTGCCATGAAGTGCCCCCTATCTATCATATCCATCCCATGAGACCAGAAGGGAGATTTAAAGAGAATTTATACTATCCCTAACTGCAAACACTCCCTAACACAAAGGGGGATATCCTTTGCTATCTGTATCTACATTTTTAACAAATAATGTCTTCATAGTATATTTTCTGAGCTACATTCAAGGTACTAAACTGTACTGTACAATCTATCCAAAATATGAAACAAAATGAACTCATTAACAAGGGATATCTATCCAATGCCAGAGCTGAAGCATTCTACCAAAATGACAAAGAAAATATATTGTCACATGACCCATATTGAAATGCTGATCACAGGGATTGGGGTGTAAAAGACTTCTCTGCAGTGGGTTGTTACACCCCATCTCATGGCTAGATAGCATGATATTTATCAGTAAATTTCTAGAGTAGCAAGGGATAGAGGAAATCCACAGAGATAAAAATATATCTTTCTCCTCTTATTCAAGTGTGTCATAGCTAATTTTAAGCCTTCTTTGTATGTCTGAAGGAAGTACTTTAGATATTTTGCAGAATTGGGCTTTCAAAATAATTTCTATACAATTTTAAATAAAAACAACAGAATTTGCTATGCATCTGCTCCTCTAATCATCTGATATACTAAAAACTAAATATAATGACAATTCATGATTGAAATTTTGCTTGTAAGGAGGAAATATCCCCGAAATACCTCTCCATAGAACCCCTTAAACCTAGATCTGTCAGTTATATAATACTAAAGAAGTATTATTAAAATAAAAAACTGGATAATAAGAGGATAGAACAATGCTACCTTCGATGTAAGATGCAAAGATACATTCAAAACATACCTATATTTGTATGAAATGCTCATGAAAAAAGAAGATAAATTGAATCCCAATAGAAGGCTTTCAAGAAAAGCCCTACTTCAGGCTACGAGCACAGTATCCTCTTTCACAATTCTCCTTTTATAATTGATAATTTCATCAGAGAGTGATTCCATAAGATAAAACCTGCTTTGTCCCAAACAAGATCTCCTTTCATGCATCTCCTCTCAAGAAATATCACCAGATCGGCCTCAGTCAATCTTGACAGAAGAGAAGAGGTAGTGAATTAAGTAGAATGTTGTAAAAAAGCCAATGGTACCTGTGGCAAGCATTATTGCAAGCACCATTAGATATTTTGCAGAATTGGGCTTTCAAAATAATTTCTAAACAATTTTAAATAAAAACAGCAGAATGTGCTATGCATCTGTTCCTCTAATCATATGATATACTCAAGGCTAAATATAATGACAATTCTTGATTGACCTTTTGCTTGTAAGGAGGAAATATCCCCAAAATACCTCTCTATAGAACCCCTTAAACCTAGATATGTCAGTTATACAATACTACATAAATATTATTCAAATAAAAAACTGGATACATAAGAGGATAGAACAGTGTTGCCTTCGACGTAAGATGCAAAGATGTATTAAAAACATACCTATGTTTGTCTAAAATGCTCATGAAACAAGAAGATAAATTGAATCCCAATAGAAGGCTTTCAAGAAAATCCCTACTTTAGGCTACGAGCACAGTATCCTCTTTCGCAATTCTCCTTTTATAATTGATAATTTCATTAGAGAGTGATTCCATAAGAGAAAACCTGCTTTGTCCCAAACAAGATCTCCTTTCATGCATCTCCTCTCAAGAACTATCACCAGATCGGCCTCGGTCAATCTTGACAGAAGAGAATAGGTAGTGAACAAAGTATAATGATGTAAAAAAGTCAATGGCACCTGTGGCAAGAATTATTACAAGCACCATTAGATATTTTGCAGAATTGGGCTTTCAAAATAATTTCTAAACAATTTTAAATAAAAACAACAGAATGTGCTAAGCATCTGCTCCTCTAATCATCTGATATACTCAAAACTAAATATAATGAAAATTCATGATCAACCTTTTTCTTGTAAGGAGGAATATCCTCGAAATACCTCTCCATAGAACCCCTTATACCTAGATCTGTTAGTTATAAAATACTAAAGAAATATTATTCAAATAAAAAACTGGATACATAAGAGGATAGAACAGTGCTACCTTCGATGTAAGATGCAAATATATTTCCAAAACGTAACTATATTTGTCTGAAATGCTTATGAAAAAAGTTGATAAATTGAATCCCAATAAAAGGCTTTCAAGAAAAGCCCTGCTTCAGGCTACGAGCACAATATCCTCTTTCGCAATTCTCCTTTTATAATTGATAATTTCATCAGAGAGTGATTCCATAAGAGAAAACCTGCTTTGTCCCAAACAAGATCTCCTTTCATTTATCTCCCCGCAAGAACTATCACCAAATCGGCCTGAGTCAATATTGACAGCAGAGAAGAGGTAGTGAACAAAGTAGAATGATGTCAAAAAGCCAATGGTACCAGTGGCAAGCATTATTGCAAGCACCATTACATATTTTGCAGAATTGGGCTTTCAGAATAATTTCTAAACAATTTTAAATAAAAACAGCAGAATGTGCTATGCATCTGCTCCTCTAATCATCCGATATCATCAAAACTAAATATAATGACAATTCCTGATCGACCTTTTGCTTGTAAGGAGGATATATCCCCGAAATACCTCTCCATAGAACCCCTTTAACCTAGATCTGTCAGTTATACAATACTAAAGAAATATTATTCAAATAAAAAACTGGATACATAAGAGGATAGAACAGTGCTACCTTCGAAAGATGCAAATATATTCAAAACATACCTATATTTTTCTGAAATTCTCATGAAAAAAGAAGATAAATTGAATCCCAATAGAAGGCTTTCAAGAAAATCCCTGCTTCAGGCTATGAGCACAATATCCCTTTCGCAATTCTTCTTTTATAATTGATAATTTCATCAGAGAGTGATTCCATAAGAGAAAACCTGTTTTGTCCCAAACACGATCTCCTTTCACGCAGATCATCTCAAGAACTATCACCAGATCGACCTCAGTCAATCTTGACAGAAGAGAAGAGGTAGTGAACAAAGTAGAATGATGTCAAAAATCCAATCGTACCAGTGGCAAGCATTATTACAAGCACCATTATCAAGGAGTACCCAAGATAAAGCACTGCAGAAATTGGGCCACTCAAGCTGCGAAGATCAAAAACCAAATAGTTGATTGCATATAGGAAAACATAGAGAGCGACTGAGCCAAATGCAAAGAATGACTTCCACCACCACTGCTAATCCTCCACACAGAGGTGCATGTATGTAAGAACCACGGATACCTTAGCACACACAATAACAAGTAGGACAAGCACAACAAATAGGAAACCAAAAACATAATAGAACCTTCCCAGCCAGATGTTAGACATGATGAAGAAGAGCTCAATGAAGAGTGTCCAAAAACGCAAGGTACCTTCTCCTAGGACAAGAAGGCATGATGGGTATTTTCTAGCCGGGATTTCTCTAGGGATATGGTTAGTTCTTATTGGACATTGTATGGCTTTATCTCTGGTCCCAAAAAATCCACCCAAAACCCTCCATTTCCCTGATTATCAGTGTAAATCTGGGGGCGAATGCAGTTCCAAAACCCTCCAACCTAGTAAATCGGGGAGCGAATACAACCCAAAACCGTCAAGACCAGTAAATCTGAAGGCGAAATCATAATTCCATGTTTTATGCGCACTTATTTTTTTTGGCTAAAGCATAATAACTAATTATTTTTAAAATAATTTTTGGGCTAACTATACAAAACTATACAAAAGAGGTTTTATATAAAAAATTCGCCCCTCTAAAATCTAAAACCCCTTAAATTTCGCCCTTGGGCTAAAATTTCCCCCTAAAATTTTCCTTGAGAAGGAGTACTCATTGGATGCAAAATTTAACTCCTCATCCAAGGAATACCCATGTTGCATACGTTTGATGGACCCTGCTACACGAAAAATAAGAAATACATGAAAAAACTTGTTTTCAATCACGTTTTTCATGTATTTCTCAATTTTTTGTGTAGCAGGGTCTATCGAAAGTATGAAACATGGGTACTCCTTGGATGATAAATAAAATTCTACATCCAACGAGTGTTTCTTCTCAAAATTTGAGTAAACCCATAGGGAGATAATGTAATATCCCAAAACAGGGAATGCAATAATATATAAATAATTATGCAGAGAAATAATGCAGATCATCTAAGTAAGAGCAAGAGGCCAATATGGAGACTCTTTATTTACATTTACATCAGAAAAATATATGCACAAGATAGCCCATGAGATGTACAATATAAAATAGAAGACTTTAATGGAAGAAAATCCTCAAAAGAGGTGCTGCAACCATGTATATGAACAAAAACTGCCTTGACGACGTTATTTTTATTGTGCTACATCAAATTTTGATTAAAAATTAGATCTAGAGAAAAATAATGCATGAAAAGTCAGATCGATGACATATCCATACACTATAAAGACTCTTCTTCAAAATCCCCTTGGGGTTTTCAGCAAAATATGAAGTACATGGAGTAGATCTAAGATCTAAAGCTATAGATCTGCAGAAATATTCAGATATTCAGGAATGTTCAGATCTGATCTGATATATACAATAAAATGATCCTCTCCAATGGATCTCAAAATGTGAAGGGCAGGTCCCCAATACATGAAAATCACTCCTCCAAAAGATGTGCCAAAGTGACCCTGCAACAACACCTACAGAAAAACGAAGATCTGGAAGCAATATTACACTGTAGGGTTTAAGATATGTTTGGCCACATGCCAAGATTTGAAAATGTAGCTCCAATGGTCCAATACTCTCTTGCCAATGGGATAGAAGCCTTTCCCACTGAAAAGGAGCACTAGAATGGTCTAGATCTGAGTAGATCTAGCCTCCACTTGCTGCAGCTTTCAAGGAAAACCAAACCCTCAACAGGATCTGTGTTGTAGTTGGAAGAAGAAGCTTGGCCTTCAGCTAGATAGTGGACTATGCAATACAAGACTCTCCCAAGAGCTACTCAATGGGAAGAGGTGGGATTCTCGATCAAGAACAACCAATGCTAAACAACATTTTCAATCTAGGCTAAACAACCAAAGAAAGCTTGTATGTCTAAACATACAATACTTCAGAAATCTGATATCATTCAACAACCTTTTCATGCTGCCATCCCCTTCCTTATATATATTAGAGCTTGTAAACCCTAAACCACCTTCAATGAAATAGCTCCTTTCACATAAGCCATCTCCATCTAAAACTGCGTTGTGCCTCATTGATGGCCACTCCTCCAAGAAATCGCTATATATTTGGTCATGGTTGACCTAGTCAAAACATCTAATCCCTTTCACACCTAAGGGTGCTTGCTTACATAGCCAAGATTTAACCCTTTTTCACATTTGGCATTGATTTATTTGCTGTTTAGGAGTTTTCTGATCCTCCTTTACATTGTTATTCATGAAACAAAAAAATAAAACAAAATTGAATATTCTAATTAGCTTAGGACTAATTAGGAATATTACAGTCCTCCCCTCCCAAAGATTTCTTGTCCCCAAGCAACTATAAGTACATAAATGAAGATGTAGGGAACCTTTATTCCCATATGGAGCTCCAATCTCCAAGCTATCATCCATACAAAATGAATCACCCTCCAGATTGGTAATTCATAACAAAACTCCTCCCATGTGAGAGGCACCTCCCAAGTGCTCAAGTTACCCAAATGGCTCATCCCATAAGGAAACAAGAGGCCCAATGTAGCAATCATGGATGGTCCAATGTTTTCCCAAACATATGAAACATAAGAACTATGGAGAATCTCTCTCCCCAAGGACTCATACAATCCTTTCATCCTCCCTCCAATCATCCCCATTAAAATTATAAGCACATCATCAATGTAGGGGACCAAAACAACACGGATACCAACAAATTTTGTGCATATGGAGGTGGGTCATAGTCCCACAAGTGGACCCAGCGCAGTGCATCTCTTGACTGCATTAGATCAATATGTGGTAAGTGGTTTCCCCACCACTTACTTGCTGCCCATATCATCTCACCATGGCTGAAAGTGTGAGATATATTTGGTGCCTTAGGAATGCACCCATCATGATACAAAATCTCCCTTTTCCCACCAAGGGAGTGGCCATGTTCAGAAATAGTTTTGGCCCAAAGTTGGCCATGAAGTTTAAAAGGTACAACACTCCTCCTTGGAGTCATGGCCTACACATACATGGTACAAGAACACATACAATCAGAAAATAAAACATGATTTACATAAGTGTGCTCTTCACCAATAATCCTCCTCAAATAAATGGGGTGGTGCATAGATCTATCTCCTCTTTCCTCAAAAAGAGAAAGAGAGGGCTGAATTAAATCTTCCATATAGTTATGTTGCTGATCCATCTCCACATGGTACATGCATCTTTGACAATGCTGATATAGTTCTCCTTCAAAGCCCTCCCAATAGTAGCTCCTCAAGATGATGTTGTTGAGCTTCATGGCATATGTGTGGCTGAAGCATAACTCTTCATAGGCCCTTTGTAGTAACTTCTCCTTGAGCTTGGAGGCTCTAGACAAGAATATCCTACCATGATCATAGATGAATCCATCTTAGACTAGATAACCCTCATCATGTAGCTGGTCATCAAGAATCATGCATGTGTGAAGATCATTGGAATAATCCACCAACAGTTGGGATTTCCAATATGGATCTAGAATCATTAACCATGACATCGCTGATGATCTATCAACTGAAATGTCTGTCATGTGGATGCTCCTTTCTTTGACATCTCCCATGCCAAAGGTAGGTGTTGGAAGGTCATCCCTTCCCCTCTTCTCCTCCTTGACATACCCCATGCCAAGTGTATATGATGGAAGGTTGCTATCCCCTCCTTGCTGCCCTTCTTGTATATGCACATGCTCAAATGAAGATGGAAGTTTTTGGAAATTAGTCTCCCATGGAAGACTATCATCTATCCAAAACCCCCTTGGTCTTTCCAAAGTATGCATGTGAGGCCACCATCTCCTACCATGTATGGAAGATTTCTCTCCAAGTGAGATTATCTTCTGATTCTTCATAGCCAAGGACTGCCGTCCTTGCCCCATGATGGTGTCTTTCTCCCTTCTTGCAGCATCTACTCTTAGCACAATAGGAGATGGGAGAGTGGACAATGATAAGGGGAAAATATTTCCCTCCTCCTTAAGCTCCCCCAACACTCTCAACGTTGTAGTATGGTCTTCTAATGCTCCCTTCCTTCTTGGATCTATGAATGGAACATCAATGTGTGAGACACCTATCACCAAATCTGAATAAGGTGGTCTCCCAGGTGGAATGCATCCATGTAATGAAACATCAAGGCCTAGAGAAGCTGCAAATGTGCATGGATTGATTTGTCCCTGCACTCACTACACAAATCATCCTCCTGCTTTTGTTCATAAACTTCCTGAAAAGGATGGGTGTATATGTTCCCAATCATTTGGTGCTGGCCCTCCTTCTCATTTCCTCCTACCTTTTGCAAGATCTCACAGTCTAAGGTGCTTTCCTCAGATGTCATTAACCCATGTACACCCAACATCTCCTTGGTGTCAAGAGTTTTGATCACAAAGGAATGACCCAGCATAGTGTGTGTCCCCAAGAATGTATCCAATGGTGGAACACACTTCCTCCATTGTTTTGTCTCATTGTATATCATCATAGACACATGCTGCTCATGCTCTTCATATGTAGGATCCCTTGGATGCTGATCCTTTAAAGCTTCTTGTAAAGATACAAGAGCCCTTCTAGTCGAAGCAATTGCTTCACCTTCATCTCCAAATAAAAGTAGATCTCCTCCTGCTGTCACAATGCTAGAGGACCTTTCCAACTCTTCCTCTTACTTCTCTTCATCAATGGAGAATGCCTCATCATTAAGAGATCCTTTTTCTTGATTTCCTCTTGGAAAAGGAATCCTCATGTCTTCTTTTTTAGAAGAAAGCTCTTGCTTAAGTGGGGCCTTTGCCCTTGGAAAATAATGTAGCAGATCTTTAACCCCCTCAACAATGTTCTGAAATGGAGTTGGCTTCATGGATCCTTCCAACTCATGCAAAGGTTCTGAATTCCTGGGCTTGGTTTTCTCACCCAAGGAAACTTCAAATTGTTTTAAATCAAATATTTTCACTAATCTCCTAGTGAACTTTGCATAGGTAGAGATGTTTACATGTCTTAATGAAGAAGATTCAAATAACCACCTGTCATAAGCCTTACCTTGGAGATGCAGTGCTGCTACTCTTATGGCTTCTTCTTTTGAAACTTGATGCATCTGGAAATATGTGTCCAACTTCCTTACCCAAGAATTGGTTGATTTCTCAGGTGATCCATCAAAAGTAGGTAGAAATAATCTACCCAAAGTGTGCTGCATGCTCCCACTTCTTCTATTGTATTTGCAGGATCTTCTCTCTTCTTTGAGTTGAAAAAACTCTTGGAAGCTTAGATGATCCCTGAAACTTTTAGATTGAGATTCATATTCTTGGAGATAGTCACCAAGAGTCTTCTCCTTTGGTGTTTCTCCTTCTGCTTCTTCTCTTGCCAGGAATGTAGGCATGCTACAACGTTGTAGATCTGATTGTGTGGTTGAATGATCACATACATAGTATGAAGAACTGGGGCTTTCTTCATGTGCAAGTCTTCTTGAGGGATCTACATGTATTTCCCTCCTCATTCCCCTAATTTCACTTTTGAGCTCATGCATAGTTTGGAACAGAGTTTTTGAGAACTCTTTCCCTTTCATTCTTCCAAATTCAGGGGCTTTACCCTTGTCTTCATTGTCATTGGTGTAATCAAATTTCTTCTGTATTCTCTTTAGATACCTCTTCTCTCTGTCAGTAAGAGGTTATTCTTCTTCAAAAGACATATTGGCTTCTTATAATGCACAAGCTGTGCCAAGATGATGCTTTGATACCACTGTAATATCCCAAAAGAGGGAATGCAACAATATATAAACAGTTATGCAGAGAAATAATGCAGATCATCTAAGTAAGAGTAGGAGGCCAATATGGAGACTCTTTATTTACATTTACATCAGCAAAATATATGCACAAGATAGCCCATGAGATGTACAACAGGAAATAGAAGACTTTAATGGAAGAAAATCCTCAAAAGAGGTGTTGCAACCATGTATATGAACAGAAACTGCCTTGACAACATTATTTTTATTGTACTACAATAGCTATTGATTACAACTTAGATCTAGAGCAAAAAAATGCATGAAAATTAAGATCTATGACAGATCCACACACTATAAAGACTCTTCTTCAAAATCCCCTTGGGGTTTTCAGCAAAATATGAAGTACATGGAGTAGACCTGAGATCTAAAGTTGCAGATCTGCAGAAATATTCAGATATTCAGGAATGTTCAGATTTGATCTGATATATACAATAAAATTATCCTCTCCAGTGGATCTCAAAATGTGAAGGGCAGATCCCCAACATATGAAAATCACTCCTCCAAAAGATGTGCCAAAGTGACCCTGCAACAACACCTACATAAAAACAAAGATATGGAAGCAATACTGTGCTATAGGGTTTAAGATATGTTTGGCCACATGCCAAGATTTGAAAATGTAGCTCCAATGATCCAATACTCTCTTGCCAATGGGATAGAAGCCTTTCCCACTGAAAAGGAGCACTAGAATGGTCTACATCTGAGTAGATCTAGCCTCCACTTGGTGCAGCTTTCAAGGACAAGAAAACCCTCAACAGGATCTACGTGGTAGTTGGAAGAAGAAGCTTGACCTTTAGCCAGATAGTGGAATATGCAATACAAGACTCTCCCAAGAGCTACTCAATGGGAAGAGGTGGGGTTCCCGATCAGGAACACCCAATGCTAAACAACATTTGCAATCTAGGCTAAACAACCAAAGAAAGCTTATATGTCTAAACAGACAATACTTCAGAAATCTGATATCATTCAACAACCTTTTCATGCTGCCATCCCCTTCCTTATATAGATTAAGAGCTTGTAAACCCTAAACCACCTTCAATGAAATAGCTCCTTTCACACAAGTAATCTCCATCTAAAACTGCGCTATGCCTCATTGATGGCCACTCCTCCAAGACAACGTTGTAGATTTGGTCATGGTTGACCCAGTCAAAACATCCAACCTCTTTCACACCTAAGGGTGCTTGCTTACATAGCCAAGATTTAACCTTTTTCACATTTGGCATTGATTTATTTGCTGTTTAGGAGTTTTATGATCCTCCTTTACATTGTTATTCATGAAATAGAAAAATAAAACAAAATTGAATATTCCAATTAGCTTAGGACTAATTAGGAATATTACAGATAAGTTGAAAATAGTTTTTCCTTTTTTCCCTCTACAATTTGATGATGTGATCAAATATTATTTTATTATTTTATAATTTCCTTAGGAGGCCAATTTTAGACCTCAAAATTCCCCTAATGTAGCCCGCCTTCGATCACATAATAGTGGGAATTTTGTGTATTCGGGTTCCCCTCGAGGATGTCGAAACTGGATCTAGGATCTAGGTGTTTTTCCCATACAGCATACTGTCTACGACTGTGATCCCCCTAGTAGTGTCTGTGATTTGAGGTATCCATAGTTGCCATACTTCTAGGGAAGTACACAAGGTGACTGGGGCGAGCTTCCCTAGTAACTAACACAGACGAACCTACTCCGTCTTCGATTTTTGGGAGGGTACTTGTCTTCACGAGAGTGCTTGGCCCCATTATCTGAGGTTCGGGCGAAGCTTAAGAGTAATCGTAATTGTACACATGACCAACTCTCTCTGTTTTCTATTGTGATACTGGGCTTCATCTCTAGTGAATGGTAGTTCTCAAACAAGGTCTTACCCTTATGGCTGCTTGATTGATTGACTTTAGAGTTTTTTTTTTAGATGTTTGGTTCTACTATCACCGAGACTTAATAAGATATCACATTAAAATTTTGATAAAATTTACTGGTCATCGTGGCGTCCTTTGACTCTTGTCGTCTTTCTAGGCGGCAATGAGGTCTCTCTCCATTGAAACTGGGGGAGTCGTTGAGTCTCGGTGACCTAGAGCCTTCTTCGAAAGACCAGTCTCTAGTGTTGACCCCTGATTCACACATTTCTCCTCACATTACGAAGTTGCCTGAGGATCCTTTCATGGAAGGAGTTGTGCCTCCTTATAATCCTCCTCTCATTGACCCATTCGGGCCACTATTGATTTAGGTAGCACCAGTACTGAACATGTCTTCGGCTGCACACACATCCACTACACAACCGAAGACCTATGCGTCATTTCCATTGGTGGCCAACTCGGTTCCACCACCACCTCCCCCGCGAGTTGTTAGTTCTTCATAGTTGATTGGAAACCCTAGTAGCCAGAATATGCCTGGTCCTAGCAACTTGGTCACAACATCTGTGAGTGGAATTCCAAACTCTTCGGTATCTGCTCCTTTCATGTCTGCTCCTAGAATTCCGGCTTCCGCTTCCACTAGCGGGGCTACCATGGTTCCCTTCAACAACCCTTTTGGTTGGAATCCCTTGTTGAGTTCGAGCTCCTCGGCCTCTATTCCGCGGGGTAGTATTACCAACACTTACATGCAAGGGGGAACTTATGTACCCATACATTATATGGGATAAGTAGGTCCATCCATTATTAATCCCATTCCTCTTAGTGTTCACCCTTATGGTGTAGGGTCTATGCCAATGGTGAATTATGCGACTAGTAGTATGCCGCAATCATAACCCTGATCTATATAAACTAACCAATGATCCTATTGTCGTTCCTAGAGACAGCCTTGAGTTGCGAAAGACTAGTGCCTAGGACATCTTATATAGCAAGGAGCATATGATATAACATGGGAAGTTATTAGGGAAAGGATCTCTTGCTATCTCTTGTAAACAAGAAGGTTAATTTGAATGGGACCAAAACTTTCAGAAACTTGACACAGGGAAAGAAATACTGCAGAGTCAAGGTGTGAAACTCTAATACAAATGCATCAGACAATTCAAAGGCAGCTTACTGTAAAGAGGGCCGGTTTCTAAAGTACATCACAGAAATAAATAATCAGAAGGTGTTTACTGCGTATGAAAGATTGAGATAATACTAACTGTCATTTAGATGATATCCAGATACAAATATCAACATGTAATGGGCTTACAAAATTAAGAATCCATACATGAAAATAACGTTTTAAAAATAACATCCCATAGAAGCTAATATAGCAGAAGTATGGTTGAAGTGGAAAATGGAACAATATATCACTCCTGAGCCATATTTAAAGCGCTTGATAGGTTCTAGCATGAGTATCAACTAGGATAAATTCATACAAAAAACCAGTGAGCCACTCGCATTCCAGAACATGATACAAGAGAAATGGATGAAAACAAGATGAACAATTAAACTATCACATAAAGGGGAGAGTTACAAACTGTGAAGCACCCTAGACCAGAATCCTCATTAAATATGGAACTCCTCCTCACTGATACCCAACAAGCTTTGTACATTCATATAAAGTTCCACAAAAATGCATACAAAATTCTCTCACAACATATTTTTCTGAAAATCTGGAACCCTATACAATATGTTCTTGGGGATTTTTATAGGGGAAAATGAGTCACAGGAGTGGATGATGAACATTAAATTGATTCATTAAAAAAACATGGAGGATGCGTCCACGCCTGTATCGCTTAATGGCACTGCATTGCTATATTTACTTTATAGTATGGCTGAGGGGTCTTTGGTAGGTCGATATCTGACCTTTGATGTCTCGTGAAGTCCTTCTGGCTGTAAAGCTCTCTGTTCTGCCTTCTGTAATTGGTGAACTGGGTAGAAAGTGTGCGAGCCTCCATACTCCATAACTGCTGGTTCTGACAGTCTTTGAGAAGCTTCTGTCAGTGTAATTACTGTTTCTGAGCTCGAGGAGGCATGGAGGCTTTAATGGAAAGATGTATTGCCTGGAGAAAAATGTTCCGTAGATATTCAAACACAGATATGGGTGTTGCATGTGCTCTTTGGATATTTAAACTGCATCCTTATCTTTGAATATGGGAGTGGGCTCTAAATATTCAATTAACAGGCCCAAATCCCTTGAATTTGCTTCTGTTGTTTCGCTTGGCCATTGTTGTAATGGCCTCCCTGTTCTCACAATCACAGTGGCTATGATTATGGAAAACAGAGTGAGTTAAACACTCCGAATACCCTGCACAATGTAATGAACCAATTATAAAATCTAGGGGAGGTGGAAGAAATGCTGTGGAGGCTTGCGGAATAGTGGTGCAATGGTGGAGAACAGGTGGAGAAATGATGTTTAGTGCAAAACATAAGGTTTTAACCTTCGGATGGAATACAAAGGAAATTGCATGAAAACATATGAACGGGCTTGTATGGTGGGATCCGGTCAAGGGCAGAGGGCGATTGAACGCGAGCCGTTGGATCTCCGGAGGGGATCAACGACGGAGGTCAAATGATGAAGTTAGTAGGACATGCGATGAAGCAATATGGATGAAATGCACGATGCGATGTGGGCCATAAATCTGGATCAAACGGACGGTCGCGATTAAATCAGAAAATCGCAATCGGGGGAGGTAGTGGGGGACACGTTTGAGAACTTGCGATTGGCGATGGTGCGATTGAGCGCCAACTGTCCGATCTGGGTCAGATCGACGGCGAAGATTAAATCAGCGGGGAGACAAGATGGAGGTATTGGAGCGGAGCGGGAGAAACGAGGGCCGTTGGATCACCCAGGACAGACGGCTTAGATTCAATCGGGGGATCGCAATCGGGGAAGACAGAGGGTGGCACCTTTATGAACTCCCGATTGGCGATATCGCGATGTAGCGGTAGCCGTTGGATCTGGCGGAGAGATCAACGGTTGATACTCCATCGGGGAGGTAAAATAGGAAGAAGCGATGGGTGCGATGTGGAATGAGCGCTGACCGTTGGATCTTGTAAAGATCGACGACTCAGAACATGCCCGCGATCTATAGAACAAGAGACCATCGCATCGGGGATTTTGATCTCGACAAAGAGAATGTGCTACCGAACATCTTCCGATTCCGATTCGCCCTTTGACTTAACGCTTGGTCTTTATGGAGGGGAAGTGGTTAAGGGGCTGGCCGAAAGGGGCTAAGCCTGTTACAAAGTAAAAAGTGGGTTTTTTAGCCAAAAAAGAGGATTTTAAGGCTAAAGAGGGAATCAGTAGAGGGAAAAAAGGATATTAAACCAAACGAAGTGTGTTCATAAGGTTAAAGGGGAAGATGGGATGATTTAGAGGGTTAGTGGGAATAAAATATGGGAAATGGAGGCCTTTTTGGGCATTCTTCTTCACGGAAACAGAGAGACATTATAATGGAAACAACAGTGAGGATTTATCAAAGGCAAAGGCACAAGGAGACTTCAAGGATGATGTGTTTTCAGAGGGAAAACATTCCTTGAAAACTCAATGACAGTTTTGACCCCCTATTTGCTTGTCAAAAATTTATAGGTGGCTAACATGATCAACATTGGCTCCACCTGGGGACGACACGTTCATCCCTGGGCGTGTCGAGAACTTCGCAGACCACCTGTTAATCTTCTATGTGGACACCACTCTTTAGCAATTTTACTTTTCTCTTCATGATTCATCACGACACCCACATTATTCACACAAAGACGAAAACAAAAAACCAATATACAGTATAATACATCAGGCTCTCTTTGCCTGAATCAGAACTGGAAGTAGGGTTTAAAGAACTGACCGTTTACAGGGGCATCGAGCAAGTCTCCCTGTAAATTTTCCAACCTGAAAGTGTTATTTCCCCCTTGTTCCACGATTTTAAAAGGGCCGAACCAGAGTGGGTCGAATTTACCATGTTTCCCCTTTTCAGCTCTTCAGATATCCCATCTGAGCACTAAATCCCCAACCTGCAACTTCCTGTCCTTGGCATGCTGATCAAAAAGGTCTTTCATCTTCTCTTGATATTAAGTTAGCCTTTGACTTACCTGGTTCCGTGTTTCTTCTAACTCCACCAGCTGATTGATTCTCCTGGTCACATCATCGGGTTCTTCTTGAATTTCTTGCATGAATCGGGCTACTGGTAAGGCTAACTGCACAGGATATACTGCTACCCTCCCATATACTAATTCATATGGGGACTTCCCGGTTGCTCTCTTTCTGGTAATCCTGTTGGCCCATAGAGCGAATTTCCACTGGGAATCCCAATTTTTCTGATTTTGATTGATAGCCTTCTTCAGTGCCCTCACTAGAGTTTTATTTGAAGACTTTTCCAGGCCATTTCCTTGTGGGTAATAGGCCGTGGAGTGACCCAATGCAATGTTATACTGCTGGCAGAAGCTGACAAAATTTTCAGACTTAAAGGCCTGTGCATTGTCAGTCACTATCTTGGCAGGGCAACCAAATCTTGATATGATATTTTCTTCCATGAATTTCATTATCACAGCATCTGTTGCATTCCTCGCAGGTATAGCTTCCACCCACTTTGTGAAATAATCAGTAGCAGTTAATATCCACTTGTGCTGACCGCTTGACGGAGGATGTATTTCACCGATAAAGTTGATTCCCCATTGCTGGAATGGTTCATCCACGTGAACAGGGATCATGGGAAGAGGTGCCAACTTCTGTCTTGCAGAAAATTTCTGGCATTTCTCACAAGTTCTGACCTGGAAAAACACATATCCAAAGAGTTTGGGCTAGTAGAAACCAGCCTTCAGGATTTTGTGAGCGGTGGCCCTCCAGCTATAATGACCCCCACAGATTCCTTCATGAAATTCGACCATTATACTCTCCACCTCGTCTTCTGTGAGACATAGGAGTAGAATGCATGAGGGATCTCGCCAGTACAACCGACCATTGGCAACCACGTACTTCTGTGATCTCATCCTCAATGTTTTGTATTTAGTTTTGTCACAGCTAGGAGGGTAGCTGAGTGTTAGGAGATATTCCACTATCTCTTTGTACCACGGGCTGATGAGGTATTTCATATGTGTCTTCTGAGTAGTCATCTCTACTCCCTGCTGCTTTTCTTTCCACTCAGACTCCTCATTTTCTATCATGGAAATATTTATACCCAGAACCTGACAGTTTGATTCGGATAAAATTTTGGCTAGCCCTTGTCCCTTGATCAGTTTAGTAGGACAGATGTCTAGCTCATACTCTTGTATTTTGGCAATCCATTTCCCTCTTTTCCCTTCACTATCTCCTTGGATAAGAATATATTTTACTGTAGCTGTGGGTACAAATGCCGTGATGTGTGACTGTAGGACATACATACGAAATGCCTTGAGAGACTTCACCAGAGCATATGCCTGTTTTTCTAATATGTTATATTTCAATTCTGCATCACGGAGCACTTGACTGAAGAAAGCAATGGGCTGCTCATACCCTTCTTCATTTTTTTGCAATAAAACTCCTGCCACTGTATGAGGTGATGCAAATGAGAAGATCATGAAGGGTTTGGCATAGTCTGGTCCAACTAGCACAGGGGCTTCTACAAAGGTGTTTTTTTTATTCTGGAAAAGGCCTCTTGTGATTCCTGGGACCATTTCACCTCATTATTCTTCTTAAGCATGTCTGTTATATGTCTAACTATCTCTGCATAGTTAGGGATAAACCTCCTCAGAAAGTTAATGCGTCCTAGGAACACCTGCACCTCCTTTTTTTTCTGGGAAGAGAAATGCCATTTATAACTTCTACTCTCTTAGGATCTATTTTTACCCCATCTTTGGTCACAATATGTCCCAAAATATTACCCTCTTCTAATGCAAATAATGACTTCTTTGGATTAAGAGAGAAGCCATATCTTCTGCATTTCTCAAAAGTTCTACGCAAATGCTCAATGTGCTCAGTAATGATCCTTTGAAAACATAGTGATATCATCAAGGTAGACCACCACAAACTGTAGAAATTTGAATAATAGCTGAATTATTCACCAAGATTATCTTGATTACACACTATTTAAGCTTCATGCATAATACATAACCTCTTCTACAATTGATCATCAATATGCGGAAATAGAAGCAGTCGCATGCGCACATTAAAACATAATCAAGCACACATATCAACACAGTATGTAATGGAGAAAGCTTACAGCTGAAAACCCCCAACTATCTGTATATTATAATGATAGAGAACATGTAACAATACATAGCACAAAGCTCCTCACAACTCTCAGGACTATCTCACATGCTACACACAAACTAGCACGGAAGATGAACAAGTCACAGGTTCAAATCTCCTCCACAAGTCTGCCTGCCTCTACTGCGCAATCCAAGATGAATAATGATGAGATCCAAGTTCAAATCCCACTGGCTTGTACTGCGCAATCCTCATTGGCAATCTCAATCAATGTGTGTGCAAATCTCATGCACAACCATAGTCACAACTGATAGTAGACTCACCCTTTCACCCACCTCTAACACTGGTCTCCACTGAACTGTCCATGCATTGCAGTTAATTGATGTGTTCTTTAGTTGATTTATGAGTTAATAATTAGTGAATTAATTAATAATTAATTCACACCACTCATCACTAGTGTATTTTTCAGTTAGACTAAATACAACTAGTTCAGCTAAGTTAAACCGAACACAACTCCACCAACTGTCTCATCAACTCCACCAAACTCTGCCACATGAGTTCTAACTGAAGTCAACCATGCAATAGCTCAACTAACCCTTAGGAAAAGCGTATTTCCTTCTGTCAGCTGCATGTGCCACATCCAAACATCAAACTGAAGTGCTCCAAGAGGATAAGATAATGTTTATAGTCTAAATATTATTAAGGGTTAATAATATTTGACTGTTCTATTTTTAGCCCGACAGTCTAAAAATAGAAACCGCCAAATGTCTAAAAATAGAGGTCCATCTATTTTTACCAACGCGACCAATCATCCATAAATAGCATCCTGCAACTCATAGACCATGATCCATATGTCTAAAAATAGACTTTGCGCCAAAAATAGCCTGCGGGCCCACTTAGTGAAGGCGACTTCTTTTCACTAAGATCCATCATCTTGTTGCATTTTCAACACAAACTTATCTTGCTCCCCAACAAAGGAAATGTCCATGGCCCTTTGAAAAGTGGCCCTTGCATTAATCAACCCGAAAGGCATCCTGGCATACATAAATGTACCACATGGCGTGGTGAAAGCAGTATTTTTCTGATCTTCTGGAAGTACAACCACCTGATTGTAACCAGAGAAATCATCCATCATAGACATCCAAGAAGCTCCCACCACTTTCTGCAGGATATGATCCATTTTGGGCAGTGGGTAATTATCATTCAAGGATGCTCGATTCAGATTCCTAAAATCAACACACAGCCTTATTTCTCCATTCTTTTTCTAGACAGGGACTAAATTTTCCACCCACTCAGAGTAACTCAACGGCACAATTATTTTGGCCTTCAATAACTTCTTAATTTCTTTCTCTATGGAGGGGAGTAGCAAAGGGTTAATCTGTCTAAGCTTCTTCTTATGCGGCTTTGCATCTCCTTTCAGAGGAATTTTGTGCTGCATGATTCTAATATCAAAAGTTTTCAGGTCCTGATAAGACCATGCAAACACATCTTTGTAGGATTAAAACAGTTTCTGGTAGAGCTCTTTATAATCTCCTGGGACTTTCTTGGACAACCTCACAATTTTGGGGTCAGCATCAGTACCAAGATTTAGGTCTTCTACCTGATTTTCTTCCACCACTTTTTTTGGCTGTAGTGGGACGTCGTTCTTGTCAAACAATATTTCTAGAGGCACCAGCCCTTTAGGTATAACGTTTCCCTTCAATTGCAACACTTTATGACCTGCCATCTTTTCCTCCCATTTGTTTTCTGAAAGGTCTGTAGCTTCTTCTTCTTCACAAACATCTATCTCCATGTTTGAGAATTATCTAATTGTTTCCATAAATCTTTTCACTTGCTCTTCATCCTCAAACACCTGCCAGTGCTTGATGTTATCTGGGATTGATGGTCGATAACACACCTCAATTTCATATCTTAAGAGAGGGTTCTGAGGTGGACGGAATGTACTAGCAGCCACTGCAAGGGAATCAACCATCCCGTTCTACTCTCTAGGCATAAACTGAATGTTAAATGCCAAGAAAAAATTTTCCACCAGGTCCCACACTTCGTTCCTATAAGCCCTTGGCCTAGGATGTTTGGTTTGACATTGATTCTTCACTTGTCTAACCACCAGTTCCAAATCTCCCAGAACCTTTAAAATATGTATATTCATGCTTCTGGCTGTCTGTAACCCTAACAGGAGTGCTTCGTATTTGGCCACATTATTAGTGGCTTCATATTCTATCTTGAAAGACAATGGGACCCATTTGCCTGTAGGAGAAATCAATAATACTCTGGCCCCATTACCTTCTCTTGAATTTTCTTCGTCAAAATGAATTGTCCAGATTCCTGCTTCATGGCTCTCTAAGGAATTCTCGGTCTTGATCTAGCAGAAGGATGGTTCATGAGCATAATCTTGATCTTCTTCTAGCATCAAGCATGAGAAATCTCCCTCTTTGCGCATGGGCGGGTAGGTCGCGAGTTTCGGCCTTAGTAACCATCTTGACAAATCTAGTTTCCTTTGTACAATCTCCTCTCCTAGTCACCAAAAAGGATCGTTGCATAGGTCAAGTCCAACTTGATTGACCA
The DNA here is from genome assembly GCA_034641835.2 of Pinus albicaulis. NCBI lineage: Eukaryota > Viridiplantae > Streptophyta > Pinopsida > Pinales > Pinaceae > Pinus > Pinus albicaulis. The sequence continues at coordinate 221,775,244 of CM076569.1, read as the reverse complement.
TTTTTGATCCCCTGGGACCTTAATGACAACATCTTGAAGCTGGCCGGATGTCGACCTGCTGATGTCCATCACCACACTTTTTGCGGGAATCTGGGCAAATTGACCACCAAATCCTGGATCATACCTAGGAACTTAACTCTTTTGGAGTCAAATGAATAGAGATATTTGTATGGCCAGGTGATTTAGAGTCCTAGTTGCTCCATGACTAACAGAGGCAATAGATTATGGGAAGCTCCCGAATCTAACATACAGTTATGTAATCGCAGGTCATGAATCACTAGAGACACATAAAAAGGAGGAGTAGAAGCATCTAATTCCTCAACGTGGGGGCCAAACACAACCATGGGTCTTTCTTCTTGAAGGTTGAGACTATCTGGGATGTGTGCTACTTCTAGAGGGAGCACGAAAGAGGTGACCTGGGACTAATATGCAGGCTGCTTCAACAATTCAGTCAAAGGAACTGGGATTTTGACATTCTCAAGCTCCTTTTGTAGACTAAAGGTAGGAGAGGACTTTTTTGTTGCGACCTCCTTTGACTCTTTATTTTCGGCCACGGGTTTGGCTTCTTTTGACATAGACTTGGCATTAGGGGAAATGGCTACTTTTGAAGAGGAAGGAATTTGATCATTAGATTGCAAAGGTTTGTTTAGAGGCCTCTTACCTTTGTCTATGACCTTTTGCATTGTTGACTCCTTCTGAGCAGGTGCTTCCTTCTGGGGTGGCTCTTCTCCCTGATCTTGAGTACGAGTCCTTTTCCTTGAAGATATGAGATCATATCTTCTATTGAACTGTGCTTGCATGAAATAAACAAATTTCTTACAATAGTAATAAATTTCTGGGTCTTCTGTCCCTATAGCCTTCTCTTCTTCTTGTAATGAGATCTCGGTTCCATCACTTCCTTACAAGGGGCATTCTGCTCCATCATTATTCGAAAAAGCAAGATATGCACCCTCTTGTTCATAGGCAGTGTCTTCAGTAGGACCATCTACTGGGCCTTCCAAATACAGCGGGTGTGGTACCTGATCTTGTTTCTCTTTCCATTCCCTTTGCAGTATTTGCAGAGGTGGTTTCCTATACTGAGGGTTGTAACCCCTATTTGGAGCATTCTGGAAATTCTTGGAGGATGAATTCTTGGTCTCCAATTCAAGTTTGATCAGCTTATTCTTAGTCATTTTATTCATTTCTTCAATTCTATTATCAGCTGAGTCTCTGTCTTGGCTAGAAGTAGACACCTCTTCTTTGCTCTTTCTTCTAACAACATGTTCTGATTTTCCCTTTGATTTGCCAATGGAGGCAAAATTTTCCTCCAACTCTAGTGCATCTGTTTGAGCATCATCCAGGGTGGCAAGCTTTCTTTCTCTTAAAGAGAAACCGAATTCTGAGTCAAAAGCTACTATGAAAACAAATTTAGTAGCGGTTTGATGTGGTTTCATATCAGCAAGAAGACTCAAATACAATTTATTAAACCTCTTGATGAACTCTGACACTCCTTCGTTATGTATTTTCTTGAGTGTGTTAAACTTAGTAAGACAATGTCCATGATCTTTCTTCTCCCCCTATTTTCTAAGAAAATTATCCTCCATTCCTTCCCAAGTGGTGATGGAACGGTTTCCTAATGTCTTAAACCATTTTCTGGCTTCACCATTAAGAGATTGAACAAATACTCTCAAGACTACATCTAGGTGTTCCACATTAAAGTTCTCTGTAAAAGAGCAGAAAACCTCAAGATGCTTTTGAGCTTCAATCTCATTTTCCCCATTGAATCGAGGTAAGATCTTCAGATAGTCCTGTGGCATATCATTCAACACTTCAGGTAATGCTAGGGGGGCATATTTATTCAACAAGAAGCCAAGAACGTTGGCCATTGGGGGAGGTGGAAGTAGTGCAAGGGTTTGGTGTGTAAAAGGAGGAGGAGGAGGTGGAAGTGAAGTATGAATGAAAATCAGAATGTATTGGACAATAGCTTTAGGTGTTGACGGGAACAACAGGTTGTTAATAGTAGATACTTCGGTGAATTTTTTGACCTCTTTGACCTCAGGAGTAGGGTGAAAGTCGTCTCTAATTTGGACACCTCCCCGGGGTGGACTATCTGAGTAGTAGTCGGTATCTCCCACAGTGGAGTCGAGACCTTGCACTTGGGCTACTTGAGAAGAAGAGGATGGAAAGTCTTCTAAAGAAAATTCAGGGAACTGAGTGTGGATGGATTGTCTTTCCCTCCAACTCCTTCTATGTAGGATCTTCTCTGGGTCAGACACAAAAGTGAGACGTATCTGACCTCAGGTATGGCTTACGAGGAGACAGGACTGCAAGTAAATTTTTCTGATAAATGAATGTGCAGTCGCCAAGGTGAGGGCTCTACAACTCTCAACTCTCCATGCTGACCTTTCTGAAGAGTGAATAAATATTTTGTCGAGGCCCAGGGATTCAAATTTTCTTAACTTCGTTCCCCGGCAATGGCGCCAAAAAGATGTTTTCATTGCTAGAGACAACCTTGAGTTGTGAAATACCAGTGCCTAGGACATATTATATAGCAAGGAGCATATGATATAACAAGGGAAGTTATTAGAGAAAGGCTCTCATGATATCTCCTGTAAACAGGAAGGTTGATTTGAATGGGACCAAAACTTTGAGACTTGACACAGGGAAAGCAATACTGTAGAGGCAATGTGTGAAATTTAGATAAAAATGTGTCAGATAATTCAAAGAAAACTTACTGTAAAGAGGTTTGGGTTCTAAAATACCTCATAGAAATAAATAACCAGAAGGTGTTTACTGCATATGAAATATTTAGATAATACTAACTATCATTGAGATGATATCCAGATACAAATATCAACATGTAATGGGCTTACAAAATTAAGAATCCATACATGACAAAAATGTTTTAAAAATAACATCCCATAGAAGCTAATATAGTAGAAGTATGGTTGAAGTGGAAAATGGAACAATATATCACGCCTGAGCCATATTTAAAGTGCTTGATAGGTTCTAGCATGAGTATCAACTAGGATAAATTCATACAAAAAACCAGTGAGCCACTCGCATTCCAGAACATGATACAAGAGAAATGGATGAAAACAAGATGAAAAATTAAACTATCACATAAAGGGGAGAGTTACAAACTGTGAAGAACCCTAGACTAGAATCCTCATTAAAGATGAACTCCTCCTCTCTGAGACCCAACGGGCTCTGTACATTCATATAAAAGTTCCACAAAAATGCATACAAAATTCTCTCACAACATATTTTTCTGAAAATATGGAACCCTATACAATCTGTTCTTGGGGATTTTTATAGGGGAAAAATGAGTCACAGGAGTGGATGATGAACATTAAATTGATTCATTAAAACAACATGGAGGATGCATCCATGCCCGTATCGCTTAATGGCACTGCATTGCTGTATTTACTTTATAGTATGGCTGAGTGGTCTTTAGTAGGTCGATATCTGACCTCTGATGTCTCATGAAGTCCTTTTGGCTGTAAAGCTCTCTGTTCTACCTTCTGGAATTGGTGAACTGGGTAGAAAGTCTACGGGCATCCATACTCCATAAATGCTGGTTCTGACAGTCTTTGAGGAGCTTCTGTCAGTGTAATTACTGTTTTTGGGCTCAAGGAGGCATGGAGGCTTTAATGGAAAGATGTACTGCCTGGAGAAAAACGTTCCACAGATATTCAAACAGAGATATGGCTGTTGTGTGTGCTCTTTTGATATTTAAACCGCGTCCTTATCTTTGAATACATGATTAGGCTCTAAATATTCAATTAACAGGCCCAAATCTCTTGAATCTGCTTTTGCCGTTTCGCTTAGCCATTGTTGTAATGGCCTCCCTGTGCTCACAATCACAGTGGCTGTGATTATGGAAAACAGAGTGAGTTCAACACTCCGAATACCCTGCACAATGTAATGAACCAATTATAAAATCCAGGGGAGGGGGAAGAAATGCTGTGGAGGCCTGTGGAATAGTGGTGAAATGGTGGAGAACAGGCAGAGAAATGATTTTTAGTGCAAACCATAAGGTTTGAACCTTCAGATGGAATACAAAGGAAATTGTGTGAAAACATATGAATGGGCTTGTATGGTGGGACCCAGTCAAGGGCGGAGGGTGATTGAACGCGAGCCGTTGGATCTCGAGAGGGGATCAACGGTGGAGGTAAAATGATGAAGTTAGTAGGACATGCGATGAAGCAATATGGATGAAATGTGCGATGCAATGTGGGCTATAAATCCGGATTAAACAGACGGTCGTGATTAAATCGAAAAATCGCAATCGGGGGAGGCAACGGGGGACACGTTTGAGAACTTACGATTGGCGATGGTGCGATTGAGCGCCAACCGTCCGATCTGGGTCAGATCGACGGCGGAGATTAAATTGGCGGGGAAACGAGATGGAGGTATTGGAGTAGAGCGGGAGAAATGAGGGCCATTGGATCACCCAGGATAGACAGTTCAGATTCAATCGAGGGATCGCAATCGGGGATGACAGAGGGTGGAACCTTTATGAACTCCCAATTGGCGATATCGTGATGTAGCGGTAGCCGTTGGATCTGGCGGAGAGATCAATGGTTGATACTCCATCAGGGAGGTAAAATAGGAAGAAGCGATGGGTGCAATGCGGAACGAGCGCTAACCATTGGATCTTGTAAAGATCGACGGCTCAGAACACGCCCGCGGTCTATAGAACAAGAGACCATCGCATCGAGGATTTTGATCTCGACAAAGAGAATGCACTACCGAACATCCTCCGATTCCGATTCGCGCCCTTTGACTTAACGCTTGGTCTTTATGGAGGGGAAGTGGTTAAGGGGCTGGCCGAAAGGGGCTAAGCTTTATTACAAGTAAAGTGGGGTTTTCGGCCCAGAAAAGAGGATTTTAAGGCTAAGGGAATCGGTAGAGGGAAAAAGGGATATTAAACCAAAGCAGTGTGTTCATAGGTTAAAGGGAAGATGGGATTATTTAGAGGGTTAGTGGGAATAAAATAGGGAAATGGAGGCCTTTTTGGGCATTCTTCTTCACGGAAACATAGAGACTTTATAATGGAAACAACAGTGAGGATTCATCGAAGTCAAAAGGTACAAGGAGACTTCAAGGATGATTTTTTTCGGAAGAGCTTCCTTGAAAGCTCGGTGGCGATTTTGACCCCCTTTGTTTGCTTGTCAAAAATTTATAGGGGCTAACATGATCAACAGTCCCCATCGATCATAACACAGCTTTGGCTCTATACAACATAATATTCCATCGAGATATCGCTAAGTTCGAAGGAAACAAAGGTTATGATCGGCTACACATGTCACCGCCTTTCATCTATGGTCTATTTCTAACTCCATGGTGGATGATAGTATCTGACTTCGAATTTTCCCTCACACTCTCACAGGCAACGCTGCCAAATGGTACATTGAGTAACCATGTGGAGCCGTCAACACTTTTGGTGCCTTAGCTACGGAATTTCTTAAGAATTTACAATTACTTATTAGATACGAAACCAACATGGAACTATTAACGTCGCTACGCCAAGACGCCGCCACCCACATCTCTGATCACATTCATGAATGGAGACATAGGCAGAGGTTAGTCAAAGTGCTAATCTCGGATCATCTATTATCGAACTGGTTTTGTAAGTCACTCTTACCACCCCTTTCTAAAGACGTTTGCTTTTCTGGTGTGGTCACGGAATACCAATCCATCCGTCATGCACAACATCTAGATCTCATCTATTCACAATCTAGCATGTTGTATGACTTACTCCCCCATGACCCTGGAAACTCAAATCCTTCCGCTACTCAGTTACATGAAGCACATGCTAACGACCTCGTTGGCATAACTTTCGGTGTAGTTGTAAAACAACTCAATGGGGAAGCTTCTCAGCCATCTTCAGATACCATTGCCCCTACCCAATTGGATGCTCTTCCTACCGCTGAGGTACACTCTATGTAGTCTACACAAAAACCTAGGGGCAAGAACAAGAAGAATAAGAAAAATATCGCTCCGTCTGAGGAGCAGCCCAACACTCAGAATAATGAAGACCGAGCTCTTGTAAAAAAGCTGACAAAGGGAAATACAAAACTATCAGATTCCAATGCAAAATTTTTGCGGAGACCCACTTGAAATACAAATGTCCTTGACTGCAAGAATGCACATATTTTATCACGCAAAACGATTCTAGAAGGATGCCTGTTGTCCTTCACAACCCTTTCCCTAATCCACAACAGCAACAACATCTGGTTGCAAACCCACCACAACCCCTGCAAGGGGGAAATGGTGGTGCTCATCCTTTCGGTGAAGGATCATCTGTCATTTATGGCATGGAGATTGTTGAAATCCAAAACCGAACCAAAACCTATGGAAATCTAGTCATTGATGCTCACAATCCTAGTTCAAGTTCGAGTCCACCACTGCCCAACGATATTCATATCGAAAGGACTGCTGCTGACCTTGTCATTCATCCCCCAAAAGGGACCCTTTGACACACGACTCATAACACCTCTATACGTGCTGCCAAAAACTACAACATTGTAGAAGACTTGGCGCAAGCACCGTTAGCTATGTCTGCATTGGAAGTGTTGCAGACCTGCCCAATTCAAAGGAAAGCTCTGCTTTCAACCATTGGTGGAATTGATCCTTAGGATTCTACACTAGCCATCTTTGACATGGAAAAATGAAAACCTAACCTTTCCCATTAGCTTTCTTTTCAGGTTCAAGTCGTTTTGAAAGGCAGGCTAATCCATTGCACTGTCATAGACGAAGGTGCTTCGACCTGTGTAATATCAACTGCGTGCTGGCTTGCTTTGGGTTCTCCTACTTTGTTGCCACTGTTAAATTCCCTAAAAGAATTCAATGGTCACACCTTCCTCCGAAAAGGCTACCTTGCTAGCTACCCCATTACACTTAGTGGGAAAGCGATAACTGTTGACATAGAAATAATAGATTGTCATCTCAACTATAATCTCGTTTTGGGTCGCAGTTGGTCTTATGCAATGAATGTCATTGCCTCTTTAGTTTTATGACTCATCATTTTTCCTTTGGATGGGAAGATAGTTATAGTGGACAACTATCCTTCTGCACCCCAGATTATTCCACATTACCTAGCAGCACCATATCCCTAGTAGGAGGAGTCCTTGACTATTATGTCAACATCAATACCAGTCTTCTGAAGGCATCTTCCCTTGTGTGTTGTTTTCCTCTCTCACTTCCCGAGGTTCCAAAAATGGTTTTAATGATATCCACCATCTCAAATGGCTCTATCAACCCCTAGATCCTACCGGTGCCTTTATAAATTTATTCCTATGGAGATCAGATGCCACTATCACCAGTTCAGTTGGCTTATCAAGCCATCCAATAAACATCTGAAACCTCCATTTCTTTGGTTTTGACCAATGGTACCACCCTCCCGCCCAACACTACTCCTTTTATAGATCTCCTCGATGAAGTCCTAGCTTCAGACAAATCTATCCGAGAGATCATGTGTTTAGAAGAATGACCTTGGGGAGAGTTTCACCATCATGCTTCGATTTCTGATTTGGACACGACCACTATACAAATCCCACCTTTTGACCCACCTAAGATCATCCCATCCGCATATACGACTATTTTAAACTATCGACGCGGAAGGAAACATGGGAAATATTTCTAAGACCATGCTCATAGATATCTCGGTCAAAACTGGTATCGTGGAAAATATACAGATTGGAGCAGATTGCAGTCCGAAGGAAATTGCATGCTTCACATCCATTTTTAATTAGTTCCGTGATGTTTTATCTTGGTCTTATGATGAAATTCCCATCATATATCCTTCTATAGTCAAGCATGAAATCAAGATATATGACAATGCCAAGCCTATCCAGCCGAGGTTATGACTTGTCCACCCTTGCAAAGAAGCAACTATCAAGACAAAAGTCGAAAAAATATTACACACTGGTTTCATTTATCTCGTTCCTTTAACAAAATGGGTACCCAATCTCATAGATAAGATACAAGGCACCATTCGAGTCTGTTTCAATAATCGTGATTTGAAAGCCGCATGTCCAAAAGACAATTATCCTACTTCGTTTATAGATCATATTATCGACGATTGTGCCAGATACAAATATTTCTCCTTTATGGATGGCTTTTTGGGATATAACCAGATCGCGATTAAAAAACATGAACAACATAAAACTGCCTTCATTTGTCCTTGGGGCACATTTGCATATTGAACGCTCTCATTCCATCTCAAGAATGTTGGAGCCACATTTCAAAGGGCCATGGACTATGCATTTCACGATATCAAACACATTGTACAATCTTACTTGGATGATCTTCTTGCTCATTCCACGTAACTAGCTCAACACCTTTCTCATCTTAGAGAAATCTTCGCTCGGTGTAGCTTCTACAACATCTATCTGAATCCACATAAATGCATATTTTTGTCGATCTGGACGACCTCTTGGATTAATTATGTCCAAACACGGGATTAGGGTTGATCTCTATAAGGTAAGAGAAATTATTGAATTACCTACACCACAATCCATCTTACAACCTGAATGCTTGCAAGGGAAGGAAAAATTATTGCGTCGCTTAATCGTAAACTATTCCGAGATGATGAAAGGATTTATGTGATTACTCAATCAAGGGGTACCATATCTCTGGGATGATCAAGCTCAACTATCATTTGATGCCCTGAAACGGGCACTCATTTCTGCCCCACTTCTTAGTGCCCCCAATTATTTGAGCGACTTTCTCCTCTATCTGACAGCCTCACCATCGTCACTAGGAATGGTTTTGGTTCTAGTTCATGATGACAATAGTGAGCATGTGATCTATTATCTGTTAAAAGGTCTTGTTGGACTTGAATTACGATATTCACACATGGAGAAACTATCTCTAGTGGTTGTCTTCAATGTCACCTGTATCTGACATTACATATTGCTACAGCAGACTACTGTCATTTCTTTGGAGAATCCCATGAGACACATATTGTCTCGCCAGATCATTGGAGGAAAATTTTCCAAATGGATTGTAATCCTCCAATAATTTGACTTGGTTTTCGTTGCTGCCAAAGCTAATAAATCTCTAGCCTTCACCGAACTACTGTTGGATCTTCCTAGAGTTGACCCGGAAGAAGTAGCTCATGATCCATTTCCTAATGAATCTGTCTATTTGGTCGACTCTACTGATACTTGGTATGGGGATATTCTTGTCTACCTCCAAACTCAACCATTCCACCCAACTCTAACGTCAGATGACTGTCGTCGGATTTTTCACCAAGCGAAACACTATATCATGCTGAATGATACTCTATATTATCATGGTGTCTGTTAGTGCCTAAATCTACCTCAGGCTGAGAAAGGCATAATCTAGGGTAACATCAAACCACGCTTAACCTGGTAGCTAGCCCTACCAGGTCGGGAGAGGGCTCTCTCCTTGTCAATCTCAGCAAAAAATGATCAATGAGGCTTGAGATGACTTGATGTGAAGACTAATTTTAGGCTAGGTATGTGTGCAAAAGAGTTTGATTGAATTTAATGATGTTTTGTTGGCTCAACTGGAAAGGCAGATTTGGGCCTGGGCAATGAGGCTCAGTTTTGCAGAGATCTCTATGGGGCGAGGTAGGAAAATGGTTTGGTACTTAAAATTGAGTGAGATGGAGAGTTTTTAGACTGGCGAGGAGTTGGAGAGGGCATGAAAGTCTCAGGGATCCTCTTCAAATAGCTGAAAACATAAATAACTAAACAAACCCTAGGTAGAGCACTGCAATTTCAATGGATTCTACATTTATCTTTGTTTGATTTAGTTAGGATGAAATAAAGAGAGATATGGCATACATAAAACACATGTAGACTCAAAATTATAGAAGAAAACACAATACCAAACCAAGATGCCACATGAATCCCATAAAGTGCTGCAAACCACTGGTCTATTCCTTAGCCAAACTGCAGAGATGAATGTACAATAATGCTCAAAGCATTCCCAAAAATCCAACCATGCTAATGACTGAAAAATCACAAGATATTGGAAAAAAACAACTCATCCTAGCCTCTAGGGGTCGAGCTCATGAGTTTAGGAGCTGTTCCAACAAATTCTAAACTGAGAACTAAAAAGTAGGCAGTGGAACAACTTGCCTCTAAAAACTAGGGAACTGATTCATTCAGTTGTAAACTACCTTTTCATGGATGAATCTACCTCTATGAGTGAAAATTTAGCATAATTACATCAAAATCCATCAATTCACATTGAATTACATCATGAGTTTGACAATTAGAAAGAGAAAATTCAAACTTGTCAAGAATTTGGCGAAAAACAAAGTTTTTGACCAAAAATGAGCAAAATTCCTCCAATGTGCCGCGCTGATTTCCCTATGCGTAGGGTCTTTTTATAGCTGATTTTGGAGGCCTTCCTGGTGTCCAAATTGGGCAGGGGACATCTCTTTGGAAATATTATTGAGTATACTTTCCAACCCAACTTGAATTTTTCAATTTTGAGTTCATTTTCCTTGTCAGAAATCAAATCTCCCAAGACTAGTCAAAATGTGAAAAATGAGGCTGCCTCAAGGCAGAGTGCTGTTTCAGTCAACTTTTGAAGGTCTTCCTCAACTCCAAACTGAGCTCATGATAGCTCATTGGAAATATATTTGTGTCTAGTTATCATTTGACTCATCAAGAAAGTCATTTGGCCAACCAAGCTAGGAGAAAGCTTGATTTTCCCAAGGTCACTTAAGAGGGGCAACAATTCTCCTGAGGCAAGTGTATTTTTTACATTTCTCTAAAACCATGACACCTGTGTAAAAATTGAAGGAGTTTTTTTATTATTTGGCCTATTTTGGACAAAAACCTCTCTCAGTTTTCCCAAATTAATCTTTTATTGCTCAGAAAAATCATTGGAGTAAAAGCTATCCCGATGTGTGGAACAAGGGATTTGTTGAAATGAAGTTAAATGAAGAGGATAAGGGGCTTCTAAATTCTTGAGAAAATTTTTAGAAGTAGGGAGGGATGTTAGGAAGTAGGGGAAAGTGTAATCTCAAAGATTGAGTGAGGGGAAGGGGTCAAAAAGGGCAAAACACAGGCCTAGCCTAGAAAATTGTCAAGTTGTAGCAAGAAACTAGGGTTTGTGCGAAAATGAGGAATTTGGGGGATATCAGTGATGGGAAGTGTTTAATAAGGTACATAAAGGATAGGGGAAGGTGTATGAACTTCAGGATACAAGTTTTTCTAATGATTTGACCATCCAAGATAAATTACCTCCAAAACCCTAGGAGAGGGAAATGAACCTTACCTAGGCACAACTGAAGCATGAACAAGGTGTAAAAAGACCCAGTGGAACTTGAAATGATGATGAAAACCTCTGAACGATGGTACACTCATCTGAATGGTGACATGGACCGACATTTGGACAACTTTGAAAGGAGTGAAAGCAAACCCTAGACCTAATACCTAGTGACCAAGTTTTGCTTGAAGACTCACTGAAATGACAAAATTTGACCTTGACACCTTAAAATCACTTTGTAAGAGAATGTTTGATCACTGGAGGAAGGCTGAAAAGACTTACACTAACATTGGCTCCAATGGGGATGTTAGCTCCTTGGAGGTGCCAAGAACTACAGATCTTTGGAAAGCAGACAATGCCTTCATCCATTGGGCAATGGAGTCAAAAACTCAAGCTGAAATGCATGACTGAAAAATGATGACTTGACGACACAAATTGACTCTCACTCAACTAAAAACTAACTCAATACTTAAACACAACCGACAAACTGAAAAATATGCTCAATATGAAGCTTATTCAATACAACCTACTCTAGTTGTTCCATTCATCACCTGATCAAGTGAAATGAAACAACCAATGCAACCAAGTAAGTATTCCAGCTGCAGTTTGAATTCTCCGCAAGTGCTCACTTATGAACAACAAGAGAGAACTACTGAAAGGAAACTCCCATGAAAACTTGGAAACAAATCCGTTGAATGATATGGATTCTCTATCCGCCTCCAAAAACACTGCATAAGGATCTTGAAGTTCATGCACACTGGGACTTAGCTCATCCAATGGTTACTTCTCTTCTCCTCTTACCATGAATGCAAACTTTGTTTTAAGCTTTGTGACGAGACTCCTGCTAAAAATGATAAAGAAACCAGCTGCTGGATCAAGTTTATATCAGCACACATTTCAAGTTCACATGTAGTCAAAGCATCCAACACATCAGCTATTGGATCGTGAAAAACTTGAAAATACTGTTGCAACCCATTTTCTATTGGTTACGATGAGATTACATGATTTCCTACAGGCTGCTCATTTGAAGATATAATATGCAATTTACCCTTCAAAAACTGAAATGATTCAAAACAAAATGGTACAGAATCATCTTGTATCATTTGATCATATGTGCCAGCTTCCATGTCTTCATCTGCAATTTGACAATCAATGGCATTCGGGGGCCGCAAATCTGGATATGAGAAGTCTTGAACAAGGTTTTTATTTCCCTTAAGATGGTCCAAATCAAGACTTGTCGGCAGTTGATTTCAGATTGCATGAATGTTGTCTCTGATGAACTAAAAAGAGGCAAAACAAAAAGGCAAAGATCCTTCACTTACTTCAAAATTTGCTGCACTTTCCTCGTCATTTCCATAGCTGATATGTGATGGTTGAACATTGTATTCATGCTGCTGAAAGTGAACTTCTTCCTCCTAGAAAATAGCTGCTGATTTTTCTGCAAGATTAGCTTATGTTTGGAGAACATAATCATCATCATACTGGTCAAACTGAGGCAAATCATCAGTATAAAACACATCATCAAGCATACATGTCATATCAATAGATTTCTCTTCTCCAAGATGATCTATAAAACAATCGTTATCAGATCTAGGACAACTGGGATAAGAAACAAAATGTTTTGGATCAACAACTTGTTCTTCTTCAATCAGCGAGCCATGGGATTGAACATTATACTCATTCCTTGTGATGATCCTTTGCATCATCTCTTCCACTGCACTTACCAAAATGTCAAGCTTTACCTCTAGAGATGTTGATTCCTCCATATCTATGTTTTTCATCTCTTCTTCCTTCAACTTTGCCCTTCGGATCAGCAAATGAGCCTCTACATCTACTGCACTGTTCTGCATCTCTTCAAGTGTTGCAAGATTCCTTTCTCTCAGCTGAAACTCCATTTCTGGATCAAAGGCACCCGGGTAGTGCAAGAGAGCGGATCCAAGAGGAGGTCTTATATTAACTGGCATCGAATAATAAACTTGGTTAAATCTGGCAGAAAACTGTTGTACTTTCTCCCCTGGCAGTCGTTTCAGTTGGTTATTGTAGAAATTTGCTGAATAATAACTAATTATCCACCGAGACTATCCTGGTCACATACTATTTGATCTTCATACACAACACGTAATCTCTTCCACTCAACTCAACTCAGATCATCACACATGCGGAAACAAAATCAAGCGATAACACATCAAATCATCATACACATTAACACAGTATGTATGGGGAAAGCTTATAGCTGAAAACCCCGCAGCTATTGTGTATATTATAATGGAGAAATCAAGTAACTAAATCAGTACAATACTCCTCACAAGTACTCAGTACTTTCTCATACAGTTACTCACAATCTAGCTTGGTTTTGAACATGTTACTGGTTCAAAACTCACCACTAATTGCCTTGCCTCTATTGCGTGTTTCAATGCTATGGGATGGCCTCTTTATATAGATAAACCACCAGCCTAAACTGCGCAATCCTCATGGGCTTACTCCACCTATCTGTGTGTTGCAAATAGCAACAGTATAGTCACAACCGATAGCTAACTCCACCCTTTCATCTACCTCTTTCACTGGTCTCCACTGAACTGATCATACACTGTAGTGAACTGATGTGTTCTTGAGTTGAATAATGAGTTACTAATTAATGAATTAAATAATATTTTATTCACTCCACTCATAACTAATTGATTAGCTAGTTAAACTAATCTCAACCAGTTCAACTAAAATAAACAGAACACAACTCCACTAGCTGTCTCATTAACTCCACCAAACTTCTGCCACTGAAGTCCTAACTGAAGTCAACCATGCATGATGCCATCAAACCCTTGGGAATAGCGTAATTCCTCTGTCAGATGCATGAGCCACTTCTGTAGCTCGAACTGAAGTGCTCCAAGAGAGTAAACTGCTATTTATAGTCCAAATATTATTAAGGGTAAATAATATTTGACTTCCCTATTTTTAGGAGAGGCAGTCTAAAAATAGACTTCGACCTCTTTGACCTAAAAAATAGAGTCTCATCTATTTTTACCAACATGACCAATATCGAGAATCTCAAGCTGGAATCCACAGGAACCATGCTCCATGTGTCTAAAAATAGACATGAGTCTAAATAAATTTGCGCGAGAATTGGCACAGACACTTGGTGAAGGCGACTTCATTTCACCAAGCTCCATCATCTTGCTGCATTCTCAACACTCCCACTCGTGAAGATATGGATTATATCAGCCCCTATCCACCCTTTCTGTGGAATTTCGAACTTGCTCTGGTGAGCGCCTTCGTCGGGGATGTCGGCATCCTGATCTCAGTATAGAATATGAAAGCATCATGATTCTCCAGCTGCACACAATCTACGATATGGTGGTCTTTGATGTCGATATGTTTGAACTATCCATGGAAATGTTGGATTAGCGAGAGCTTGATGCAGCTACGGTTATCACGGTAGATCCTTTGTGGGCTCAAATGCAACTTTAATTTCAAACCTGAGGATGCCTCATCCAAATAGCCTTGCATGCAGCCAAGCTTGCTGCCATGTACTCGGCCTCCGTGGAACTGAGTGCCACAAATATTTGCTTCCTGTTGTACCAGGAAACTACTGTCGACCCGATACTGAAGATCCCTCCAGATGTGCTCTTTCGGTCCATTGGGCTCGCTGCCCAATCTGCATCCGTGAAGCCGCAAAGCTTCACCCCATCCTCTTGTCTGTACCACAAGCCATATCCCGATGTGCCTCTAAGATATCGAAATACATGCTTGCCTGCATTCCAGAAGAGCTTGGTAGGCTTAACCATAGCTTGCAAAATCTGGTTAACATCATAGCATATATCGGGTCGTGTATTGACCAGATACATAAGCGACCCCACCAACTGTCGATAGACAGTGGCATCCACTACCTTCGCTGAAGTAGCATCCTCCTTCCTCTAACCACCAGGAAGAGGAGTATCAACAGGCTTGCAGCCTTGCATGTTGAACCTCTCAAGAATCTCCCGGGCATACTTTCCCTGAGAAACAAACAGTCCTCCGCTGCGCTGCCAAATCTCCAATCCCAGGAAATAATGAAGGATGCCCAAGTCCTTCATCTCAAACTCTCGTGCAAGATCCTCCTTGCATGAAAGTATCAAATGCTCATCGCCCGTCAAAATCAGATCATCTACATACAGTACGATGATCAACAGCTTCCCCTCCACCACAATCTGGTACAGGTTAGGATCCGCCTCACTCTTGGAGAATCCAAGCCCGGTGAAGTAGCTGTCTATCCGAGTGTACCAAGCACGAGGTGCTTGCTTCAGCCCGTACGGTGCTCTCTTGAGTCGGCACACATGCGACTCACTGCTGAAGATCTCAAAACCTTCAGGCTGCTCTATGTACACCTCCTCCTCAATAAATCCATTGAGGAACGCAGTCTTCACATCCATCTGATGAATGTGCCACCCCATCTGCGCTGAGAGAGCAAGGATCGCCCATATGGAAGAGTACCTTGCGACAGGTGCAAAAGTCTCCTCATAATCGATCCCCTCGATCTGTGAAAAGCCACGGGCGACAAATCTCGCCTTGTACTTCTCCACACTCCCGTCAGCCGCCTGCTTCACTTTGTAGATCCATCGCGAACCCACCACTGATTTTCCCACCGGTCTTAGGACAATCTCCCATGCACTGTTTCTGACGATCGAATCATATTCTTCGATCATGGCATCAACCCATGCGGGTTCCTCCACAGCTTCCTCAAAAGAGGATGGCTCCGTCACAACACATTGAATCACAAGAGCCATGTATCCAGTGTACCGATCCGGTGACTGTCTCTGTCTGCGCTGTGCTGTAGGTGGTCCTACAACCTTCTCTGCATCCCGAGCCAGTCGCTCAGCTTCTGTAGTGCGCATGCGCCCTCTGATGGTTGGCGCTGCCTGAGTGGTTTCTTCCACCTCCTGAACCTCCTCTTGTGGCTGATCCACATCCGGAAGCTCCTCCTTAGGAACTAACAGCTCCTCATCTGCATGCAAGTGTAGCTCCCTCTCGAGCGAACACTGCATGGCTTTCTCCTCCTGAAATTTTATATCCCGTCGCACAACAGTCTTGCGACTGTCTGGCACATACACCCGATAGTTGTGAGGTGTATCGGTGTACCCCACAAATATTCCAACTTCAGCAGTTGGATCCAGCTTCCTTCTTGCATCCTTCGTCACATGCATGTAGACAGGAGATCCGAAAATCCGCAAATGGGAAATATCGGGCCTCTTGCCAGAATAAGCCTCCTCTGGTGTACTCATGCCAAGAACCTTGTGAGGACAACGGTTCTGCACATACACTGCTGTATTGCATGCCTCAGTCCACAAGTGAAGGGGTAGGCCCTGATCATGCAACATCGCCCGTGCAGCACCCACGATCGTTCTGTTCTTCCGCTCAGCCACCCCGTTCTGCTGTGGGTTATGGGGTGCGATGAGCTCTCTCGGAATCCCTTCTGCGCTGCAGAACTCCTTGAATTCAGCCGAGATGAATTCACCACCGTTATCACTCCTTAGAGCAATCACCTTCTTCCCCGACTCCTTCTCGACCAGTGCTTTAAACTCACAGAACTTCGCGAATGTATCACTCTCCTTCTGCATGAAGAAGATCCAGCACTTTCGAGAGAAATCATCAACAAAGATCACATAATACTTGTGCTTTGCTATCGAAGCAACTGAGAAAGGACCACACACATCTGTGTGAACTCTCTCAAGGATCATCGTGGCGCGACTATCCTTCTCGTGAAAGGTGGCTTTCACATAATTCCCTAAAGTACACCCCTTGCACTGATCTGACTGCGCAAGGGTGCCCTTAGGAAGTCCAGTAGAAATCTGCTGCAGAATCTTCAAAGCTCCATGGTGAAGATGGCCCAATCTCCTGTGCCATAGTTCGCCCTCATCATCCTGGCTCACCACTTCTCCCGCCTTGCATGCCATAGCTGCGCAGTCATCTACCTGCAACTGATAAAGGTTCTGAGTTCGAACCCCTATCTTCCGGGTCTCTCCAGTAGTCTTACTGCGCAGGAAGGCTTTTCCTTCGCCGAAGACCACATCATACCCCTTATCCTCCAACATCGCCACAGAGATCAAGTTCTTCTTCAATCCAGGTACATGCATGACATCCTTCAATACAAAGGGTTTACCAGACTCCCTCTAAAAGGATATGGTACCAATACCAGTCGCACTGTATCTACCATCATCGCCCATCTCGATGTGCACACCCAAATCTTTGTCCTCCAGATCTGAGAACAACTCCCGATCTCCCGTCATATGAAATGACGCACCGCTGTCCAAGAACCATACCGATCCCAGCACACTTGAAACCAAGCATGCGATCGGTGAAAAGTCAAGCTCGAACTATGAAGCCAAAGCTTCTCCATCTGCAGATCTTCCCGCTTGCTTGTTCTTCTTCTTCTTTGGACAATTGGTAGCATAATGTTCGTGATCATGGCAGTGAAAACACTTCACTTTCGCCATATCCTGCTTCTTTCCCTTTGCACCGGAATGAGAAGTTTTCTTACCCTTCCCCTTCTTTGCTTTGGCAACCAAAGCACAATTTTCTTCATCAGCTCCCTTTGATGAAGATCCATCTCAAGTAGTCCTCCTTATCTCCTCCTGCATGAGATCCGCCCAAAGGCGCTCCCATCTCGGCAGCTTCTCCTGACCATTGACACTATCTTGATATGAGTGCCAAGCCTTCGGAAGACCAAGGAGAGCCAGGTCGACCATGTCCTCGTCTTCGACAGTCACCCCCACACTTCCCGGCTCATCTCTGCATTGAGTGAACTTCGTGAGGTATTTGGCGATACTGTCGCCCTTCTCCATCTTGATGTTCCTGAGCTTATCTTTGAGCGCCATCTTCCTTTGGTCGCTCTTACTCTGGAATAGATCCGTCAAAGCTTTCCACATTAAATATGGAGAAGCCTTTCCATGCAGGCTGGATACAATATGATCCTTGACGCCCTCCAACGGGATCCTTCGACATTTCGCCATCTTCTTTTGCCATGCTTTGACTTCAGCAGGATCAGTGGTATTTTTGACATCCGTATCTACGAACTCCTTTAGACCATTATCTTCTAATACTGCCTCCATGCGATCCTTCCATGCAACATAATTTGAACTGCCTTCAAGAGCATATTCGAGTCGCAAACCGTTGAAAGACATTTTCAACACCGGCACCAAGAAAACAAAACTGCTGCAAAATTTTGAATTCCACCTCAAAGCTCAACCGCTCTAGATCTGTGAGAACAAATTATTTCTAGCACAGAGATTGACTGCAAGGGGCATTTACTAGACCTTTCACTTTCCGAAGAAAGATGAATCCGGAGGCTACCTGGCCCGCATGCAGACTCTGTCTACCGAAATAAGTTTGTAATCACTGTGATGATCAATCTGAACTTCAATAGCTCCGATACCATGTAGAAATTTGCTGAATAATAAATAATTATCCACCAAGACTATCCTGGTCACATACTATTTGATCTTCATACACAACACATAATCTCTTCCACTCAACTCAACTCAGATCATCACACATGCGGAAATAAAATCAAGCGATAACACATCAAATCATCATACACATTAACACAGTATGTATGGGGAAAGGTTATAGCTGAAAACCCCGCAGCTATTGTGTATATTATAATGGAGAAATCATGTAACAAACTCAGTACAATACTCCTCACAAGTACTCAGTACTTTCTCATAAAGTTACACACAATCTAGCTCAATTTTGAACAGGTTACTGGTTCAAAACTCACCGCCAATTTCATTGCCTCTATTGCGTGTTTCAATGCTATGGGATGGCCTCTTTATATAGATAAACCACCAGCCTAAACTGCGCAATCCTCATGGGCTTACTCCTCCTATCTGTGTGTTGCAAATAGCAACAGTATAGTCACAACTGATAGCTAGCTCCACCCTTTCATCTACCTCTTTCACTGGTCTCCACTGAACTGATCATGCACTGTAGTGAACTGATGTGTTCCTGAGTTGAATAATGAGTTACTAATTAATGAATTAAATAATATTTAATTCACTCCACTCATAACTAATTGATTAGCTAGTTAAACTAATCTCAACTAGTTCAACTAAAATAAACAGAACACAACTCCACTATCTGTCTCATTAACTCCACCAAACTTCTGCCACTGAAGTCCTAACCGAAGTCAACCATGCATGAGCTCAATACCCCATAAGAAAAAGCGTATTTCCTTATGGCAGTTGCATGTGCCACATCCGTAGCTCAAACTGAAGTGCTCCAAGAGAGTAAACTGATGTTTAGAGTCCAAATATTATTAAGGGTAAATAATATTTGACTTCCATATTTTTAGGAGAGGCAGTCTAAAAATAGCCTTCGACCTCTTCGACCTAAAAAATAGAGTCTCATCTATTTTTACCAACATGACCAATTCTCCAAGAATCTCAAACTGGAATCCCCGAACCATGCTCCATATGTCTAAAAATAGACTTTGCGCCAGAATTCGCCTGCGGGCCCACTTGGTGAAGGCGACTTCATTTCACCAAGCTCCATCATCTGGCTACATTCTCAACAGTTATACTCTTCTATAATCAAGAAAGGGTTCTGTCTGACCACCCACCTGTTGAGGAAAATTTTGACGAACTGCTGGAAATATGAGATGCTTGCATCAGGCAGGGTTTTGAACCAACTCTTGACTTTGCCTTGCAACGAAAGAGAAAAAATCCTAATACTGACATCCTCTTCATCAACTTCAAAAAGGTCAAGAAAAGACTCAAAATTTAGAACATGTCTCTCAACAGTGATGTTGTCGTGTTCACCATCAAATCTTGGTAGATATAGGTCATGATTTTTAGGGAAAGCATGGGATATAGGAGGTAAAATCAGAGGCTTGTATTGATCTGGAATTTTACAAGGTATAGGGGTATGTACAAATGCTGCAGAATCAGTCTTGGTCTCTTGAGGTTCATCATTTTGAAGACGGTCATCACAAGATTCAGAAAAAGGGTCTTGATCAAGCTCAAAGGCATGCAAATATTTGGTATTTAAAATCTTCAAAGGGAAGGAATCAAATGCAGGTCGAGGATCTTTTCTCAAATACAATATACTTTGCAAAGCCTTCTTGAAATTCTTGGGAAAAGAGAAGAAAATTTTGGTGATTTAACATCTGGTAGATTCTAAACATGTTTCTTATTGTCCTTTCTTGCTGTTTTATATAATCAGAATTGTCCTCCAATGGAGTCCTTGGATCTTATCTCGAAACTAATTTAGAGTCGCCAGGTGAATGATTTCAGCCTTGTGGTGTCTGATCATTGTCCACCATCAACAATCAGATCTGAACTTGATTAGATTCTACTGAGGAAACCAGATGTTCAGTTCATAAACTAGACCAGAGATTGACTGAAGCAGCATTCATCTACTTTCACTAATGCAAAGCAAGAATGTTTCGAAGGCTACCTGGCTAACTTCAGGCTTCGTCTGTAGTTTATAAAGCAAACAACAAAATTTTCGTCTTCCCTAGTATGGTCGCCACTATGTTAGTGCCTAAATCTACCTCAGGCTGAGAAAGGCAGAATCTAGGGTACCATCAAACCACGCTTAACCTGCTAGCTAGCCCTACTAGGTTGGGAGAGGGCTCTCTCCTTGTCAATCTCAGCAAACAATGATCAATGAGGCTTGAGATGACTTTATGTGAAGACTGATTTTAGGCTAGGTATGTGTGCAAAAGAGTTTGATTGAATTTAATGATGTTTTGTTTGCTCAAATGGAAAGGCAGATTTGGGCCTGGGGAATGAGGCTCAGTTTTGCAGAGATCTCTATGGGGCGAGGTAGGAAAATGGTTTGGTACTTCAAATTGAGTGAGATGGAGAGTTTTTAGACTGGTGATGAGTTGGAGAGGGCATGAAAGTCTCAGGGATCCTCTTCAAATAGCTGAAAACATAAATAACTAAACAAACCCTAGGTAGAGCATTGCAATTTGAATGGATTCTACCTTTATCTTTGTTTGATTTAGTTAAGATGAAATAAAGAGAGATATGGCATACATAAAACACATGTAGACTTAAAATTACAGAAGAAAACACAATACCAAAGCAATATTCCACATGAGCCCCATAAAATTCTACAAACCATTGGTCTATTCCTTAGCCAAACTGCAGAGATGAATGTACAATAATGCTCAAAGCATTCCCAAAAGTCCAACCATGCTAATGACTAAAAAATCACAAGATATAGGCAAAAAACAACTCATCCTAGCCTCTAGGGGTCGAGCTCATGAGTTTAGGAGCTGTTCCAACAAATTCTAAGTTGAGAACTAAAAAGTAGGCAGTGGAACAACTTGCCTCTAAAAACTAGGGAATTGATTCATTCAGTTGTAAACTGCCTTTTCATGGATGAATCTACCTATATGAGTGAAAATTTAGCATAATTACATCAAAATCCATCAATTCACATTGAATTACATCATGAGTTTGAAAATTATAAAGAGAAAAGTCAAACTTTTCAAGAAACTAGGCGAAAAACAAAGTTTTTGACAAAAAATGAGCAAAATTCTTCCAATGCGCCACGCTGATTTCCTTATGCATAGCACATTTTTGCAGCTGATTTTGGAGGCCTTCCTAGTGTCCAAATTGGACGCGGGATAGCTCGCTGGAAATATTATTGAGTCTACTTTCCAAACCAACTTTAATTTTTCAATTTGGAGTTCATTTGCCTTGTCAAAAATCAAATCTCCCAAGACTGGTCAAAATGTGCAAAATGAGGCTGCCTCAAGGCAGAGTGCTGTTGCAGTCAATTTTTTAAGGTCTTCCTAAACTCCAAATTGAGCTCATGATATCTCATTTGAAATCTCGATGTGTCTAGTTATCATTTGACTCATCAAGTAAGTCATTTGTCCAACCAAGCTAGGAGAAAGCTTGATTTTCCCAAGGTCACTTCAAAGGTGCATCAATTCTCCTGAGGCAACTGTATTTTTGAAAATTCTCTAAAAAAATGACACTTGTGTAAAGAGTGAAGGAGTTTTTTCTTCTTTGGTATATTTTGGACAAAAACCTCTCTCAGTTTTCCCAAATTCATCTTTTATTGCTCAGAAACATCATTGGAGTAAAACCTATCTCGATGTGTGGAACAAGGGATTTGTCGAAATGAAGTGAAATGAAGGGGATAAGGGGCTTCTAAATTCTTGAGGAAATTTTTGGAAGTAGGGAGGGATGTTAGGAAGTAGGGGAAATTTTAATTTCAAAGATTGAGTGAGGGGAAAGGGTCCAAAAGGGAAAAACACAGGCCTAGCCTAGAAACTTGTCAAGTTGTAGCAAGAAACTAGGGTTTGTGTGAAAATGAGGAATTTGGGGGATCTTAGTGATGGGAAGTGTTTAATAAGGCACATCAAGGATAGGGGAAGGTGTATGAACATCAGGATACAAGTTTTGCTGATGATTTGACCATCCAAGAGAAATTACCTCCAAAACCCTAAGAGAGGGAAATGAACCTTACCTAGGCACAACTGAAGCATGAAAAAGGTGTAAAATGACCCAGTGGAACTAGACATGATGATGAAAACCTCTGAATGATGGTACACTCATCTGAATGGTGACACGAAGCGACATTTGGACAACTTTGAAAGGAGTGAAAGCAAACCCTAGACCTAATACCTAGTGACCAAATTTTGCTTGAAGACTCACTGAAATGACAAAATTTGACCTTGACACCTTAAAATAACTTTGTAAGAGCATGTTTGATCACTGGAGGAAGGATGAAAAGACTGAAACTAACATTGGCTCCAATGGGGATGGTACTCCTTGGAGGTGCCAAGAACTACAGATCTTTGGAAAGCAGACAATGCCTTCATCCATTGGGAAATGGAGTCAAAAACTCAAGCTGAAATGCATGACTGAAAACTGATGACTTGATGACACAAATTTACTCTCACTCAACTAAAAACTGACTCGATACTTAAACACAACTGACAAACTGGAAAATATGCTCAATATGAAGCTTATTCAATACAACCTACTCTAGTTGTTCCATTCATCACCTGATCAAGTGAAATGAAACAACCAATGCAACCAAGTAAGTATTCCGGCTGCTGTTTGAATTCTCCGTAAGTGCTTGCTTATGAACAACAAGAGAGAACTACTGAAAGGAAACTCCCATGAAAACTTGGAAACAGATATGTTGAATGATATGAATTCTCTATCCGCCTCCAAAAACACTGCATAAGAATCTTGAATTTCATGCACACTGGGACTTAGCTCATCCAATGGATTACTTATTTTCTCCTCATACCATGAATGCAAACTTTTTTTTGAGCTTTGTGATGAGACTCCTGCTAAAAATGACAAAGAAACCAGCTGCTGGATCAAGTTTATATCAGCACACATTTCAAGCTCACATGTAGTCAAAGCATCCAACACATCAGCTATTGGATCGTGAAAAAATTGAAAAGACTACTACAACCCATTTTCTATTGGTTCTGATGAGATTACATGATTTCCTACAGGCTGCTCATTTAAAGATATACTATGCAATTTACCCTTCAAAAACTGAAATGATTCAAAACAAAATGCTACGGAATTATCTTGTATCATTTGATCATATGTGCCAGCTTCCATGTCTTCATCTGCAACTTGAAAATCAATGGCATTCGGGGGCCGCAAATATGGATATGATAAGTCTTGAACAAGGTTTTTATTGCCCTCAAGATGGTCCAAATCAAGACTTGTCGACAGTTGATTTCAGATTGCATGAATGTTGTCTTTGATGAATTGAAACGAGGCAAAAAAAAGAGGCAAAGATCCTTCACTTACTTCAAAATTTGCTGCACTTTCCTCGTCATTTCCATAGCTGATATGTGATGGATGAACATTGTATTCGAGTTGCTGAAAGTGAACTTCTTCCTCCCATAAACTAGCTGCTGATTTTTCTGCAAGATTAGCTTCTGTTTGGAGAACATAATAATCATCATACTGATCAAACTGAGGCAAATCATCAGTATAAAACACATCATCAAGCATACATGTTATATCAACAGCTCTCTCTTCTCCAAGATGATCTATAAAACAATCATTATCAGATCTATGAAAACTGGGATAAGAAACAAAATGTTTTGGATCATCAACTTGTTCTTCTTTAATCAGCGATCCATGGGCTTGAACATTATACTCATTCCTTGTGATGATCCTTTGCATCATCTCTTCCATTGCACTTACCAAAATGTAAAGCTTTACCTCTAGAGATGTCGATTCCTCGGATCTATGTTTTTCATCTCTTCTTCCTTCAACTTTGCCCTTCAGATCAACAAATGAGCCTCTACATCTACTGCACTGTTCTGCATCTCTTCAAGTGTTGCAATATTCCTTTCTCTCAGATGAAACTCCATTTTCGGATCAAAGGCACCCGGGTAGTGCAAGAGAGCGGATCCAAGAGGAGGTCTTATATTAACTGACATCGAATAATAAAATTGGTTAAATCTGGCAGAAAACTACTGTACTGTCTCCCCTGGCAGTCTTTTTAGCTGGTATACTCTTCTATAATCAAGAAAGGGTTTTGTCTGACCACCCACCTGTCGAGGAAAAAATTGACGAACTGCTGGAAATCTGAGATGCTCGCATTAGGCAAGGTTTTGAACCAAATCTTGACTTTGCCTTGCAAAGAAAGAGCAAAAAGCCTAATACTGACATCCTCTTCATCAACTTCAGAAAGGTCAAGAAAAGACTCAAAATTCAGAACATTTATCTCAGCAGTGATGTTGTCGCGTTCACCATCAAATCTTGGTAGATATAGGTCATGATTTTTAGGGAAAGCATGGGATATAGGAGGTAAAATCAGAGGCTTGTATCGATCTAGAATTTTACAAGGTATAGGGGTATGTACAAACGCTGCATAATCAGTCTTGGTCTCTTGAGGTTCATTAGTTTGAATATGGTCATCACAAGATTCAGAAGAAAGGTCTTGATCAAGCTCAAAAGCATGCAAATATTTGGTATTCACAATCTTCAAAGGGAAGGAATCAAATGCAGGCCGAGGATCTTTTCTCAAATACAATATACTTTGCAAAGCCTTCTTGACATTCTCGGGAAAAGAGAAGAAATAATTTATGACAAAGAACAAAATGTCTTGGATGAAATTCCAACTTGAATACCTGATCTTTCCATATTGTCCTTTCATGTTTCTGCTGGTCAGGTTCATCCTCCAGTGGAGTCCTTGGATCTGATCTCGAAAATGATTTAGAGTCGCCAGGTGAATTATTTCAGCCTTGTGGTGTCTGATCTTTGTCCACCATCAACAATCAGATCTCAACTTCATTACATTTTACTGAGGAAACTAGATGTTCATTTCATAAACTAGATCGGAGATTGACTGAAGTAGCATTCATCTACTTTCGCTAATGCAAAGCAAGAGCGTTTCGAAGGCTACCTGGCTAACTTCAGGCTCTGTCTATAGTTTATAAAGCAAACAACAAACTTTTCGTCTCCCCAGTATGGTCGCCACTATGTTATGGCCTAAATCTACCTCAAGCTGAGAAAGGTAGAATCTAGGGTAACATCAAACCACGCTTAACCTGGTAGCTAGCCCTACCAGATCGGGAGAGGGCTCTCTCCTTGTCAATCTCAGCAAAAAATGATCAATGAGGCTTGAGATGACTTGATGTGAAGACTAATTTTAGGCTAGGTATGTGTGCAAAAGAGTTTGATTGAATTTAATGATGTTTTGTTGGCTCAAATGGAAAGGCAGATCTGGGCCTGGGGAATGAGGCTCAGTTTTGCAGAGATCTCTATGGGGCGAGGTAGGCAAATGTTATGGTACTTCAAATCGAGTGATATGGAGAGTTTTTAGACTGGTGAGGAGTTGGAGGGGGCATGAAATTCTCAGGGATCCTCTTCAAACAGCTGAAAACATAAATAACTAAACAAACCCTAGGTAGAGCACTGCAATTTCAATGGATTCTACCTTTATCTTTGTTTGATTTAGCTAAGATGAAATAAAGAGAGATATGGCATACATAAAACACATGTAGACTTAAAGTTACAGAAGAAAACGCAATACCAAACCAAGATGCCACATGAATCCCATAAAGTGCTGCAAACCACTGGTCTATTCCTTAGCCAAACTGCAGAGATGAATGTACAATAATGCTCAAAGCATTCCCAAAAGTCCAACCATGCTAATGACTGAAAAATCACAAGATATAGGCAAACAACAACTCATCCTAGCCTCTAGGGGTCGAGCTCATGATTTTAGGAGCTGTTCCAACAAATTCTAAATTGAGAACTAAAAATTAGGTAGTGGAACAACTTACCTCTAAAAACTAGGGAACTGATTCATTCAGTTGTAAACTACCTTTTCATGGATGAATCTACCTCTATGAGTGAAAATTTAGCATAATTACATCAAAATCCATCAAGTCACATTGAATTACATCATGAGTTTGACAATTAGCTCGTTGGAAAACTTATTGAGTCTAATTTCCAACCCAACTTGAATTTTTTAATTTTGAGTTCATTTTCCCTTTAAAAAATCAAATCTCCCAAGACTGGTCAAAATGTGCAAAATGAGTCTGCCTCAAGGAAGAGTGCTGTTGCAGTCAACCTTTGAAGGTGTTCCTCAACTACAAATTGAGCTCATGATAGCTCATTGGAAAGCTATTTGTGTCTAGTTATCATTTGACTCGTCAATAAAGTCATTTGGCCAACCAAGATAGGAGAAAGATTGATTTTCCCAGGGTCACTTCAGAGGTGCATCAATTCTCCTGAGGCAACTGTAGTTTTGACATTTATCTAAAACCATGACACCTGTGTAAAAAGTGAAGGAGGTTTTTCTTATTTGGCCTATTTTTTAATAAAACCTCTCTTAGTGTTCCCAAATTAATCTTTTATTGCTTAGAAACATCATTGGAGGAAAACCTATCCCGATGTGTGGAACAAGGGATTTGTCGAAATGAAGTGAAATGAAGGGGATAAGGGGCTTCTAAATTCTTGAGAAAATTTTGAGAAGTAGGGAGGGATGTTAGGAAGCAGGGGAAAGTGGAATTTGAAAGATTGAGTGAGGGGAAGGGGTCCAAAAGGGCAAAACACAGGCCTAGCCTAGAAAATTGTCAAGTTGTAGCAAGAAACTAGTGTTTGTGCGAAAATGAGGAATTTGGGGGATCTTAGTGATGGGAAGTGTTTAATAAGGTACATCAAGGATAGGGGAAGGTGTATGAACATCAGGATACAAGTTTTTTTGATGGTTTGACCATCCAAGAGAAATTACCTTCAAAACCCTAGGAGAGGGAAATGAACCTTACCTAGGCACAACTGAAGCATGAACAAGGTGTAAAATGACCCAGTGGAACTTGAAATGATGATGAAAACCTCTGAATGATTGTACACTCATATGAATGGTGACATGGACCGACATTTGGACAATGTTGAAAGGAGTAAAAGCAAACCCTAGACCTGATACCTAGTGACCAAATTTTGCTTGAAGACTCACTGAAATGACAAAATTTGACCTTGACACCTTAAAATCACTTTGTAAGAGCATGTTTGATCACTGGAGGAAGGCTGCAAATACTGACACTAACAGTGTCGATACAGTTCTTCGACATTGTCTCACCCTTACTAAGGTAGGACACCTTTTAAATGATTGCCATGTTGGGGCATGTGGTGGTCATCTTTCAGGCATAGCTACTGCCTAGAAACTCTTGCGTGCAAGAAACTACTGGCCCACTAATTTGTTTAAATATTGCATCATTATGGTATAGAAGTTCCATCCATGTCAATTTTTTTGCGCCGAGAGGCGCATTCTGCAACCCAGTGTGACCCCGATGTGTAAGTATGTCGGAAGCCAAAAAAAAATGTCGGCTTGAACAATAGCTTACATAAACATATAAATGAAAAATGAAAAATTTATTAAAAACAAATTTAAATGATATAAACTTAAAATATGAAGAGTTTACTAACACTCAAAAAAGAGATATGGTAAATAAATAAAATATGGTAAATACGTAAAAATATGATAAACCGTAGGTATGGTAAATAAATAAAACCTCTTTTTATATTACTCAGGAGGTATGGTAAATAAATAAAAATATAAATAAACTAGAGGTATGGTAAATAAATAAAATTGATTTTTATATTTACTCAATAAACCACTTTATATTTACAAAAACTCAAAAACAAGTTTTATTTAGGTGAAGCCTATGGGAAAAATTATTATTAATACCATGGGCCAAATACCATGGGACAAATTATTAATAATACCATGGGCAAATACCATGGGCCAAATAATATATTTATAAAATAGGTATGGTAAATAAGTAAATATAAAAGAGGTATAAAGAGGTAAGGTAAATAAATAAAAATATATCAAATACGATTAGAAATCAAGATCTAATTATATATGAAGTAGAAGGGTCAAATACCATGCACCAAATTATTATTAATACCATGCAAAAACAAACATTATTAACCCTAACATTAATATTAAAATATTAATATTATTAAATTTAATATGTTTATATTAATAGAATATTAAATTTATTATATTGTAATAAATATTAATATATCATGATATATGATAGAGGTGGAGAAATAGGGGGAGTGACAAGGGAGATATGGAGATAAATTGAAGGAGAAGGGAGAAGAGGAATGAAGAGAGAGAGAGTGAGAAGAGTGAGAGAGTTAGAGAAGGGTAAGAGAGAGAGAGGGATACATAAAGATGGAGGTGGGAGAGAGATAAGGAGAGAGGGAGGGAGAATGAGAGAGGATTGGAGGGTAGAGAGTGAGAGAGAGAGAAAGAAGGGGGAAGGGAGAGGGAGGTAGGAGAGAAAGGGAGAGAGAGAAATGATGAGAGGTGGAGGAGAGAAGGAGGGATAGAGAGATGGAGCTGGAGGCGGAGCGAAGAAAGGAAGAAGAAATACATAGAGAGGGAGTGAAAAGGGAGAGATGGGGAGAGAGTGTGTATGCTTATGGGTGGGATAAAGATACATAGGAGTGATGGAGACAAGGGGGAGAGAAGGAGAAAGGAGGAGTGATGGAGACAAGGGAGGAGAGAAGGATAAAGGGATAGAAATAGTAAGATAGTTGGAGAGTGAGATAGAGTGATGGGGGAAGAGAGAGGATTGGAGGACAGAGAGAGAGAGAAAGAAAGAGAGTTGGGGGGTCAAATAGAAGGAGGTGAGAGAGGAATGATGAGAGAGAGGAAGAGAGTGATGGGGGAAGAGAGGATTGAGGATTGTAGGGGAGAGAGAGAGAGAGAGAGATGGGGGGAGATAAAGGGAGGTAGGAGATAAAGGGAGAGAGAGGAAGGAAAAGGGAGGGGACTTGAAAGAGAGGAGAGAGGGAGGGATAGAAATATGGATTTGGAGGGGGAGAGAGGGAGGGATTGAGAGATTGGGAGAGAGAGAGATGGGGGAAGAGAAAGGGAGGTAGGAGAGAAAGGGAGAGATAAAGATGGAGGTGGGAGAGAGATATGGAGAGAGGGAGGGAGAATGAGAGAGGATTGGAGTGTAGAGAGTGAGAGAGAGAGAAATAAGGGGGAAGGGAGAGGGAGGTAGGAGAGAAAGGGAGAGAGAGAAGATGAGAGGTGGAGGAGAGAAGGAGGGATAAAGAGATGGAGTTGGAGGTAGAGCGAGGAAAGGAAGAAGAAATACATAGAGAGGGAGTGAAAAGGGATAGATGGAGAGAGAGTGTGTATGCTTATGGGTGGGATAAAGATACATAGGAGTGATGGAGACAAGGGGGAGAGAAGGAGAAAGGGATAGAAAGAGTAAGATAGTTGGAGAGTGAGATAGAGTGACGGGGGAAGAGAGAGGATTGGAGGACAAAGAGAGAGAGAAAGAAAGAGAGCTGTGGGGTCAAATAGAAGGAGGTGAGAGAGGAATGATGAGAGAGAGGAAGAGAGTGATGGGGGAAGAGATGATTGTAGGGGAGAGAGAGAGAGAAAGAGAGATGGGGGAAGATAAAGGGGGGTAGGAGATAAAGGGTGAGAGAGGAAGGAAAAGGGAGGGGACTTGAAAGAGAGTAGGAGAGAGGGAGGGATAGAAATATCGATTTGGAGGGGGAGAGAGGGAGGGATTGAGAGATGGAGAGAGAGAGAGATGGGGGAAGAGAAAGGGAGGTAGGAGAGAAAGGGAGAGAGAGGAAGGAAAGGAGAGGGGACTTGAAAGAGAGGAGGAGAGAGGAGAGGAGAGAGGGAGGGATTGAGAGATGGATCTGGATGGGGAGAGAGGGAGGGAAGAATAAATACATAGAGAGTGAGTAGTGGAGAGAGAGGGGGAGTGATAAAGAGAGATGAAGAGGGAGTGTGTATGTTTTGGGCTGAGATAAAGAGAAAAATAAGGAGATATGGAGAGAAGGGGGGAGAGAAGGAGAGAGAGAGGCATATGGTAACAAAGTTGGAAGGTGAAGATAGAGAGAGAGAGGGGGGGGGAGAGAAAGGTAGAGAGAGAGTGAAGAGAGGTAGGGAAAGAGATATGGATATGGAGAGGAAGATAGGGGGAGGTAAGAATAAATACATAGAGGGTGAAAGGTGGAGAGAGAGAGAGGGAGTGATAAAGAATATGGAGAGAGAGGGAGAAAGGGTAGCAGGAAAGAAGAGAGATAGAAGTGAGAGAGAGAGAGAAGAGGAGAGAGAGAGAGAGAGGAGGAGGAGGAGGAGGAGGAGGGAGTGATAGATAGATAGATAGATTAGAGAAAGAGAGTATATGTTTTGGAGTTGATATAGAGAGATAGAGTGAGATATAGATATAGATGTAAGGTGAAGAGAAAAAAAGATAGATGGAGAGAAGGAGCGAGGGACAAGGAAGTTGATAGATATGGAGTGAGAGAGAGTGTGTGTATGGTGGGGTGCGATAAAGAGAAAAAGAAGGAGAGATGGATGGATATATAGATATATGGGGAAGAGAGGGAAGAAGGTTTCCTGCTGTAGATGCATTGATTTCAGTGTAGATGGTGATTTCTAATCCTGTTTGATTTCTTGCACTAGATGAATTTATTTTGGTGTAGATGTTGATTTCTAATGATATTTGATTAATTACACTAGATGGATTGATTTTAATGTAGATGGTTTCTAATCCTATTTGATTGCTTGCAGTAAATGCATTAATTTCAGTGTAGATGATGATTTCTAATCCTATTTGATTGATTTCACTCGATGCATTAATTTTTTGTAGATTTTGATTTTTGGTTATATTTGATTTCTTTCACTAGATGAATTTATTTCAATGTAGATGATTTTTAATCCTATTTGATTGCTTGCACTGAATGGATTGATTTCAATGTAGATGGTGATTTCTAATCCTATTTGATTGCTTTCACTAAATTCCTTGATTTCAGTGTAGATGGTGATTTCTAATATTATTTGATTGCTTGCACTAGATGCATTAATTTAAATGTAGATGTTGATTTATAATTATATTTGATTGCTTGCACTAGATGCATTGATTTCAGTGTAGATGTTGGCTTTAAATCCTATTTTCCTACTTGCACTAGAATCATTTATTTGAGTGTAGATATTGATTTCTAATCATATTTCATTACTTGCATTAGATGCATTGATTTTAGTGTAGATGTTGTTTTCTATTATTATTTGATTTCTTGCATTAGTTGCATTGATTTCAGTGTATATGTTGATTTCTAATTTGATGTAATTGGATGTATGATGGTACATTAATTTTAAATTCATTGGATTAATAGTGTGTGTGCAATGATTTAGTGTAAGCACAAAAAATTATTGACAATGTACATTGATTTTTGTGTTATAGTAATTCAACCTATTAATATTGGAGAACAAGAGAGACAAGGTATGATGTTTACTACAACAGTTCGAGCTAAATATTTAAATGGTTTACGATTCGAACTGTCCTTTTCAAATAATCAATATGAAAATATGACAAAACTAACATGGGTGAAAATAAGAATAGTAGAAGAAAATAGTTTGAAATCGATCACAGTGAAGACTATTCCTAATTGACTACATTCTTATTATTCACAATTTCTATCATTCAATATTATTACATTGTCATTTTGCATTCAAAATTTTATTTCATCATTAAAGTTATTTTACAATATTTATCATCTCAACAAACTCAGGTAACTAATCAAATTTAAAATTAAAATGACTCAATAAATCTCAGACATATAAAACATATTTAACATGGTTATGTTAATATTAAATGTATTTACATATTATTGATAAAATTAGGCATATGTTCCTCATATTATCGATAGATTTTCCTTGGTCACACACGACTGAAACTAGCCTAGATCCATCTTAACTCCAGATCTATCAAGCGCCGAGAGGGATCAAATCTCTTGAGGTGAAAACCTTTCCTCAAGTTTTGCACTCAAAAAAGAGGTTTTCACCTCGAGAGATTTGATCCCTCTCGGTGCTTGATAGATCCGGAGTTAAGATGGATCTAGGCTGGTTACTAAGAAAATGCACGCCCATCCTTCCCCTTTGCATCTGGTCATTTATGTGTGTCCTTTCGCTAAATGGGAATAAATTTCGTAACATGCAATCCCTCTTCCGTTGATGGACATAACTACATTATAGTTGTGGTCGACTATTTCACAAAATGAGCTTAATCCATTCTCACTTTTCGGGTTGATGGAGAAACCGCTACTCTTTTGTAATATTCCAAAATTAGCTTGCAGCTAATTGGAATATTAAAGTTTTTTTCTGTCACTTAGATAGGTGAATAAGTGGGTATGGAGACCCGTAAATCTCTTTAGTAGGAATAAAACCACTTCTCATGTGAATGTGGTTCATTTTAGAAGTTGAAAAAAGTACCCCAAGGTGTGAAAAGGGGCTAGAGCATGTGGACAGGGTCAAAGTTGACCAGATCAACAACGTTGTTATGGAGATAGTGGAGGATTATTGGAGGACAATGCAGTCATTTAGGAGGAGTGTATGCATGAGAGTAACTCCTTTAATGAGTGGGAACCAGCGTGAGGAAGCTCACCAAGCATAAAAGGAAGAGGATGGCAGCCTTAGAAGACATGATTTGTATTATTTATTTTTGATATTTTAGATCTAGATTTGTCATTATGTCATGTCTATGCATGCTTCAGCAGTTTAGCGAAGTCTGCGGTGCTATTTAGCACAAGGGTGTTCTCGAGCGGGAATCCCACCCTCATCCTCAGGGGACTTCAAGTTCCTACTCAGGAGAGGTATCTTGGGCATCATTTCCACTATCCCGCATTTTTCCAAGCTTCAGCCATCATCTACAGCGTAGTTTCTTCCAGGGTTGTGTTGTGTTGCAGGGTTTCAGTAGTGGAGGGTTGTAAAACCTAATTTCTGAGCTTGTTTTCCAGTGGAGGGAGAATTAATTCATCCTAGAGGATAGCAAGGAGATTCCTTGAGCTTGATTTCATTATTTAGCATCAGGCTAAGTAGCTACCATCAACTACAACCCAGTTTCCTTCAAGGATTGCGTTATTTCAGAGAGCAGCTGCACCAGTGGGTTTAGTACCCTAGTTGGAGGAGTTGGATTTCCTGTGAGGGGATTAGCCCTTAATTTGTGAGATATATTGGAGGAGGATCAATAATCTCATATATCCGATCAGCCACCTCCTATCAACATTTCATTTGTAGTGGTTATCATATCCCTAGGGCCATATCTTGCTATTTTTGTATTTTGGGTATTTCCGGAAACCTTTTCTAGGTTGTCTTGGCAATTAGTTTTGGAGTCTAGACCTCTATTCCCGACAATTTTGGACCATTTTATCAGAAGATATATATATTTCCATTTTCTAGCTGCTGCTACTCTTTCATAGATAGTGCAATTATAACATTCCAACGTTTCGTGTGGTAGCAACATTTCACATTTTAATGTATTGTTTCATGGGAGAATTGTTTGCCCATTCTTGAGTGATATTTTCCTCAAGATATTGTACTCATTTTATGCTAATAAACATAATGGAGTGTATCTATGGTTGTCTCATGTTTTATCCATTTATATTTCTGCATATTTCCAGTTTTATGTCTTATATTGCTGCTCTTCTAATTGTGGTATATTACAATGGTATCAGAGCATAATCTTGGCTCAGCCTGTGAGACATTATATCTATGTCACCAGAAGAAGAAGAAGGTTCTCACAGAAAAGATAATATTTATATAAGAGACAAAGGAAAGACTCCATTATCAGGAGAAATGAAGGAAAAGGAGTTTTCAAAGTTTCTTCTCCAAACTATGCAGGGTGTTAATAGAGACATCAAAGAGATGAGGATGGGGAGATATAGAGATTATCCAAGAGGGTTTTCACATGAAGAAAGCTCTAGTATTTCACATTATGGGTGTGATAATTCAGCCTCACAAGTTCTACAACGTTGTACCATGCCTACATTCTTAGCAAGAGAAGAAGAGGAAGGACACACACCAAAGGAGGAGACTCTTGGTGACTACCTCCAAGAATATGAATCTCAATCTGAGAGATTCAAGGAGCATCTAAACTTCCAAAGGTTCTACCAAAACAAGGATAACATAAGACCCAGTAACCAAAATAGAAGAAAAGGGTGTATGCAACATAATTTGGGTAGATTATTTCTGCCTACTTTTGATGGGTCACCCAAGTGCACAACTAAGGCTTGGGTAAGGAAGTTGGACACATATTTACAGCTGCATCAAGTTTCAGAAAAGGAGGCCATTAAGGTAGCAGTGCTGCACCTTGAAGGTAAGGCTTATGCTTGGTGGTTTTATGGTTCTTCTTCATTGAGTCATGAAAATGTATCTACTTATGCAGAGTTCACTAGGAGGTTAGTGAAAATATTTGATAAAAAACATTCAGGAACTTCTTTGGTTGAGCTAGCCAACCTTAATTAGTTAGAACCTTTGCATGAGTTGGTAGGATCCACTAAACCAACTTCACTCTAGAATGCTATTGAGGGGGTTAAATATTTGAAAAATAATTTTCCAAAGGCAAGAGCCCCACTTCAGCAAGAACTTTCTTCTCAAGAGGAAGACATGAAGATTCCTCCTTCAAGAAGAGATCAAGACAAAGGATCTCTTAATGATGATGAGGTAGTATCCAATAATGAGGAGGAAGAAAAGAAATAATTGGGAGGAGATATCAGCGCTATAACAACAGGAGGAGATCCACCACCATTTGGAGATGGAGATGAAGCAATTTCTTCAACTAGAGGAGCTCTTGTATCTTTGCAAGAAGTTACAAATGATATCACATATGATGATCAGGAGAAACATGTGTTTGTATTGATAGGCAGTGGGACTAAATAGTAGAGGAAGTGTGTTCCGACATTGACCACAGTTTTGAGGACATACACTATGATAGATCACTTATTTGTGATTAAGACTCTTGACACCAATATGACATTGGGTGTGGGTTGATTACATTGGAGAAGAACACCTTAGATTGTGAGATCTTGCAGATGACAAAAAGAAGATGAGATGGATGGCCAACATCAAGTGATTGGGAACATACACACCCATCCATTTCAGGAGGTTTATGCACAGAAGAAGGAGGTTGATTTGCACAGTGATAGCAGGGACAAATCAGTCCACTTACATATGTAGCCTACTTTAGGCCTTGATATCTCATTACATGGAGGCATTCCACTAGGGAGACCCCCTAACTGGAAGATGATCAAAGAGTTCTCTCAACATGATGCATCATCCATGGATCTGGATGAGGAAGGAGCCTTGGGAGAAGCTAGCACATCACAAAGAAAATTTTATTGGTTCAAGGGAGGGACGATTAATAATCTGATATTTGCATTTCCATCTCTTACTCATCTACTTGCGCTGGAAGAGAGTGATTCAAGAGTGTGTTGTTATAGGTCAATTTGGGCACCATTCCCAATGACCTGGTTAACTGGGCATCATCTCCAGGACCGATGATACAAGGGTCTATCATTCCCTATCATCTCAGTTGCTATATGCCCTAAGACAGGAAACATTCATGAATTAAACAATATTTTCATCAAAGCAAGGCTTTTACATGGTTTTAAGCTTATTACTAAACATGTGGGAGCTCACCAACGCAGGCTCTAAGGGGCCTTAGTGCATTGCATATGTAGTTAGCCCCATTAAAGGTTGCTTTGCAAAGCACTTCCCAACATTCCAAGGTGCATTGGTTAGATTGGGAGCAAAATTCTCATTGTTCGGGAATCTCCACCTGGCCAGTGTCTTCTAAAAGGGTTCACATGTGTCAAGCTTCAGATCCAAGTGTCCATTTGACATCTACATGAATGGAAAAATGTATTTCCTATTTTTGGAATGTTATTGATTACAAAAATGCCTACAGTTGCTCTATAAATTGGACACAGATCTAAATGTTTTGGGAGGAAGAATTTTAGTAGGGAAATGCTGGAGAATTTTCAAAAGAGAGTTTGGTTTGTGGAGCTGCTGCTGGAGAGACTTATGTTGTGATGAGACTTGGGAACTTTGCTGGAAGGTCACGATGAATCAGTCACTTGGTTGTAACCTCTCCTTCTATCATCAATAAAGAGTACTTCTTGTTTTTCCCTACATGCATCCATGTTTACTTTTATTAGCCATGTTGTAAAATCTTGGTTGATGAATGTAGTTTATGCTCAACTGATTTGGATAATTAACTTGAATAGATATCTATATTATTGAATCTTATGCTGTTTCAGTTCTCTTTCTTGTAGGAAGCATTCCGCTTTTTGAAACCGCTTGAATTTGAGGCTGTAGTGGAAGCGACAAAAAGGAGCCATTTGGACGCGACTGAAACAAGTAAGCATCCAATCCTCTCTATGTATTTGTTCCGAGTTAGGAAAAAGGGTAGTGCAGTCTTTCACCTATTGTTCTAGACTAGACACTAGTCTAGGTAAACGTAGTTTATCCATAGATCATAATTCTGGCCCAACAAACTGGCGACCATACTGGGGAGAATTTCTCTTGATTCTTGGTGTTTTAGTCTCAGATCTGCTTTCTAAATCCACCCAGTAGCTATTTCACATAAATATTAGAATTTTTCAGACCTTAATTTGCAAAGTTAGTGAGCCAAAAGGTAGCTTTTTCTTTGTTTAATACAGTCAAGGCACCCTTGGTTAGGGCACAGTGCTTTGCAGAGAGCTGTCTCCCTTGTCAGCCTGCGTTGTAGAGCACTGTCTCCCTTTGGAGACTACGTTGGCTCCTGAAAGGAACAAATCCCCTTGAATCTGACGTTGTACTTTGCTTCAGTTTTGTTTGCTGATTGGTTCTGAAAATTTTACTGCTCTATTGACCAGTAACTCTATATATTTCTTCTCCTTTGACTGAAAATTTGTTCAATGTTATTTTTTTTTTTTTTCATTATCATTGACAAGTTGATTTCAAATTATTTTTTTATGGTCGCATTAAAAATTGTTTTCTTTTGAAATAGGAAATTGTCATAAAATCTTCATTTCCTTGATAGGAGAAATTGTTGTTGAAGTCCTCATTTTTGCTTCAAAAGAGAAATTGTTGTTTTTATTCTTCGTTTCTCGAAAGTAAAAATCATTTCGATTATTGATCTAGTGCACCTAGTTTCTTTTCTGCATTCATAACATTAAGGAAACTGAAAATAAAAACTTGCATTTGCATGAAGGATTGTGTGTTTTTTGCAAAAGGAACATTAGGAAATCTACATTTAGTTTGAGATTCATTGATTTTATTTTGTTCATTGATTTGTTTGCTCTCAAATTATTTGCTCTCTTCCCTTAGTAGCTAGGTCTTTCATTGAAAAAGCTGAAATTGAAATTTTTTTTATCATTCTTAGCTTTCATTTTAGGAATTTTATATACATCATCATGGTGAACCTGAAAGGAAAACTGTTAAGCAAGATCAACATAAAATAAATCTCAATTTACTTAACAATGCTTTGGAACATTAACTATAACATTTAGAGGTCTAGGCTAGAGACGTGTTTCGGTGTCGTAAAACATAGCAGCTGTCGTTAACTTGTCTGCGATACATTCCGAGTGAGATACCTCACTCCACGTACGTAAGTATATTGTAGCTTGTCCATGTACTCTCGGGTATATCGGGCGGTGTTACAGTACGCTAAGTATAAAGGGGTGCTCTCACTGTGTGGTTTTGCATCAGACAGTGCTAATATGGACTTGGGCCTCCACGTACCTTTGGGTATATTTGGGAGGACAAATTTAGGTGCTATCCATCCATAGTGAACCGAGTCGGCCGCCTTGAAATTGTGATTCACCGAACATAGCATTCGGGGTTATTACCTGCCTGTACTTCTTGGTTCGCCGAGAGGTATTTTACAGTTCACAGTTTCTTGGTAAACCTTTTTGCCTAGCATTAACCTCTTTTTGTTTATTTGTTTTTGGATAAAATAAATCAGTAATCATGGAAGAATGCAATCCTACCCCTCGTCATTTGCGTAGATTAGCTTTGAAACCACCTTTACCACCGAAATTTATTTCTGGTAGGCGAAGGCCATCACGATCTGCCGAATCAAGTACAACTCGTACCTCTGGTGAAACATCATCATTTAAACTAGAGTTAGATCAAATTGTTTCCACACATCCTGGTTCGTCTACTTTTGTCGAAACAGAGTCTTCACAGCTACACGTGGTCACGATCCATTCAATCATTGAGACCATACCTCCTGCACCCAAAGTTGTTCAATATCACATTGATCTAGATCCTGTCTCTTCTTTGCCAAAATCTATGAATCCTGAATCTGAACAGCCGAAATTTGTTCCTAATTTGGTCATCCCACAAAGTTCTGTAGCCACTGAAACTCCTATTTCACACAGTCAACCGTCTGAAATATATTTTGGACCTGACGGTGAAGTTCTTCCTCCTGGTTTAATCGCAATTGAAGAAATCCTTCAACCTGATACACCTTTAAGTCAAACCCACTTTGGGGGAGACCTTTACCTG
The DNA here is from genome assembly GCA_034641835.2 of Pinus albicaulis. NCBI lineage: Eukaryota > Viridiplantae > Streptophyta > Pinopsida > Pinales > Pinaceae > Pinus > Pinus albicaulis. The sequence continues at coordinate 221,736,211 of CM076569.1, read as the reverse complement.
TACCAGTCATTTCCTCAATCGTTTCCATCTGCTTTTGTTGATCTTATTGTCGTTCAATCACCCATCGATTTCAGAGAGTATACATTTGGTCAAACAACCATGTTTGAACCAACATCTTCGATTGGGTCTGCTGTTCCAATTACGTCAGCTCATACCCTCGCTACTTTGTTGATGTTCACAACATCACTAGAGTCATATTTTCACGGTGGCCCTTTGGTCCCAAAAGGTTACAAATCACTATCTGGCACTTTCTCTGGTGCACCTTCACATTCATGGCATTTGCCAATGTCATCATCTGGTGTTTTAACTGGTAGTCCTATAGTTAGTACTAAACGACTTGATTCATTAAATCCATCATCAAGGCAATATCAAGTCGGTCCTTATGGGTCAATTCCTTTAAGTACCATATCAACTGGACTCCCAGCATTTGGAGAACAATATTTTCCATCTTATTATCCTCCTTATGCTGGGGGGCAACCTATGGTCACCCAATATGACAGTACTCAGTCACATTTTGGTCAAACTAATGTTGACATGCATGTTTGTCAATGGCAACCCACTCTGCCTATCCAACCACAAACGGTTGTCTAATCGTATCAACCAATTCAACCTGTTACACCCACTTCAATACCACTTGTTAATACATCTATACCTCTGTTGCAGAATCAAAATCTTGTACATCAACCTTATCCGGCGAGTTCTTCAACTCAATATCATAAAATATTGGGTCCACAAACTCAAAATCCTTTGGTTAATTTACAACAACATGTATCAGGGATCATTTATTCACAAGCTGGTCCACCATTTTATGCGATGTCACAAACGCAATCTGGTTATACATATCAACCGAATCCAAATTATACTAATTTGGGTTATAATATTGGTGGACAGACCCCTTGGCAGCCACAGGCGCAAATTCCTCAAACTTCATATCAACAAGTACCATATCCAGGTTTTGGTCAACAGAACTCTCAAGCGTTTGCTATGAAAAACAACACCTATCTAGGTTACCAGCAACAAATCCCATATGCTGGTGCTCAAAGACCTGTTGCCCAAGAAATTTCATCTTATCCTGGCTATGCTCAACCTGACCTTAATAGACAATTGCCTTTTGTTGCAACCCTGGAATTATCAGATTTAAACCGGTTAACCAATGATCCTATCAATTATGCTCCTTGGTGGCTGGTGATACCACATAAATTACCCTCCGACATTCCTAAATTCAATGGAAACCCTAGAGAAGACCCATCAACCCATGTTATGAATTATCATTTATGGTGTTCATCAAATTCCCTAAATGATGATTCTGTTCGATTACGTCTTTTTCAGAGAACGCTCACAGGTTCGACAGCTAAATGGTACATTGAATTACCTAGAGCTTCATTTGACAATTTCACTGCTTTGGCTACTGTGTTTTTGACCCATTTCCAGTTACTGATCAGATATGAAACTGGAACGGAACTCTTGAGCAACTTCAAACAGAGTAATGATACTCACATTTCAGATCATATTCATGAGTGGCGTCGTCGTCGCCGAATGGTTAAGACATTTGTTCCCGATCATCTCCTTGCCAATGGTTCATCAAATCCTTGCTACCATCTATACAGAGGATGTGGCTAAAGGTGGCGTCGTCACAGAAGAGCAAGTCATCGCTTGTGCCCAGTATTTAGACTTGATTTATACTAAGTCTGGCATGGTATATGAGAAAATACCAAATGCACCGCGATCTAATTTCAATGTTCCTCCTCAAATAAAGGACTCTCATGCCAGAGATGGCTTGATAGGCACTGTAAATACATGCAACACTACTACATCTGATCCTGCTCCTACTTCCGAAATCAACGCCGTCTCATTTGACAAAGGCAAAAGTGATAAGCAACCAGGAAGTAAGAAAAAGGTGAAATCAAAGAAAAAGCAAACTTCTAACTCGCAGGAGCGATCCTCTGATCAACCGTTAGGACCACAGAAACCTCGTTATCCATGCATAATCTGTAATGAGGAACACTTTGTTAGGGATTGTCCTCACCATGCTGAAGTCTAAAAAATCATCAAGACTTCTAATGCATCAGCTATGTTGACAAACCCATTTCCAAATCCAGACACAAATTTGGTTGCTACGGATCCAGCTCCTAGTTCCCAAGTGTTAATGTTATCTAGTACAAATCCTTCACAAGATATTTTGGTGTCGACGTAGAATAAAGACTATGGTAGTCCGGCCACTAATCAACGTACTACCTCGACAATGAATCCATCTAATGAATCGGTACCACCTCTTGTTATTCCTGAATTGATGATTAAGCCATTGAAGGGAGTAATTCATAAATCGACATATAATCCTCGAGCAAGAGTTGCACAAAATTATAATATAGTTGAATATTTGGCTCAATCCCCTTCAGCTATGTCTACTTTTGAGGTATTACAAAATTGTCCCTCCTAGAAGCAGGCTTTATTGTCGGCCATTGGTGGAATTGATCTGATTGATTCTAATCTTGTCGTCTTTAATCATATGGGCTATGTACCACAGCTATCAGCAGAATTGGCATTCTCCATCCAAGTAAATGTTCTCAACCACCTTGTTCATCGCATTATTATTGATGAGGGAGCATCTGCGTGCATTATGTCTCTAAACTGTTGGAAGTCACTTGGCTCGCCGCGATTATCGCAATCATCAAAGACGTTGAAGGCTTTTAATGGAAGAACATATAAACCTTGTGGTATTATCAATAACTTGCAAGTTGAATTAGGGGGAAAAACAATAAGTATTGATGCTGAGGTTTTTGACGGACCCCTTGACTATAATATTTTACTTGGAAGACCATGGGTATATGCGATGACTGCAATTGTTTCTACATATTTTAAAATAGTTGCCTTTCCTCATAAAGGTACTATTACAGTCATTAATCAATTATCCTTTTTTGCCTCCACTTCACAAGTAACTGGAAGCGTTCCGTATATTCACTTACCCCAACTAGAAATCCAGAACATTGGTGTAGGACTCTTAAAGGATTCCACTCTTATGGGAACCTTTGCATTACCACCGCCCGCGAGGTCGGTAGAAATTGCAAGCATAGAGACCTGCTACATGATCTCTTCCACTCTATCTGGCTTAAGGAAGAGTACGGGTGATTCTGATATTTCTACATTGGATGATGTTTTACCGCTCAGCCCTATTGAGCTACAATAACAATCAATCTATTCGGCTTGGGCGACAAATCCGAAATCAGCGTCGCCGAGTGTTTGGGTTGATCGTTCATTAGATTTTGGTACTCCATCTGATCCATTTTCCTCAAAATTTTTGACAGATGAAAATATTTTGGAAGCTATGATGGCAGAAGGAGAACCATGGGAAGATTATCATCATCGTTCCCATCTTCCTGATTATGAAGAAAATAATCTTAGTGAACTATATCACCCATCCATTCAAAATTTATTTTCGAATTCTTTTCCGATTAATGCAATTGAATCTGAGCGAAATTTATCAAATATTGAAGAAACGATTTCTATCTATATTTCGAATAAACCTGGCATTGTAGAAAATATTCATGTCGATGTATCTTGTTCTCCATCAGAACTTGATTCATATCGCTCTCTTTTTATGAATTTTGTGACATATTCACTTGGTCTTACGAGGAAATGCCATGAATAGATACTAGTATAGTTGAACACACTATTAATATGTATCTTGATGTCAAACCGGTGTGTCAACGGCTTCATCCTGTTCATCCGAAGAAAGTCACTACCATAAAAGAAGAAGTTGAAAAACTTTTTCATGCTAGTTTCATTTACCCTGTTCCGCTAACTGAGTGGGTTTCCAATATCATTCCTATTATGAAACAAGGAACCATTAGAGTGTGTGTCGATTATCGAGATGTTTATCAGGTTTTTCCAAAAGACAAATATCCTACACCCTTTATCGACTAGATTATTGACGACTATGCTGGATGTGAAATATTTTCTTTCATGGATGGATTTTCCGACTACAATCAAATCAATATCCGCCCAGATGACCAACATAAGACAACATTCATCTGTCCCTGGGGCACATTCGCATATCGAAAACTCCAGTTTGGTTTAAAGAATGTTGGGGCAACTTTTCAGAGATCAATGGATTATGCTTTCAACGACATCAAGCACATTGTTCAACCATATCTAGATGATTTACCAGCGCATTCACGAAAACGGACTGATCACCTGATGAATTTGAGAGCCATTTTATTATGATGCCGACACTACAAGATACACCTCAATCCACACAAATGTGTGTTTTGTGTTGGTTCTGGTTGATTGCTCAGATTCGTAGTCTCAAAAGAAGGAATTCGAATAGACCCACTGAAGGTACAAGCCATTCTTGATTTTCCTGCACCATCAAATTTACTTCCAATATAGAAACTTCAAGTAAAGGCTAACTTTCGAAGAAAGTTCATTCCAAACTACGCCGAAATGGCTAAAGGATTTACTCAATTATTGAAAAAGGGGGTTCCATTTCATTGGGACCAAGTTGCGCAAGCTTCTTTTGATGCTGTCAAGGACCATCTTGTCCGAGCGTCATTAATGTATCCTCCAAATTATTCAAATGATTGTTTCCTATATATCTCCGCGGCTGAAACGACCATCGCTATGGTTTTGGTCCAAGTAGAAGAAGGAATTGAACATCCGATCTATTATTTGAGTCGTAATATCAATGATACAGAAGTTAATTACTTGTACGTGGAAAATATTGCCTTGGCAGCTGTTCAAGTTGTCCAAATATTTCGCCATTATATCCTGCTCCGAAAAACAACAATAGTTTCAGATTGAAACCCCATGACTTACATCTTATCACGTCAATTGATGGGGGGAAAATATTCAAAATGGATCATCATTTTGCAGGAATTTGATTTGGAATTCATCAAATCCAAGTCAAAGAAGTCTTTAGTTTTGGCTGAGCTTCTTTGTGACCTTCCCTGTGATAGTACTGCAAATACGTCAGAACCATCTATTCCAGACGAGTCTCTGTTTCTGATTGGATCATCTGATCCCTGGTATGGAGATTTCATCATTTATCTCCAAACCCAAACTTTTCGACCTAATACCTCTCGCTCTGATCAGCGACGTATTCGATACCAAGCCAAATATTATCTGATCGTCGACGATACACTTTATCGTCATGGTGTCGATACCATTTTAAGGAGGTGCCTCACTCATGAGGAGGCCGAAAAAGTATTAAATGATTGTCATGCTAGAGCTTGTGGTGGAAATTTATCTAGTTATGCTACCGCGCAGAAGATACTCCGCGCTGGTTACTTTTGGCCTACTATTTTTCGAGATTGTATCCTTGTAGTCAGAAGTTGTCATGCATGCCAGATTTATGACCGTAAAATCTGCAAGCCGCCAGCGCCAATGCATCCTGTTGTCTCTGCTGGACCATTTACAAAATGGGGTATCGATTTCATGACCTGTAACCCTCCTTCCTCCGAGGGGGCATGGTTATATTCTTGTCGCAGTCGACTATTTTACCAAATGGGCCGAAGCGATGCCTACATTCAACAACACAAGACAAACAACTGCATTGTTTTTCTTCAATCATGTCATTGCACGGTTTGGGGTCCCATAGGCTATAGTTATGGATCATGGGAAGAATTTTCGCAACCATATGATGTCTGAATTAATAGCCAAGTTAGGATTGTCACATGATAATTCTACTCATTATCCACAATCAAATGGAAAAGTTGAGGCTATTAAAAAAATTCTTAAACGAATGCTTCAACGAATGATAGGAGTCCGTAAAAGGAACTGGCACTTGATCCTGTACTCCGCCTTGTGGGCGTATCGAACCTCGGTGAGAAAAGTGACCGGATTTAATCATTTTTAATTGGTGTATGGTTTGGAAGCTATCTTACCAATCCAATGCGAAATATCATCATTAAAACTCGTGATAGACTTGTTACCTAACACCTCTGAAGAAGAAGCGCGTCTCCTTAACCTGATCCATCTAGATGAAATGCGTTGTGAAGCCCAATTTTCCAACGAAGCACATAAGAGACGTCTAAAGGCGCAATACGAAAAAAATTTCTAGCCTCGCATCTACTCAGAGGGCGACTTGGTCCTTATTTAAGACCAGGAAGCTGATAAGATAGATACAGGGAAATTCGAGCCATTATGGCATGGCCCCTATATTGTCAAAAGAGTTCTTGCTAAGGGTGCTTACGAGTTAGTTGATTATGATGGGATTCCATTGGCACAACCTAGAAATGGGTTGTATTTGAAACGTTACTATGATTAATCATGAGCATGGTAATTTTTTGTATTATATTGTTTATATGCTGTTGATTTGCATTCACTATATTAATTTGTCTTTTAGAGTTTTATTGACGTTAGTAATCCGCTTTAAATTTCATCGTAGATGACTGAATCTTCAGAACCATTTGTTGGATATGCTGATGGTGCTAGTCGTAGTACACAGAATCTATCCTCTGCAGCCTGGGCCAAACGACGAGTTAGTGAGTTTTCAAGGGATTTGTATCGGTAGATCAAAGAATAATATCGCTGAGTATAGCGCGTTGATTGAAATTCTCTCTGATGCCATTTCATTTGGTATTAACCGCATAATCATCAGGTTAGACTCACAACTTGTGGTACTACAACTTACTAGTATTTATACTGTTAGAAATCCAACACTGCTTTGATTGTTCCTTAGAGTTCGACTTTTGGAGAGACATTTTGATTTCATTCTATATCAACACATTTCCAGAAATATAAACACTTTAACTGATTCATTAGCTAATCAAGTTTTAGACAGACATTTGTGACATAGGTAAAGAAAACGTTCACATCATTGAATAGGATTGCGCATTAAACATAGGAAAAACTCTTAAAACATATAGATAGATAGTTATAGGGTTTTTACAAAATTTGTGCCCAAGACACGTTGGTCATTTGACCACAAAATGTATGCAAAAATTCATAAGTAAACTAGTGGTGCTCATGATAGTACGCTATGGATCTAGCAATCCTACGGAGCAACCACATCCAACGGTTAGGAACCCCAATGGTGTGTCGCTGCAGTCGCATGGGAAGCTCTTCGATCCGGAAATCTAGAATCCCAAAGGTCAACCCCTCTATGTGCTGCTGGAGCTCAGCAAGAGTCTCAGACATATCAAGGTCCTAAAGGACTGCTCTCCCAACAACCCTCTCTGCTGGCGCATCCGCTTCGCGATCTGGTTCCTCTACAAGTTGAACGCCACCGATATCTGCATTACATTAAACATTTTGTTTAGTCTTGGAAAGAAATAAAAACATAAAACATTTGTATAAACCTTATAAAAATAAAAAACATGGTCAAATCAATCTTACCTATTGCACCCCACTGATCGCCTTCTGGTAAAACTAGATCTGGATCTCCTCGGAAGTCGACGCCTGCATATGTATACTCATCGATGGCAATGATCTGTCGCCTGAACCAGGTGAAGAATGTAGTCAAGAACACAATGGTCGATTGGCCTGAATTCCGACCCATGAGTTATACCCATATATGCATTCGAGGATCTCTAGGACTGGATATATCCAATGTTACATGTTGTGGCTACATCAGTGGAATCCGTTCCAAGGCGAAGGAAATAAGAATGAAACCATAACTGAAATTTTTCTTCCTTCCTCCCTTTGCTTTATTCAGTTGTTCCTTTATCTGAGATAGAAAAACTTTAGACCAGTTGAAAATTGTTGGCTCTAAACATTCCAGCACATACTGCATATATGATCTGTTCGTTACATGGAGTGTAACGGTGCCAGCTAGTTTAGCGAACATGAATAGGATGGTTCTCTAAGGCAAATCCATGACAAAACGGATGTTTATTTTTCCATCTTTGCTAGGTTCTGACCCCGGATAGAAATACTGCATAACATAATCCCTCACTGTTTCTCCTCCAACGGTAGATCCTGTGAGTGAAATGGGCAAACCTCTCCTCGACAAACCTGTGAGAAAATACACATCCTCAACTGTTATGGACAACACTTGATTTTTTATGTGAAATGCCTCTATCACTGGATCCCATGCTCGAACAAGGAACTCCAAGAGTTCTATCTGTTGCCTCATTCTTGATCGTTTAAAGTACTTAAGCAACCCGCAATCTCTTAAAGCTCTTACAGTACCCAGATCATTCAAGGAAATCATATCTTGTTCTTCATGTTCTCTTTCTCTCCATGTAATCGTCATTATAATCGGATGGAAACCTAAAATCAACCATAAGATCCATTAGATACCATTCATTGCAAAAAACTAGGCAAATTTTGGACACAACATGAAAATAAAAAACTTCAACTGTGCCCAACGCACTCCCTGGGCTGAGACAGTGCATTGCACATGTAGGTACACCTCACTGTACCTACTATGCAATGCAGGTTTCGACATTCAAGGGTGCGTTGCCCTTAATTTTGGCAGAATTTACCCTAGGGGCCTCAAAACCCTGAAAATTTGAAAGGAAAGGTAATGAAATGAATACTGAAAGAAAGAGGAGGTTTTTTCTACTGACCTGGATCAAACGACGATGAAATCTGTCCACTGAAACGACCGCAATCAACGACTGAAGTTCGGGGGCAAAATCAGGTTCAGAGCTCCAAAATGCAAATGGTAACTATGGAATGGTAAAAATGAATAGTGAAACTGCTTTATATGGTCATTTAATTACTTACAAGTTAAAATTTATTGATATGAATATAGTTTTATTATGTTTTTATCATGAAATAGGTATTTTTAATCCATTTGATGTTGTTCTGAACGAGAAATACAACTGACGAACAGCTTAGTCGTGCAGATTTATTTCAAGAAGGACTTGACCACAAAGCATACTTTTTCTCCTTATTTTTCGAGCTTTGATAAAAATGAAAAAGGATTTGAAGCGCACTTTTATCTCTTTTTCAAGCTTCGATAACAACGAAAAAGGAACCCCTGGAGTCTTTTTTCGGCTCTTTTTAGACTCCGATAATGTGAAAATATTACTGAGCACTTGTCATTTTGATCTCGTTAAAGTAAATGAATTGATATCTACTCAGTATAAGTTTAACCCTTTTCCGGACTGAGATGGATTATTTAGGAAAAAGGAATACCTTGGTTAAACATGACCAAAGAGGTTCTTTCATATATCATTTTACACTTTTTCGGATCTGAGAGACAAATTTACGAAAAATTACTTTTTGGAGTCCTCTTTCGTCCTCTTTTTCAGACTCTCTAAACACGAAAAAGGACCGAGCTATCACTGTCGTTAAGCTCATTAAAACATAAAATAGCGAAGGGCTTGTCGATCATGGCAAGAATCGAGTTTCATTCATCGCTAGACTCGTTAAATTATTAAATAGCGATACTTTATTCTTTATTTGCCCGAAGGGTTGAATTATAGATCAAGCAAATGTTATCCTCCTCAAGCTTGTTAAAAAATAAAGAGGTGTTGGTCAAAAAATGACCGGGGAAAATTTGGGAAAAGCAAGCAAAGTTTCTTTTTGGTAGCAAGTCCCTCTTGAACATGACACTTCTTTCACTCCATGTCCGTGATTGTTTGGGTTGGGTAATCATCTTGATGGTTCATTCACACCTATGGTTCATCATACCTTCACTTGAGTTTTGGGTCAATGCTGCCAACTCATCACAATGTCACCGATATGTTCAAGAGAAGTCATCCAGTGATTAAGAACTCATCCATCTGCAATAATCATAAACCTTCATTTTCATGACCATCTTCCCTGAAAATTGCTATATCAATTCATACCCTTGTCTCCGAAATCAGTAACTCCAGTTTTGAAATAAGGTGAATTCCTGTCGACTACAAATCAATATCCAGGAAGTTCACTTAGAAACATCAGATTCTAGTACCATGAGGCTTGTTACAACATTGACAAGATCCTTACTTTCAGACTTTCGACCGAAATATTTTGTTTGGCGTTCGACATCAAATCATCTATTCACACCCTACAAAATGTACTGCAGTACCTTGAGGGCCATTGACATTAATGGTGGTTCTCTTGCGTTTTTTACCATCTTTCATTATTGGCTGGTAATCAAACGATGTATTTCCATGTTCGATGACAAATCATATATTTGCATGGCTAGACTTGTACCCGAATGATCGAGTGAATGAGATAAGAATACCCCGGATCTAGTTTCAACCATCTAGGCTACGATTTCAGGATTGTTTTACACATCATTTGTACGGTGACCTTACATACAGATTGTCATCCAAACATGGGCCTATATATGTAGGTGATGTCTGCATCTAGGAAACATTCCAATGTAGACGACTTTCTGAATTATGTACATGTTATTAGAATGTTTTATGTGTTGACTATGGGAATGCCTACCCTCAGAAATTATGATCAATAGAGGATTTATCATGATGTAATGTATTTTAAGATTGATGCAGGTGACCATTCCGCTTTGTTTCCAGGCTCATCACAGTGTAAAGCATCTCAATTAAATGTTCTTATTATTTGGATCTCATGCTTTAGGGGGCAATTATTATAGGTCAATTTGGGCACCATTCCCAATGACTTGGTTAACTGGGAATCATCTCCAGGACCGATGATCAAAGGGTCTATCATTCCCTATCATCTCATTTTCTATATGCCCTAAGATAGGAAACATTCATGAATCAAACAAGATTTTCATCAAAGCAAGGCTTTTCCATGGTTTGAAGCTTAATATTAAACATGTGGGAGATCACCAAAACAGGTTCTAAGGGGCTTAAGTTCATTGCATATGCAGGTAGCCCCATTCAAGGCTGCTCTACAAAGCACTTCCCGACATTCAAAGGTGCGTTGGTCAGATTGGGAGCGAAATTATCATTGTTCGGGAATCTCCACTTGGCCAGTGTATACTAGAAGGGTTCACATGTGTCAAGCTTCAGATCCAAGTGTCCATTTGACATCTACATGAATGGAAACATGTCTTGCCTATTTTTGGAATTTTATTGATTACAAAACTGCCTACAGTTCCTCTATAAATTGGACATAGATCTAAGTGTTTTGGGAGGAAGAATTTAAGTAGGGAAATGTTGGAGAATTTTCAATAGAGAGTTTGGTTTGTGGAGCTGCTGTTGGAAAGATTTATGCTGTGATGAGATTTGGGAACTTTGCTGGAAGGTCACGATGAATCAGTCACTTGGTTGTAACCTCTCCTTCTATCATCAATAAAGAGTACTTCTTGTTTTTCCCTACATGCATCCATGTTTACTATGATTTTCCATGTTGTAAAATCTTGGTTGATGAATGTAGTTTATGCTTAACTGATTTGGCTAATTAACTTGAATAGATATCTATATTATTGCATCTTCTGCTATTTCAGTGCTCTTTCTTATAGGAAGCATTCAGCTGTTTGAAACTGCTTGAATTTGAGGCTGTAGTGGAAGCGACAAAAAGGAGCCATTTGGAAGCGACTGAAACAAGTAAGCATCCAATCCTCTCTGTGTATCTGTTCTGAGTTAGGAAAAAGGGTAGTGCAGTATTTCACCTGTTTTTCTAGACTAGACACCGGTCTAGGGAAGTGTAGTTTATCCGTAGATTACAATTCTGGCCCAACAAACTGGTGACCATACTGGGGAGAATTTCTCTTGATTCTTGGTGTTTTAGTCTCTGATTTTCTTTCTAAATCCACCTAGTAGCTATTTCACATAAAGATTAGAATTTTTCAGACCTTAAGTTGCAAAGTTAGTGAGCCAAAAGGTAGCTTTTTCTTTTTTTACTACGCTCAACGCACCCTTGGTCAGGGCACAGTGCTTTGCAGAGCACTGTCTCCCTTTGGAGACTGCGTTGGCTCCTGAAAGGAACAAATCCCCTTGAATCTGACTTTGCACTTTGCTTCAGTTTTGTTTGCTGATTGGTTCTGAAAATTTTAATGCTCTATTGACCAGTAACTCTATATATTTCTTCTCCTTTGACCGAAAATTTGTTCAATGTTGTTTTAAAAAGTTTTTCATTATCATTGACAAGTTGATTTCAAAGTATTTTTTATGGTCGCATTAAGAATCGTTTGCTTTCGAAATAGGAAATTGTCGTAAAATCTTCATTTCCTTGATAGGAGAAATTGTTGTTGAAGTCTTCATTTTTTCTTCAAAAGAGAAATTATTATTTGTATTATTCATTTCTCGAAAGTAAAAAGCATTTCAATTATTGATCTAGTGCACCTAGTTTCTTTTCTGCATTCATAACATTAAGGAAACTGAAAAGAAAAACTTGCATTTGCATGTAGGATTGGGTGTTTTTTGCAAAAGGAACATTAGGAAATTTGCATTTAGTTTGAGATTCATTGATTTGTTTGCTCTCAAATTATTTGATCTCTTCCCTTAGTAGCTAGGTCTTTCATTGAAAAAGGTGAAAGTGAAAGTTTGTTTATCATTCTTAACTTGCATTTTAGGAATTTTATATACATCATCGTGGTGAACCTGAAAGGAAAAATGTTAAGCAAGATCAACATAAAATAAATCTCAATTTACTCAACAACGCTTTGGAACATTAACTATAACATTTAGAGGTCTAGGCTAGAGATGTGTTCTGGCGTCGTAAAACATAGCAGCTATCGTTAACTTGTCTGCAATACATTCTGAGTGTGATACCTCACTCCACGTACGTAAGTATATCATAGCTCGTCCACGTACTCTCGGGTATATCGGGCGGTGTTACAGTACGATAAGTATAAAGGGGTGCTCTCACTATGCGGTTTCGCATCAGACAACGCTAATACGGACTTGGGCCTCCACGTACCTTCGGGTATATTTGGGAGGACAAATTTTAGGTGCTATCCATCCATAGTGAACCGATTCGGCCGCATTGAAATTGTGATACACTGAACACAGCATTTGGGGAGATTACCTGCCTATACTTCTTGGTTCGCTGAGAGGTATTCTGCAGTTCACAGTTTCCTGGTAAACCTTTTTGCCTAGCATTACCCTCTTTTTGTTAATTTTTTTTTGGATAAAATAAATCAATAATTGTGGAAGAACACAATCCTACCCCCCGCCATTCGTGTAGATTAGCTTTGAAACCACCTTTACCATCGTAAGTTATTTCTGGTAGGCGAAGGCGATCATGATCTGCCGAAACAAGTACAACTCATAACTCTAGCGAAACATCATCACTTAAACCAGAGTTAGCTCAAATTTTTTCCACACATCCTGGTTCATCTACTTTTGTTGAAATGGAGTCTTCACAGCTACCCGTGGTCACGATCCATTCAATCGTTGAGACCATACCTCCTGGATCCGAAGTTGTTCAATCTCACATTGATCCAGATCCCGTCTCTTCTTTGCCAGAATCTCTGAATTCTGAATCTGAACAACCAAAAGTTGTTCCTACTTTGGTCATCCCACAAAGTTCTGTAGCCACTGAAACTCTTATTTCACACAGTCAACCGTCTGAAATATATTTTGGGCCTGATGGTGAAGTTCTTCCTCCTGGTTTAATCAAAATTGAAGAAATCCTTCAACCTGATACACCTTTAAGTCAAACCCACTTTGGGGGAGACCTTTACTTATACCAGTCATTTCCTCAATCATTTCCATCTGCTTTTGTTGATCCTATTGCCGTTCAATCACCCGTCGATTTCAGAGAGTATACATTTGGTCAAACAACCATGTCTGAACCAACATATTCAGTTGGTTCTGCTGTTCCAATTACGTCAGATCCTACCCTCGCTACTCCGTCGATGTTCACAACATCACCAGAGTCATATTTTCATGGTGGCCCTTCAGTCCCAACAAGTTACAAATCACTATCTGGCACTTTATTTGGTGCACCTTCGCGTTCATGGTCTTTGCCAATGTCATCATCTGGTGTTTTAACTGGTAATCCTATAGTTAGTACTGAACGAATTGATTCATTAAATCCATCATCAGGGCAATATCAAGTCTATCCTTATGGGTCAATTCCTTTAAGTACCATATCAACTGGACTCCTAGCATTTGGAGAACAATATTTTTCGTCTTATTATCCTCCTTATGCTGGGGGGCAACCTATGGTCACCCAATATTACAGTACTCAGTCACATTTTGGTCAAACTAATGTTGACATGCATGTTTGTCAATGGCAACCCACTCTTCCTATCCAAACAAAAACGATTGTCCAATTGTATCAACCAATTCAACCTGTTACACCCACTTCAATACCACTTGTTAATACATCTATACTTCTGTTGCAAAATCAAAATATTGTACATCAACCTTATCAGGCGAGTTATTCAACTCAATATCATAAAATATTGGGTCCACAAACTCAAAATCCTTTGGTTAATTTACAACAACTTGTATCAGGGATCATTTATTCACAAGCTGGTCCACCATTTTATGGGATGTCACAAACACAATCTGGTTATACATATCAAACGAATCCAACTTATACTAATTTGGGTTATAATCTTCGTGGATAGACCCCTTGGCAGCCACAGGCGCAAATTCCTCAAACTTCATATCAACAAGTATCATATCCCTGTTTTGGTCAACAGAACTATTAAGCGTTTGCTATGCAAAACAACCCCTATCTGCGTTACCAGCAACAAATCCCACATGCCGGTGCTCAAAGACCTATTTCCCAAGCAATTCCATCTTATCCTGGCTATGCTCAACCTGAACTTAATAGAAAATTGCCTTTTGTTGCAACCTTGGAATTATCAAATTTAAACCGGTTAACCAATGATCCTATCAATTATGCTCCTTGGTGGCCGGTGATACCACATAAACTACCCTCTGACATTCCTAAACTCAATGGAAACCCTGGAGAAGACCCATCAACCCATGTTATGACTTATCATTTATGGTGTTCATCAAATTCCCTAAATGATGATTCTGTTCAATTACATCTTTTTCAGAGAACGCTCACAGGTCCGGTAGCTAAATGGTACATTGAATTACCTAGAGCTTCATTCGACAATTTCACTGATTTGGCTACTGTATTTTTGACCCATTTCCAGTTACCGATCAGATACGAAACTGGAACGGAACTCTTGACCAACTTCAAACAGAGTAATGCTACTCACATTTCATATCATATTCATGAGTGGCGTCACCGTCGCCAAATGGTTAAGACATTTGTTCTCGATCAGCTCCTTGCTCAATGGTTCATCAAATCCTTGTTACCATCTATAATAGAGGATGTGGCTAAAGGTGGCGTCGTCACAAAAGAGAAAGTCATCGCTCGTGCCCAGTATTTAGACTTGATTTATACTCAGTCTGGCATGCTCTATGAGAAAATAACAAATGCGCCACGATCTAATTTCAATGTTCCTCCTCAAATAAAGGACTCTCATGCCAGAGATAGCTTGATAGGCACTGTAAATACACACAACACTACTACATTTGATCCTGCTCCTAATTCCGAAATCAACGCCGTCTCATTTGAAAAAGGCAAAAGTGTTAAGCAACCAGGAAGTAAGAAAAAGGGGAAATCAAAGAAAAAGAAAACTTCTAACCTGTAGGAACGATCATCTGATCAACCGTCAGGACCACAGAAACCTCGTTATCCATGAATTATCTGTAATGAGGAACACTTTGTTAGGGATTTTCCTCACCGTGTTGAAGTCTCAAAAATCATCAAGACTTCTAATGCATCAGCTGTGTTGACAAACCCATTTCCAAATCCAGACACAAATTTGGTTGCTACAGATCGAGCTCCTAGTTCCCAAGTGTTAATGTTATCTAGTACAAAACCTTCACAAGATATTTTGGTGTTGATGCAGAATAAAGACTATGGTAGTCCGGCCATTGATCAACCTACTACCTCGACAACGAATCCATCTAATGAATCTGTACCACCTCCTGTTATTCTTGAATTAACGATTAAGCCACCGAAGGGAGTAATTCATAAATCAACATATAATCCTCGAGCAAGAGCTGCGCAAAATTATAATATAGTTGAAGATTTGGCTCAATCCCCTTCAGCTATGTCTGCTCTTGAGGTATTACAAAATTGTCCCTCCTAGAAGCAGGCTTTATTGTCGGCCATTGGTGGAATTGATCCGAATAATTCTAATCTTGTCGTCTTTAATCATACGGGCTATGTACTGCAGCTACCAGCAGAATTGGCATTCTCCATCCAAGTAAATGTTCTCAATCACCTTGTTCATCGTACTATTATTGATGAGGGAGCATCTACGTGCATTATGTCTCTAAACTACTGGAAGTCACTTGGCTCACCGCGATTATCGCGATAATCAACGACGTTGAAGGCTTTTGATGGAAGAACATATAAACCTTGTGGTATTATCAATAAATTGCAAGTTGAATTAGGGGGCAAAAAAATAAGTATTCTGCCCCAGTGCTCACATTACCAGACTTGCAACAACCATTTGAGATCAAGATAGATGCCTTTGACTATGCTATTGAGGCAGTTCTTACTCAACAGGGGCATCCAGTGGCATATCACAGTGAGACATTATCCGACATTGTTCGAAAGTATCCCACTTATGACAAAGAAATGTATTGAATTGTAGGGGCTTGTCGACAATGGAAGCATTACATTTTGGGGAAGGAGACAATCATCCACACAGACCATCGACCCCTGTAGTTCATACAGACACAAGGGAAGTTGTAGAATGATCACCATCAGAAGTGGTCCACATATCTACAACAATTTCATTTGAACATCAAGTACAAGAAAGGTAGCACCAATAATGTTGCAGAATGCCTCAGTCGACCACTAATCGTGGCCATAACCACCGTTCTCAACTCTTGTGGGCATGAGACTTTTGTTTGGCCGCTTCTCTACAAGAGCAATCCAGAATTCAGCTACACATACAAGGCACTCTTGGGGGGTATGCAAGTTCAAAATTTTCACCTCCAAGATGCACTATTATGTCACCTGGGACAACTTTGTGTTCTTTCAAGCGAGCATGCCAAGATGATATGGGAAGAGCACTATAGTCGATTTTCTGGGCATTTGGGGTCGAGAAAATAGTGGCAGTACTACAGAAGTATTTCTATTGGCCAAACCTTCGACATGATGTCTGGAAGTACATCAGATCCTGCATTGCTTGCACCATTGCCAAACTGAAAATCAAGAAGAAAGGGCTCTATACTTCACTACCTACCCCTAGTTGACCTCGGGAATCCATCTCCATGGATTACATGTCATGCCTTCCTTCTACTAAGCATGTAAACGACTGTGTTTTCGTTGTCATCGACAGATTCTCAAAGATGGCCATTATGGCGGCCTGCAAGAAGAATATCACAGCAGAAGCCACTGCTAAAATCTTCTTTGAACGAGTGTGGGTGCACTTTGGGATCCCATAGTCTATCATATCATATCGCGATAGCAGGTTCCTCAACACATTTTGGTCCAGCCTCTGGTCAATGTTGGACACCAAGCTTACCAAGTACATAGCTTTCCATCCCAAAACTGATGGCCAGACAGAGGTCGTCAACATGATGATTGTACACATTCTGTGCATGTACAATTCAAAGCATCCACGCACATGGGATGAGATCCTTCCCTATGTACAACACAGTTATAACTGGGCTCTCCATAGCTTAACTGGCCACAGCCCCTTTCAGGTGGGCTTGGGATTCCAGCCACTATGTCCCATTGATGTAGCCATGCTATTTGCAGCTACTCAGGCCGATTCGGCTCATGTCTAGTCTGAAGCTGACAAAGCAAACAACTTCATCAAGCGCATTCAACACATATGCCAACAGGTTCATGACATATTGGAAAGAGCCAATGCTAAGTACAAGCAACGACATGATTAACATTGGGTTCCACACAACTTCCAGGTGGGCGAAAAAGTGTGGCTACATTTGCAGAAGGAGCGCCTCACTGGACCCCACCACAAGATTCACCTGCTCTGATATGGGCCGTACACCATCACCAAGGCTGTAGGGAACAATGCCTTCGAGATCAGTATTCCACCATTCCTTGGTTTGCACCCAGTATTCAATGTAGACCGCCTTCGTCCCTACTTCCCACCTCTATTGGACACTTATGACATTGAAGAAGAACTCACACCAAAAGAGTTAAACCCAGACTGCATGGAACAGGCCACCACAGACTGTATCATGGACATGCAAATCAATAACACTCACCGACTGAAGATCCAACTGTATTGGGTTGTCAAAGCTAGCCAACTCCTGCACCAAGGAAAGTGGTTCACCAGGGACCAAGTTCAATAGAAGTTTCCTCATCTCATGGAGGAACTCAACGCAATGGGGACCACTGCTTCCTAAAGGGGGGAGGAATGATCGAGGTGGATATTTGTGGCCACCCACCTATTCCACTTGGGGCCCCACCATTGTCTCTTTCAGTTTTTTTTTCACAACTTAGTATTTTTAGCAGTTTGTCGGGTCCTGAACTTCCGGAGCTATTTTTAGGCCCCAAACGCAGATAGTATGCCGAAGTTACATCCCTGGGAAGTTGAAACACCAATTTACCCAAACAGGGCCCATAGTTTTGGCACTTCATCTCCCAGGGTTAGGTTTTTGGAAGTTTAGAGTTCTCCATTGTTTCTCTATAATAAATAGGCCCTCGAGCCTCATTGTAAAACAATTCAGAGGTCTGTAGCCACCACATCTCTTCTCAGATATTCACTACCAGCACCCTAGCTATTTTATTTCCATCATGTTTGTAAGCATATTTCTGTGATTTGATATTAATGAAATGAAGCCTTATTTCCGTTGTATTTCTATGTTTATGGTTATTTATGTATTCTGTTGCGTTCTTGCATAAATCTGGATCAAAGCCTATTCGCCAACGCCTTCGTCCTGTGCACCCTAGAAAGGCATCCACTATTAAAGGATAAGTTGAAAAAATTCTTAGAGTTGGTTTTATTTATCCAATTCCCTTGACATAATGGGTTTCCAATATTGTTCCTGTGGATAAGAAACATGGTACTATTCGGGTCTCCTTCGATTACCGTGATAATAACCGTGCTTGCCCTAAGGATAATTATCCTACTCCTTTTATTGGTCAGATCATTGATGACTGTGCTGGGAGTGAGATATTTTCCCTTATGGATGGGTTTTCTGGGTACAACAAGATTAATATTCTTCTGGACGATCAGCATAAGACTGCCTTTATCTATCCTTGGGGTACTTTCACCTATAAAAAGCTCCCTTTTGGTCTTAAAATTCTGGGGCTACATTTCAAAGAGTAATGTCATATGATTTCCATGATATCAAGTGCATTTTCAGCCTTAATTGGATGACCTTCCGGCTCATTCGGCTAAGCCTAAAGACCACCCTGATCATCTCTGTCAAATATTTATTCGCTGTCGACGCTATAAAATTTGGATTAATCCGCATAAGTGCATCTTCTGTGTTGACTCCGGTAGTCTCTTAGGGTTTATCATATCTAAAGGCGGAATTCATATCAATCCCCTCAAAGTTAAAGCTATCATTAATCTCCCCTCTCCTTCCTCCTTACATCAGCTACAGAGTCTGCAAGGGAAAGCTAACTTCCTGCGCCATTTTATACCTAACTATGCTGAAGTGGCCAAATGATTTACACGATTAATTAAGCAAGGTGTCCCGTTCCTCTGGGATGAGATCGCCCAAAAATACTTCGATGCACTGAAGACATTAGTGATTAATGCTCCTTTGTTGCTTCCTCCCAATTATCATCGTGATTACTCCATTTATTTGGCTGCCGCATTTTGCACAATTGCCATGGTTTGGGTACAAGATGATGACGATGGTGACAAGCACGTCATTTACTATTTAAGTTACAATATTCTAGATACCGAAATGTGTTACACACATGTCGAGAATTTGGCGTTAGCTGCTATTCAAGATGTTCAACGTTTTCGTCACTATATTCTGTTGCGCACGGTGACCGTTATTTCTGATTGTAACCCTATGAATTACACACTGACTCATAAATTAATGGGGGGAAAATACTCAAAGTGGATTGTTTTCCTCCAAGAGTTCGATTTGGAGTTCACTACTGCAAAATAGAAGAAATCATTGGTTTTCGCCAATTTGATTTGCTCTCTCCATTCTGATTATGCTCCGTTTGGTTCTAAGGGACACATTTTGGATGACACACTTTTCCTTATTAGCACCCTCAATCCTTGGTACAGTGATATCATCGTATATCTTTAGACTCCCACCTTCCGATATGAGTTGACGAAGGATGCTCGTCGCTGTATCTGCCATCATTCACAACTTATCGCATAGTCAGAGATACACTCTACCGTATCGGAGTTGATTCTGTTCTCTGCCGATGTTTGACTCTCGAGGAGGCTGAAAAGGTCCTTAATGATTGCCACAGTGGCACCTGTGGTGGTCACATGTCTGGATATGCTATTGGATAAAATATTCTTCGTGCTGGCTATTTCTGGCCCACCATATTTAAAGACTTCATTCTTGTTGTCCATAAGTGTCATTATTGCCAGATTTATTAGCGCAAGATGCTTGCGCCGCCTTCCCATATTCATCCTGTCATTACCGTTGGTCCCTTTGCAAAGTGTGGCTTCGATTTTAGAACGTGTAACCCTCACTCGGCCGGGGGGCATGCTTATATCATCGTATTTTTTGACTACTTCACGAAATGGGCTGAAGCAATTCCTACACTTACAGCTGACGGTAAGACAACCGCACAGTTTCTATTCAATCATGTCATTACTAGGTTTGGTGTCCCTCAAGCCATTGTTATCGATCATGGGTCTCATTTTCGTCATTACATGGTGGTTGAGTTGACTTCTAAGTTGGGTCTACATCACGACAACTCAACACCATATTACCCTCAGGAAAATGGCCAGGTTGAAGCCGTGAACAAAGTTCTCGTCACTATGCTTCAACGTACGATTGGGATGCACAAGTCAAATTGGTATCCCATGTTATTTTAAACTCTCTGGGCTTACCAAACCTCAATAAAGGACATGGCCGGATTCACTCCATTCCAGCTTGTCTATGGTCTGGAAGCTACCCTTTTGATTGAATGTGAAATCCATTCTCTAAAAATAGCTGTTGAATTGCTGCCTAATACTTTTCCAGAAGAAGAGCCTCTTCTATATTTAGAGAGGCTTGATGAGACTCGCTGCTTTGCTGCTCTTGTCATAGAAGCACATAAAAAGCAGGTCAAACCGCATTTTGACCAGTCAGTTTCCCCTTGTTCCTTTATAGAAGGAGACCTCGTCCTCCTGTATGACCAAGCTCAAGATAAGCTAGGGGTAGGAAAATTCCAACCCATGTGGCATGGGCCCTACATCGTTAAGTACATTTTGTAGAATGAGGCTTATGCCCTAATTGATTATGAATATCACCTTCTGGATCAACCCGGAAATGGGTTGTATCTCAAAAAGTACTATGCATGAGTCTTTCGTGCATGTTTCTTTTGTACATAGGTGTTTTTCATTTTTGTACACTTTTGGCTTGGTGTGCTTTGCGAGTGGTTTTACTGCTTATTGGATTGTTGATTATTGTGATTTGTGGCTCCGTCTGCCTATCTAAAATAGACATCCTATCGACCATTCTCTCCATGGTTTTAAGAAAAGCATCAAATTTAGTATCGGATGAAGTGGAAGGTTCCTCTTTAATAGTCACTTTGAATTCAATTTTAAGTTTGTACTTTTTAATAAATAGATTAGATTCAACACTCACTGAATTTTTGATCATCTCTTCAAGGGTGGTGGGATTTATTTCTCTTAATGAGTAGGCCATATCTGGGTCAAAATCATCAGGATAATGTAGAAGGGCTAAACCAGGAGGTGGTTTCATTTCATGTGGAATGAAATTATAGATTCTAAGCTATTAGGAATTGTAATCAGGCACTGATTCATTGGGATTGCGTTTCAAGGAATCATATTCAGTAAGGATTTGTAAAGGGTTTTTCTTCTCATCCCATCTGGCTAAGAAAGAATCAGTTAGTTTAGCGGGAGTCCTAATAGAATTAGCTTCTAGGGCACATAACCAAACTTTAACTTCACTAGAAAAAATTTGTGTGATGATTCGCATCTTGAAATCATCTACATCTAAATCCTCAAGATCTATGAAGGTTTTGATTTTGGCCATGTGCCGACGGGCAAGGATTTCATAGTTTCATCGAAGAGGGGAAGCCTTTGACCATATCCTTGAGGTAGGTCAGCAATATTACCAGGGAGAACTAAAGGTCCAAAACGAGCCATAATTCCCGCTGAATGTGGTAGAGGGGGTGGAACAAAGGATGTATTGGTCTGAGGAGATCCTTGAGGGGGAAGTTGAGATGATGATGGAATGGATGATGAAACAATGAATATTTGGGAAATTTTAGGGATGTGAAGGGTTTCTTGTTGGTATTGAATATAGGATTTTTCAGTAGTGTAACTTAGGGTATTGGATAAATTTTATAGCTTGTAGTGTTGTCTCCATTTTTTAACATCAGTCTTGTTTGCAACTACAACTAATGATGGATTAAACTCTAATCTCCAAGGTTCAGGGACTACTTTATTCAAATCAATCTTGGATTTGGTTCTAAACAATGATAACCCAAATTTAGTATCAAATACCAAATTTTTTATGGCTACCAAATCAGAAGGTAATCAGAAATATCTTACCAAATTTTGAGGAGGAAATTCAGAATAACTTGAAACTGGTTGAGATATTTGCCTCCTTAGGATTCTTTTAGGATATTCGATGAGAGAAAATGGATCTAGATCAATATTAGACCTATTATACCTTCTTCAAGAAGCCATATCTGCTTTTGAGGAACTGCAATTATGAAATCATCCTTATGAAACTCGATCCCATCATTCAAGGGATCAATTTCCAATGGATCTTTGTCATACACCCAGGGAAAATTTTGTGTTTTCTCTCCCCAGCAACAACGGAAAGATGTTATCACTCCACCAGATTCATAAGGCTGAATAAGGAATCCCAACAGAGGTAACCACAAACTGAGCTTTTGACTTGATAGCTAGCCCTATCAAGCTAGAGAGGGATCTCTCGTCACAGCCAGGAGTGTTGGATAAATTAGGGTTTTTAGGCTAGATATTGAGTGCAGGGGGTTGTTTTGATTTGATCTGGTTGGGGAATCACTGGATGAAGGAATTAGGTCAAGGAAAGCTAGGTCAGGGAAAATGAGTTAGGGTTTCAGGGATCAATGGGGTAAGGTAGGTAAAATTATTATCACTTGAAGAGGATTGTGATGGAATGGTGTTGAGACTGAAAGAAATATAGGAAGAGCATGGGAGATGTATTCTTATTAGACAGATGAAAGTGAACAAAATATGATCAGTTACCCAAAACAGAGCATGTGCAAACATGTATTCTTATTATCTAACTTGTAAGAGATCATAACATAGAAATGAAGTGAACATGAGTACAATACATTTAAACATATGATACTGAAAAAGAGACAATGATAGAAATTCAATACCATAAGTATCCCATAAAAGTAGATGCAACTCCTCTTTATTAGCTGGCCAAACTGAGTACAAAAATTTCCTTGATCAACTAGCAAACATCAAGCTGATTCCAACCCTTCACTAATGTGAAGAAAGGGGATAAATAGACATCAAAAAAAGATTCAATCATCCTCAGGGGTCAAATCCATGAGGTGAGGAAGAGATCCTCAAAATATTGAACTGCAAACTGAAGTGTAGGGTGGTCCAAGTGACTCACTCCTCATTACATTCAACTAATTCATCATGACTCATTAACGAATTTAACCCTATGAATCTACCCTAGGTAAGTAATCCTTGAAATAATTACATTTTACCATGATTAATTACATGAGTAGAAAGACTATTTTCTAAAGAAAATTCAAAACTTGAGAGAAAATTTGAAAAAATCAGCAATTTTGACATTTGTGCCATCCACTGTGCATTTTCTCCATCCTCATGTCATTTGCACCCTTTGTCTTCAGAGCCAGTTTTGGAGGCCTTATTGGTGTCCAAATGAGGCCCAAGATATCTTGTTGGAAATAAATTCCTGTCCTCTTTCCAAATATCCCTCAAGTTCAAAAAATGGAGGTAATGTGCCCCCTCAAAACGTCAATCTCCCAAGACTGCTATTTGCGCAGCGCCAAGGTCAAAAAAGGGGCAGAAAGGTCATTTTTGGTGGGCTTTTGGGCTTTTCACCCATAAAAAATGAAAACCAAGGCTGGAAATATGGTTTTATGAGATGTATGATTCATTATGAATCAAATGGTGTCTTCCTTCTCCTCAAAAAGTGTGCCAATTATTTGCGTAGTTCCTAGGGCGCTGCACAAATGCCCAATTTTATGCTAATTGATTGCTTCGAAAAACATAGATTTTTCTAGATTTTGATAAAAAGTTGGAAAATGTCTCAAAATTGTTCGAAAGGCTAAGGAAAGTGTGTCTAATATTATAGGGAAGCCTCAACAAGGATGTCCAACTTATTTTCCTCCTCCTTGGTCAAATTTTTAATTTTTGCATTGGCTCTTTTGAGCTTGGCCAATGCAAATTTCTCTTTTTTGGCACGGAGTTTGACCTTATTCCTTAACAAATCATTGTATTTATTTTACCTCTCTATAAAATTATCAAAATTTTGGTTGGCTCTATCAAGCCATGGCTCCCTGTTCTGATTGATTTCTATGGCAAGCTGCTCATCTAGGGTTAGCTAGTCAACAAGCTCAACTTCCCTGTGTCTCTCTAGAGCTAGACCTATTTTCAACCCTATAGTTCTAGGTCTTTGCCTTGTTACCTGAAGTTCTTGTTCCTCATCAAGCAAGCCATACTTCTCCAGTGCTTCATCTAACATACAATTGGCCTTTTGAGCCTCTCTTTGAGTAGTGAATTACTTCACCTAATCAATGACCTGCTTGGTTTTCAACTACTCATTTTCTTGCTCAAGAAAGTTTATAACATATATAGCCCTGTCAAGATTAGTCTGTAGCCCAATAATCTTGGCATCCTTACCTTTTATTGCTGCATTTTTTATTTTGTCCTCTTCGTATTTTTCTAGGTCAACAATCTAAAATTCTTGCTCAGTTTCATGATTGTCCTCCTCATCATGAATGAGTGACTCAATGAACTTCTCTTCACCTTTCTCCACCTGCTGTGTTGATGATGAAGGCATCACCCCTTTCACTCCAAGTTAAGCAAACACATGCCTATAGCCTTTTTGGTAGGTTTTTGGCAATGGCTCAACATCAACCAAAGTATCTCACCTAGGCTCGATGCCATCTATCCTGCTAGGTGACCCAAAATCATGATGAAATGGAGATGAAGGGTCATAATGAGATGGAGATGAAGGGTCATGATGAGATGGAGATGAAGGAGGTGAAGGGGACTGATATAATGATGATGAGTGAATCATGGGCTGAGATGATGAAGGGATATGTTGTGCATGCTAGCTGGATGGCTCAATGAAGATATCATTGGCTAGGAAGTTGCTCCAAGAAATGTTCAGTTGAATAAGATGATGGAGGACTATGATTTTTAAGAGGGAATGATGGAATAGGATTTTCATTTTTTGTTCATAATCGTTCTTCTGAGCAATGTAGGCCATCTTCTCTATACTCCAGAAAATATAATAGGGTATGTTATGCATTCTTACCCTAGTGAAGTGCATCAAGAGCTGGATGTGATAGGAATAGAGCCCTCAAAATATGCCTTCACATGAGAAATATTTCATTATAATATTCATCATAAGTGCATATCTGCACAAGAGGTGTGAAATAGGGAAGAATCTCTTTGTTTTATTTTGATGTGTTGGTTTGAGGAAGAAGTCATAATCCTATTTCTTCAATCTTCCTTTCTTGAACCATTTCTCCCCAACATTAGGGATCTCTGTAGCATCTGAAATGATAACAGTAGATAAGGTAAAAGTGACCCATGCTAATTTAACTTGATTTTCATGGAGTCCTGATATGAACATCCTAGTTAGCATGGGGTGGTGTTTAAACCTCTTAACTTTCTCACAAAAATCATAGCATCCAACATGTTTAAAGCATGCAACAGTCAATGGAGAAGCTAAGAGTTCTTTGGTGTTAGTAGGCTCAAGTCCGAGCACTCTTCCTCCTCTATGTGACCTCCTTATTTGTGTTTCCTCTGCTTCAGTGAATTTTGTGTTTTCCTCTTCTGTTGCATGGGTTTTTGTTTAAAAACCTACGAATTAGGTAAGGGAAATGGGAAAGAGAGATGGGAAAGGAAAAATAATTGAAATATTTGATAGGGATGTGTGATATGGGGAGGTGATAGGGAGTAATGTTTAGGGATATGAGGTATAGCGAAGGGAATAGGAGAAAGAGTGATGGAAATTTGGGATTTAGGAGCCTAGGTCTAAAATAACACCTAACACTTAGGGTTTTAGGAATTAGTAAATTAGGGATAGGGTTTTAATGATAACAGTGTTTAGGGAATGAATTTTAATATTGTATGGATGGTATGGAGTATAAGGGAAATGAAGTTTTGGGAATTATGGGTGCAAGGGAGAAAATCTAAGGTTTTACTTCAAGAAAAACACCAAATTATAACTTCAATTGCAAACTTGAACATATATAACTAAGGAGGTTATTTTGATGGAAAATTCCTCTTACTGGATTGATAGAGGTGAATGGATGAGTGGAGAAGCTTTGGAAGCAGTTCTGATCATTTGGATTTTTTTCTAATCTTGTTGTTCATTTGTGCCTTCAACAAGCTATTTGTGCCATCAGCAATGTATTTGCGCCCTATTCAACGTATTTGCACCCTCAGAAATTGATTTGCTCCATCTCTACACATTTGGGCCCTCCATAACTTATTTGCGCCCTCGCTTATGCTCCTTGGCCAATTTTGCTCAAAATTTCGAAATTTTTGGCCCGTGGAGTGCCGACTTGATCTCTAAAAGAGGCAAATGAATTTGATTTGATGTATTTTAGTCATTAATAGAAAAGTAAATTTGAATTTGAATTTGAAAACCCACTTTTCTAATGTCTTTTTTCACTTTTTTGAAACATTTTCTCATTACTCTTTCATTTGAATTTTCTCTCTTGCAGGATGGAGATGTTGGAATTTTTCACTTCTCTCTTTAAGTTTGGCATGTGTGTTTTGAGTTGGAAGCTAGGAATTGAAATTATTACATATAGAAAACATAAAATTACATATAAAATTTAAAATAAATTACATCTCTGTTTTCATATCAAAATGAAATTTTGATATGAAAATAATAAAAAATCAAAATTACAAATTCAAAAATATCATATTTACATGCTGATAATATTTTGTAGATGAAAATAAAATGTTTTATTGAGTCACTCTCACACATTTTTCTGACTTTATTGGGATGAAATGGTTCAATTATTAACCTTCAAAAATAAAACCTAATGACCTAATGGGACCTTAAATTACCCAACTTCCATGATTGAATTTGACTGAGATAAGACACGGTGAAATGATATTTTAAAAAGTGTTATTATGCTCAGAAAGACATGAAGGTGAGCCAACAAATGTTAGTTTGTGAGGGAGAGTGAGGTTTTATTAAGTAATAATACCATCAGTGAAACAATTTTTAGCATGACCTAATGGAATGATATAAAAATTTCAGAGTGGGATACCTAAAATGAGAACGAAAAAGAGTGATTTTTATCACTGATGGAAGAATGCATATTCTGACACCAACATCCTTAAAAACTGAGAAGCAAACATACTTGCCACATATTGACATACCCCCAGCAACTCCCTTAACATGAGGACACATCCCACACTCAGAACTTGGCATCTCGGAGGAACATGAGGATGATGTACTGGATCTAACAAGATTATCTTACGATCAATACACTCATAATATTGGGCAAGAAAGGAGAAAATTCCTTGCAGTAATCCAGCCGGGCCTCTCGCAGTGACCAAGAAGAAAGACATAGTCCTAGACATCAAGACTAACCCCATAATGATAGCGTCGGCCGAAACTGCTTTTGCAGCTGCTACCAAAGAGAATGTTAACAGGATGAGTAGAGAAATCTTATTTCTGCAGAACAGACTCCATGCATCTGAGCAGAGGGCTGCTCAATTAGAGGAGGAAAAGAAGGCCCTAGAAACCAAAAATCAAAGGCTCCAACTTGCACTCACTCAGGCCATCAGACTACAAGCCGCCATTCAAGAGGAGTTGAAAATCTTAGGAAGCATCATGATGGAGGTATACGAGAAGATGATAACTATAAAACAAATAGTCGCTCCTTTGGTAGGGGCCCAAGCAGAAATAAGGAAAAGGGTTGCATAACTAAAGGAAGCCTCTAGAGCACTAGAAATTATAATTGAATGGTCTGAAAGGTACCCACAGGCCCCTGCCACCTTACCAAAGGAGGATTGGATCCACACTTATAACGATAAGGTACAAATATGGATGAGGCTGCAATCCAGAGACAATATCACAAAAGATGTAAAGAAGGTAATTTCTGCCTATGAGAATCTCATCAGTCGCATAGATTCGATGGCGGAAGTGCACCACATCCCTTCCTTAGGTACGCTGGCCAAGCAAAGGACGAGGGAAATGGTAATGAAGGGTCATGATGAGATGGAGATGAAGGAGGTGAAGGGGACTGATATAATGATGATGAGTGAATCATGGGCTGAGATGATGAAGGGATATGTTGTGCATGCTAGCTGGATGGCTCAATGAAGATATCATTGGCTAGGAAGTTGCTCCAAGAAATGTTTAGTTGAATAGGATGATGGAGGACTATGATTTTTATGAGGGAATGATGGAATAGGCTTTTCATTTTTTGTTCATAATCGTTCTTCTGAGCAATGTAGGCCATCTTCTCTATACTCCAGAAAATATAATAGGGTATGTTATGCATTCTTACCCTAGTGAAGTGCATCAAGAGCTGGATGTGATAGGAATAGAGCCCTCAAAATATGCCTTCACATGAGAAATATTTCATTATAATATTCATCATAAGTGCATATTTGCACAAGAGGTGTGAAAAAGGGAAGAATCTCTTTGTTTTATTTTGATGTGTTGGTTTGAGGAAGAAGTCATAATCCTATTTCTTCAATCTTCCTTTCTTGAACCATTTCTCCCCAACATTAGGGATCTCTGTAGCATCTGAAATGATAACAGTAGATAAGGTAAAAGTGACCCATGCTAGTTTAACTTGATTTTCATGGAGTCCTGATATGAACATCCTAGTTAGCATGGGGTGGTGTTTAAACCTCTTAAATTTCTCACAAAAATCATAGCATCCAACATGTTTAAAGCATGCAACAGTCAATGGAGAAGCTAAGAGTTATTTGGTGTTAGCAGGCTCAAGTCCGAGCACTCTTCCTCCTCTATGTGACCTCCTTATTTGTGTTTCCTCTGCTTCAGTGAATGTTGTGTTTTCCTCTTCTGTTGCATGGGTTTTTGTTTAAAACCCTAGGGATTAGGTAAGGGAAATGGGAAAGAGAGATGGGAAAGGAAAAATAATTGAAATATTTGATAGGGATATGTGATATGGGGAGGTGATAGGGAGTAATGTTTAGGGATATGAGGTATAGTGAAGGGAATAGGAGAAAGAGTGATGGAAATTTGGGATTTAGGAGCCTAGGTCTAAAATAACACCTAACACTTAGGGTTTTAGGAATTAGTAAATTAGGGATAGGGTTTTAATGATAACAATGTTTAGGGAATGAATTTTAATATTGTATGGATGGTATGGAGTATAAGGGAAATGGAGTTTTGGGAATTATGGGTGCAAGGGAGAAAAACTAAGGTTTTAATTCAAGAAAAACACCAAATTATAACTTCAATTGCAAACTTGAACATATATAACTAAGGAGGTTATTTTGATGGAAAATTCCTCTTACTAGATTGATAGAGGTGAATGGATGAGTGGAGAAGCTTTGGAAGCAGTTCCGATCATTTGGATTTTTTTCTAATCTTGTTGTTCATTTGTGACTTCAACAAGATATTTGTGCCA
The DNA here is from genome assembly GCA_034641835.2 of Pinus albicaulis. Taxonomy (NCBI): domain Eukaryota; kingdom Viridiplantae; phylum Streptophyta; class Pinopsida; order Pinales; family Pinaceae; genus Pinus; species Pinus albicaulis. The sequence goes on along the minus strand of CM076569.1, from coordinate 221,706,451 downwards.
TCAGCAATGTATTTGCACCCTATTCAACGTATTTGCACCCTCAGAAATTGATTTTCTCCATCTCTACACATTTGGGCCCTCCATAACTTATTTGCGCCCTCGCTTCTGCTCCTTTGCCAATTTTTCTCAAAATTTCGAAATTTTTGGCCCGTGGAGTGCCGACTTGATCTCTAGAAGAGGCAAATGAATTTGATTTGATGTATTTTAGTCATTAATAGAAAAGTAAATTTGAATTTAAATTTGAAAACCCACTTTTATAATGTCTTTTTTCACTTTTTTGAAACATTTTCTCATTACTCTTTCATTTGAATTTTCTCTCTTGCAGGATGGAGATGTTGGAATTTTTCACTTCTCTCTTTAAGTTTGGCATGTGTGTTTTGAGTTGGAAGCTAGGAATTGAAATTATTACATATAGAAAACATAAAATTACATATAAAATTTAAAATAAATTACATCTCTGTTTTCATATCAAAATAAAATTTTGATATGAAAATAATAAAAAATCAAAATTACAAATTCAAAAATATCATATTTACATGCTGATAATATTTTGTAGATGAAAATGAAATGTTTTATTGAGTCACTCTCACACATTTTTCTGACTTTATTGGGATGAAATGGTTCAATTTTTAACCTTGAAAAATAAAACCTAATGTCCTAATGGGACCTTAAATGACCCGACTTCCATGATTGAATTTGACTGAGATAAGACATGGTGAAATGAGATTTTAAAAAGTGTTATTATGCTCATAAAGACATGAAGGTGAGCCAACAAATGTTAGTTTGTGAGGGAGAGTGAGGTTTTATTAAGTAAGAATACCATCAGTGAAACAATTTTTAGTATGACCTAATGGAATCATATAAAAATTTCAGAGTAGGATACCTAAAATGAGAACGAAAAAGAGTGATTTTTATCACTGATGGAAGAATGCATATTCTGACACCAACATCCTTGAAAACCGAGAAGCAAACATACTTGCCACATATTGAAATACCCCCGGCAACTCCCTTAACATGAGGACACATCCCACACTCAGAACTTGGAATCCCAGAGGAACATGAGGATGATGTATTGGATCTAACAAGATTATCTTACGATCAATAAACTCATAATATTGGGAAAGAAAGGAGAAAATTCCTTGCAGTAATCCAGCGGGGCCTCTCGCAGTGACCAAGAAGAAAGACATAGTCCTAGACACCAAGACTAACCCCATAATGATAGCGTCGGCCGAAACCGCTTTTGCAGCTGCTACCAAAGAGAATGTTAACAGGATGAGTAGAGAAATCTTATTCCTGTAGAACAGACTCCATGCATCTGAGCAGAGGGCTGCTCAATTAGAGGAGGAAAAGAAGGCCCTAGAAACCAAAAATCAAAGGCTCCAACTTGCACTCACTCAGGCCATCAGACTACAAGCCGCCATTCAAGAGGAGTTGAAAATCTTAGGAAGCATCATGATGGAGGTATACGAGGAGATGATAACTATAAAACAAATAGTCGCTCCTTTAGTAGGGGCCCAAGAAGAAATAAGGAAAAGGGTTGCATAACTGAAGGAAGCCTCCAGAGCACTAGACATTATAATTGAATGGTCTGAAAGGTACCCACAGGCCCCTGCCACCTTACCAAAGGAGGATTGGATCCACACTTATAACGATAAGGTACAAATATGGATGAGGCTGCAATCCAGAGACAATATCACAAAAGATGTAAAGAAGGTAATTTCCGCCTATGAGAATCTCATCAGTGGCATAGATTCGATGGCGGAAGTGCACCACATCCCTTCCTTAGGTACGCTGGCCAAGAAAATGACGAGGGAAATGGTAATGAAGGATATACAATCATTATTAGAACCCATCAAACAAGCAGCCATCTAAAAAGATATCTAAGCCTCTAAGGAAAACATCACCTAGTACATTGTTGCACTAGTCCAGATCTACACCAAGCTAGCCTCCCTGTCCAACCATATCAACAAAAATAGGTGTACATTAGTTCTGGATGTGCTTGAATATTTTCATAGACTCAGAGAGAACATGCCCCTAATCACTCCAGTGGCCTCCGACTACCTAGCCTGGCAGACCTATCTTAAAGAACAACAACAGGTAGAAACCCCAGCCCTCTCCATCACAAAGTTGCTTCCTTGAAAAGACTGGGTTAACAGGTCACAGGAACAGGTAGGTCGCAGGTCGCAAATGTTTCCCAGTCATAGGTCACAACCTCAGTTAGGTCGCAAGTCACAAATTCTCCCAGGTCGCAGACCATACCAACATTCGGGAAGATGAAAGGGCAGGGTAGCCCAAAAGTCATTTTTGATTTTATATGTACTCCCTCGAGAGATAATGTATGGACCTTTTTTCATACTCCAAAATGAGAGAGAGATATAACTATACAACATTGAATGTATGATTACGGGAATGAATACAAATGAATGTTTTGGACTCCACTATTAGATATGATGGAAACTTTTGTGTGTTGACATTATGAATATTATGCTCTCATGTGCTTGGCATAATTTGTAACCGATTCGTCCGTGTTTCTGTTCGTGCATTATTTATATGTTTAATATCTTTGGATATATGAATGATATGTGGAAGTTTAGCATATGGAGATGTTAATGACTTACTTATTCATATTTCCTTAATCTTTCGGAACCACGCTTAAGAAATTGAAGGGTTTTTTGATCATAGTGAAATGTTTCTCTTATGTTCAAATGAATCTCTATATGAGCATGGACCTAATGATGTTTTGATAACAATACTTCTTTTGGCTGCATGCTTTAAATCTCTCTTTGCTATTCATGATGTTTCATTTTCAGGAGAACCCGTCAAACATTCATCTTGTTTCGTTCGAGTAGCCGTACATTCTCATGATCTTGAAATATACCTTTGTCTAAGAAAGGGCATACATATCATCCATTTAACGACATCCGGGCCTACATACCCAATGGGATCCCTACCATAAATGGTGTAGAGTTTAGTTGGGATTTTATACCGGGTAGATCCCCTTACTGTTGGCGAGGCATTTTTTCCTGTCAACATAATGGTAGGTATAGGAAAAAAATAAATTATCATGCTCTCCTTGAAGTTTATAAATCCTTGAGAGAGCTCCTTCCTTCATGAATAAGTTTCTTGTAGCATTTACAAGAGTTTCCTGTAGTGCTACAGGAATCTTGTAGCTGCTAGATTGCATGTAACAATTACAATCAGGAGAAAAAATGGATTTTTTTGCCTATTTAAGGGGTGAAATGAATGAATTGGTACATGCTAGAGTGGTTTGTGGAGTGTATAAGAAGAGGAGAGGGAGAAATGAGGAAACACTGCTCCTCTAGATCCAAAAATCATCTTTTATCAATAACCTGCGTTGGAGTGGGGTCCCTTAGGACTAAATTTCAATGAAAATACTATATTTTTTGTAAGTTTAGTCGTACGCACTAAGTGAAGCATAGGTCAAGAAGCTTTGGGCTAGGTCAAAGCCCCTCTTGAGTTGTAATGAGCCAAAGGGGTAGAACTAGGGGCCTCAAACCACAGTTTGCGAATCTTAGATGAGCACATTCTAAAGGTATAAATAGGAGTCTAGATCGAGTCAATAGGCATGATGATGCAAGTCTGAACTATGTTTTGATGTCCTAAGCTGAAAGGTGAATTTTTCTGGGTTTAGAAGACTCTTGGCGGCTATGTGCGCGGAGACCTTAGTCCTGTTGTGTGCGGACTTCACTGGCTGTGTGCACGGGTAGAACATAAGTATTATAAGGAAGATCTGAACTGTGAATGAATAAAGGAATGTTTTAGATGATATCTGAGTATCAAATGCATTTGTTGATTGCTTTATGATATGCTTCCGCATGTTATTTCTGTTTACTGTGTTATTCGTGTTTAGATCGGTTGTGCAACTGTCTTTTACCTTAGATGAATGATTAATGTATCGATATATCCCTGTTAAACATAAAGGTTGTGTATTAAGGACTACTGAAAGGAATTGCAGATCTGTATCAGTGCGCGTGAAGGATAACCTATGTAAATTGACCTAAATTTGTCTGGTTAGGGATTTTGTTGCGAAGGTTCGATCACATTTTCTTTATATCTGAAGACACCCACATCATTTAATTCTCTCTCAGGGTGTGGAAACTTGGTTCTAGCACCCTCCCAATTTGCTTTGGGTGAGACTGTGACTTGCGCAAGTAGGTCACTCCAAAAAGGGGCAGTAGTAAGAGGGTTTTGTTGGTTAACCTTCACTCTGAACCTGGGTCAAGACCCCTCAAGCCAACAAATCGTTTCGTTGTTGGGATCGTGATCATTTTTAGAGAGATTGGGTGATGTGGCAGCCATCAAAGCCTGAATTAGAAGATTGGTTTGAGAGGAAAATTCAAGAATTTTCCCTTAAGGAAAACATAATAAAGAAGTTGTTTGTTGAAGATTGGAAACAAAATTATATCTTCACAGAGGTTCATGAGATTTTCTTTGTGACCTTTGTGCATGAAATACATGAGTCATTGTCAATATTAGCAGAGTTCCAAACCTGTTGGAAGGACGACAAGGTCACTCAATGTACCCCTGAATTGATCCAACAGTTAGAGCAGACTAATGATTCCATCACCCGGGCTGTGGATCACTGGGTTAACAACATTTAGGTGGGTTTGTGATAGAATTTGCAGTTGATTAGTTTGTGTCGTATTTTGAAGCTAAAAGAAGATTTTTCAAGGGATTGAGAGGTAAATTCATATGCTCTCTGCCTCTTCTGATTAATATGTTATTGTGTGAAAAGGGTGTTTTGTGCAGCCACACTGAGTGAATGACCCCAGATAAGCTAGAAAGCACTACACGCAATGGAAAATATTATCAGGTCCGTTAGAGAGGGGACAAAGTTTTATACAACCCTCTGAGAAATTCACTTGATATAGAGAGTAGTGAGGCTATGTGCGCCGAAGGCAGCCCTCCTACTACACCACAATCAAACTCGCGCAGAGGTAAGGCATCTCCTACCCCACCACCACCGCCACCTACAGAAGATATGTCCGCGCATATGAAGCTACCCACCTTCAAGCATGTGGGAGATGAGGACATGGATAGGTTTTGGTTTGTTGCTGATGCAGTGTGGACTGTGCAAAATGTTAACACTGATGTTGTCAACAGGGTGCATCTAGATATGGAATTTGAAGGTCGCGTGTTAGATTGGTTTATGGGATATATAGTTCGGAATGTTGATCCCATTGTTGTGCATATTAAGGACGCTTTGAAACAACAATTCAGGAAGCAAAATTCCTACTCACAGTGCGTGACCGAATTAAAAGATATCAAACAGGAGCTGAATGAATCTGTTTTGGAAGTTGATCAATGACTGAGGCACATCATCAGTGAAGGAGGATTTGTTTACGATGATAAGAAGCATAAGTAATGGTTCATTTCCATGCTCTTGCCACATATGTGCATGCCTATGAATCAATAGAAGATTGATTCTTATGCCAAAGCTCTGGAAGTTGCTATGAAGTTGGAAGCTGTGCCTAGAGTACATGATCATGTCGGAATGCTAGAAATTCAAAGTCAACTGGAGGCAATGCACTTGCAGATTCAGAATCTATGTAGATACCGAGGAAAGGAAGTTGGCGTAGATGTCTGGTGCATACGCTGTAAGGGTTTAGGCCATACCAAATATTAGCGTACTTTGTTATCTGATTACATGCAAGGAGGGGGACCGAATCCATTATGCCCCAGGGATGCTGCTGGGCCAAGTTGTACCCCCACACTATGGTGTGCTGATTGTAGGGTAGCTAGACAACATGATACAGACCATTGTCCTCGATTAGGAAGCTATGTGCCAGAGATGAAGCAACAATGATGCAGGTTTTTCTCTTTAGTTGGTCACGATGAGCACCACTGTCGAACATTTGACCTAATGATGGACAATGCTAACCTATAAAGAGTGCAGGCCAACCCACCTTCACCATCATCTCCCTCTGGATGTGGAGGATCCCTAACAAGAGTAAGGGGAGGGGGAAGAGGTGGAGGCACAGTTTGGGGAAGAGGATAATTAATCTGCTATAAATATAGAGACGTTGGACACTATGCGCGTGAATTCCCAAACCCTACGCGACAATAGGTGCTGTAGGAAATTTGATCATGTAATTGAAAATTTTCCTGTGTTAATTGCTAGAATGCAGGAAAAGAAACAAAAGACACCTACACAAAACATACAAATGGTTAAAGCTGATCCACGTGATGATGACCCAAGTGTCAACATAATTACATGCAGTGGTGCTACTACCAGAGGAGATGAGGAAAATAAGGTTGATGTACATCCACTGATCAGAAAGGCTTCTGACAAGAAAGAAGGACTCAACCTGCAGAAGGAAAATGAGACTTTCATTAAAGCCAGGAAGGATTTTGCTACTACAGGAGCATCCACATCGAAGTCTATCATGGAATCAAAGAATCTTGACGAAGTAAAACAATTCCTACAAGCTTGTATTAAGTTATTATGCAACCAGAAAGAAGTATATAATATTTAGGCCCTGATAGACAGCTGCACAGACGAAGAAGTACCTCGAACTGAGACTAAGGCCGTAAACAATATCTATAAGAACAAGAAGAAAATGGGTAGGGAGATGCGCATGACCGTGCAAATTCGAGAATATGAAATGGATCAAGTCATCTTGGACTTAGGGTCTGATGCAAATTTTCTACCCACGCAGACCTCGCAAAAGACGGGGGAACCAAAACTGGAATGGTCCACCATTGAGCTACGCATGGCTAATCAGCAAAATATCATTCAACTTGGAAGACTTCCACAAGTTCTGGTAGAAATTGCTGGAGTAAAGGTACACACAGATTTTGAAGTGATTCAATTTGTCGACGATGTAGACCCCTACCCTGCACTGTTATGGTTGGACTAGGCCATTGATATGGGAGGCATCATCAACCTAAAGCGTAGAATTGTGATATTTGAAAATGATGGTACATGCATAATAGTGCCACCAGACCTAGTAGAAGAAGAAATATATACAAAGCCAGTGCGCGAAGGAGATGATGTTGACCATATCTATAAGCTGATTGCATGGGACGAGGATTGGATCAACCCTACAACTAATGGGATGCTAAATTGGGAGAAGAATAGTTTGTGTTTTTCAGATTCATATGGAGAGATGGAGAACTGGCAGAATCAATTGCATGATGTTTCTGCGCTGCACTAACTCAAGATCACTAAAAACTTCCGATGCATCTCCTCAAAGGTAAGCGAACTACCCTATTTTGATGGTTCTGGTAGCATTGTAGTATTTCTAGAAGAATTGGAAAAGGCTTTCCCAGAAGAGAGAAGGTTTTAGGCACTTGACTGATCCAGGTGGATATCGGTGGCCACCCACCTATTCCATTTGGACTCGCACCATCAATTCTTGTATCTTTTCACTTTCAGCACAACTTACTATTTTTAGTAGGTTTTCGGGTCCTGCACTCTTGGAGCCGTTTTGGGACCCTAATGATCCAAGTGGATATTGGCGGCCACCCACCTATTCCGTTTGAAATGCCACCATCAGTCCTTTCAGTTTTTTAGTTTCATCACAACTTACTATTTTTAACAGTTTTTCGGGTCCTGAACTTCCGGAGCCGTTTTGAGGCCCTAAACAACGTTTTTTGGGCATTGCACCCTCGGTGAATAAGATTTGGTACCAAAATTGATATTCATGGTTAGTATTTGTAATCCTCGAATAGATATTTCTAACAATGTATCATGTCTGTCAAATGGAGATAGTATGCCAAAGTTACGACCCCGAGAAGTTGAAACACCAATTTACCCAAATGGGGCCCATAGTTTTCACTTCATATCCTAGGGTTAGGTTTTTGGACGTTTAGAGTTTTCCATTGTTTCTCAGTAATAAATATGCCCTCGAGCCTCATTGTAACACATTTTAGAGGCATGTAGCCGCCACATCTCTTCTCAGAGATAAGCTACTAGCGCCCTAGCTATCTGATTTCCATTATGTCTGTAAGCATATTTTTATTATTTGATATTAATGAAATGAAGCATTATTTATGATGCATCTATGTGTTTATGTCTATTTCTGTATTTTATTGTGTTCCTGCATAAATTCGGATCATTGACCTAGCTATGCGCGCGACCCCAATGCATTGGTGGGATACGCACAAGGGAGTTTTTAAGGACTGGGATGAATGTAGCAAAATGATGATGTTGCGCTTTAAGCCTCCCGCTACCCCACTAATTGAGATTTTATATGGTCAGGGAGACCCACGCAAGCACCGCCAATGTGGGTGGAAGTTTGGAAGGAAAAGACCTAAAACGAGTGGGTTCATATGTTTATTCATTCGTTGGGGCCGGTACCTACTACTTGGTATCTATAAATAGAGCTGCACCGAAGAACTCACCATTAGATTACAATGACTGATGTTTTCCTTTCAACGTTTAGCTTGGTTGGGGGATCAAATGGATTGGATGAAGCCTTGCAGGATGTATAATCTCTTGTATTTGATGACTCCCAACCTTGAAGGGAATGTGTTGCGCTAGCATGGGATGAGAATATCCAAGATATTGTCAATTGCAGAAACTTGCCAATAGAGGATAATGAAGATGATCCAAGAAATGTAAACATCCCTGAGTCTGAAGGAGAGCACGCAGTTGTAGGGCCCTAATTGGGAATGGTAGATGTAACCAAACCTATGAAGTTACGGGAAGTCAAAATTGGGATAGAAGAACAACCCAAGTTGGCCAAAATCGAGGATTTCTGGGATAATGATACAATAGGGAAGATTGCGGAGATATTGACAGAGTATCAGGACCTATTTCCTACAAATTTCTCTGAGCTCAAAGGAATTGTAGGAGATCTAGGTGTTATGAAGATTACTTTCAAACCAGATGCACGCCTTGTCAAGCAGCGACCACACCGAGCATGTACAACAGTCTAATTGGGTAAGCCCAATGGTGGTTCAAGAAAATAAGACCAAAGGAGAGATAAGGATTTGTGTAGATCTACGCAAGCTGAATTATGTACGAGTGCATGACTCCTTCCCTACTCCATTTTTAGATGCTATCCTCGATAATGTGGGAGGACAAGAAGCATATTCTTTTACTAATATATTTTCGAGGTATCATCAGATCATAATTGTGCTTGAAGACCACCTTTGCAACAAAATGGGGGTATTTCGTGTACACTATCATGTCTTTCGGATTAAAGAATGCACCTGCAATCTTCTCAAGTGTAGTGGTGGCTGTGTCCAAAGAATTCATGCAAAAAAAATTGGAGGTGTATTTTGATGATTGAACAATGTTTGGGTTGGTAAAGAAACATGTGTCAAACCTGCACATGATGCTTGAAACTTGTAGGAAGCACCCGATTTCTCTTAACTTGAATAAATGTATATTATGTGTGCCTTTTGGAATTTTGTTGGGACATATAGTGTGTCAACAAGGATTGATGGTTGACCCAACCAAGATAGAAATTATCATAAACTTAGAAGTTCCGACTACAAGAAACAAATTTTCTCCATCCTAGGACACACCAGATATTATAGGAAGTTCATTCAGGGCTATGCTCTAATCATTGCGCCAATGGAGAAGTTACTAAAGAAGGATGTGTCATATTTTTTTGGATGAAGAATGTCAAAAGAGCTTTGAGCTGTTGAAAGAGAAAATGATCACTGCACCTATTCTGATATTTCCAGACTGGTATAAGGTTTTCCATGTACATGTAGATGCATCTGGTATAGCACTTGGAACTACTTTAGCGTATCTCGGAGAAGGAGACATTGATAACCCTGTTGCTTTTTCCAGTAGGAAGATCTCCAGTGCAAAGCGCAATTACTCAACCACAAAAAGTGAAGGATTGGCCATGGCCTATGCTCTGCAAAAATACAGGCAATATTTGCTAGGAGGACACTTCAAAATGTTCATTGATCATTTTTATTTGAAATAATTGGTCAATAAGCCTGTGTTGGGGGGGGGGGGAATCTGCAGATGGTTGATTTTATTTCAAGAATATGACTTTGAAATCATTGTGAAGTCAGGGAGATTGACTGCTGGACCTGACCATTTGTCACCCATCGAAAATGGTGAAGAACCAACTAGTCTGGAGGAGGGGTTACCTGATGCATAACTCTTTGCTATCAAGGTGGTTGATGAGAACTTTGGTGATATTATTCACTTTCTAACCACTGGAAGCACGTCTATTGAATATTCGGTGCAACAAAAGAAGGAGTTGGTTGCATGCTCAGTTGATTTTACCCTGATTGCTGGTTAGTTGTACAAGCTAGGAGCAGATGACGTATTGAGAAGATATGTGTTGGAACATGAGACATAGGATATCTTGGTTGAGGCTCATGGAGGGGTGGCAGGAGGCCACTATGATGGGAAGGCTACTATGTAGAAGGTGTTACGTGCTAGTTTATGGTGGCCCACACTACCCAGTGATGCACATGCATACTGTCGAGCCTTTGATGCATGTCAAAGAAAGGGGAAGCCCTCACGCAGAGATGAAATGCCCCTGCAGCCACAAATGGCCCTACAGGCCTTTGATAAACGAGCTATAGATTTTGTTGGATCGATCAATCCTCCAGGGAAGAAGACTGGAGAGCGCTATATCATCACTGCCGTAGATTATGTAACCAGTTGGGAAGAAGCTAAGGTAGTTAAGGATTGTACTGCAGATACTGTTGTGCATTTAATTTTTTGACATATTTTGACTAGGTTTGCATGTATGAAGATATTGATGAGTGATAGAGGAGCACACTTTGTTAATGAAACCATTGAAGCTGTAACAAAGGAATTTCAGATCCATCGCCAAAATAGTAACCCTTATCACCCACAAGAAAATGGTGCAGTATAAGCTTTAAACAAAATTTTGGAGAATTTTCTCACAAAGATATATAATGCAATTCAAAATGATTGGGACATGTGCATACCTTTTGTGTTATGGGCTTATTGTTGGAAATACTGAGGGGGGGGGGGGGGGGTGAATCAGTATTCCTTTCAATTAGAGCATTAGTTAATCTTCAATTATTATCAGTGTTTGTACAATGATAGCAACAAACAAGAGGAACACAAATGCACACAGTTTTTAAGGTGGAAAACCACTTCGGGACAAAAGCCACCTAACGCTTTTCTAATAATTATTTAATATTCAACTCCAATTGAAAATAAGCTCCAACTTCCTAGAATCTAGAAAAGCATTCTTCTCCAGCTCCCACTGGATGGACACTCCAACACCCGAGATTCTTCAGTAGTCAACTAAACGGATGCCCCAACACCCAATGAGCTACAAATCACCCTAGCACCACCCTACCACCCTATAGAAGTATAAAAGAAGAATGGACTCTCGTACCAAATGGTCCACTTTACATGACATAATAGACCATAACCCCAACTTTGACACAACCACCTAATGATGATCCTAGACCTCCCAACACTGCCTCTTCAATCCTTGGCAGATAGACACTAGTACAATTTGTACAATAATGTATTTACAATGACTAAGTACAATGATATCTTTACAATGATTGTATGCAGTGCTGCCCACTTGAAGACTTCATATGATGAACTTATTGTTGCTATTATGCACCTTGTTTTCTGCTCTTTTCATGCTACCATTTTCTGCACCTTGCTTTTCTTTTCTGCTGTAGAAAGTCTGGTCCTTTGCAACCCTTAACAACACATGATCTAGCTTTTTCTTGCCTTCTAGGAGCTCGATATTGAATCCAATGTATCTCTGTAATTTCATATCCTAAATATCTGATTTTTGGTCCTATAGTATTCTTCTGATTCATCTTTCTAATGCCACAGGTCTGACCCAATTTGGATTCTTGAAGAGAGATTTATATCCAATCTCTCACAATGGCCTAATTATGGACAGTTTCAGAAGAGCGTACTTTTACGGCGTGCCACGTGTCACTGTTCTTCATTTTCTTCTAAAATTGATAGAGACAAAATTACAGAATGTGCACTATCCATCACTTTTTATGAAATTCCAATCCGATACTGAGAGAGAGATTTATGATGAATTTACCAAGGTCACTTCTTTGAGATGAATTTCGGGAGCCTGCAAAAACCATGAATTACACATATCATATCTCCAAAAATGTTGTGCAAATTGATCTGAAATTTTTACTACAGCTTCCTCAGGATTTTAGCTTTGCCTCATAAAAATTTCAGCTTCTGAACCTTCGTAGAAAAAACGTTAGAGTGAAAATTCCAAGATAACCTGTTTCAGATGGTCGAATCCCTTGCATAAGGAGGAAATGAAGATCACAATTTATATGAATGCTTAGGTTGAGAGGGGCTTCAACAAGTGAACGTGGGAGGGATTTTAGAGCTTAAAATATTAATTATTAATTTTCAATGACCCATGCCCCAACCCCCATGGGTTTTAGCCCACTAACTAGGGTACAAACTTCAAACATGAATATCTCTCAAACCGTGAAGAATTACATGGCGTGCCATATATCAACGGAAACATCTCAATAAGTAGAACCCATCAAAAGAATTATTGACCCAGAATACATTAATTTTGTAGGTCAAAATTCCCATGCAATATTGGGTTAGCCCCTGGTGCTGCTTGGGTTGACATCAATGACAACCGATGATCAACAATCTTCCCCTTTGGAATTGATGGCAACACAAGTACTCCCCTTGCGATCATGACACCTCTTCCTACAACATTCTCTCCCCTTTTGACATCAATGGAAAAGGGTAACTCCCCCTGAAACACAACCATCCCGTGGACCTGTTCACACTTCCACTCCCGCTGACACACAATCATCCTGCAGACCTGTAAACACTTCCACTCCCTCTTTATATTCTTGAAAAAGGAAAATATAATGAGAACTTGGGAGAATCCCAAGCTTTTGACGAAGATATTCAAATGCTGGCAAATATTTAATATGTGATTCTTTTTGTGCTGCTTGGAATCTTGCTATTTTTCCAACTTCTTGCATAACATCTGGTTGGGAGGCTGTTACATATAGAAGACTACTAATCATATATCTATACAACCTTTGATTCACATCCTTAGATGAGTCGTCTATGATCAATTTGCAACATGTTACCATTGGAGTAAGGATGGGTTTGAAATCTTCCATTTTAAATTTCTTGAGCATTTCCTTGATGTACTTGGCTTGACATATAAATATCTCTTTCTATTTCTCAGATATTTGAAGCCCTAAGAAGTATGTCAGCTCACCAATTAAAGACATCTTGAAATCACTTTGCACCTTTGTAGAAAACTTCTTACTTAGTCAATCATCATTGCTACCAATTATTGTATCATCCTCTTTAGCTATTAGACATGAATTAGTTGTTTCATCCAGAACATATATGTCATTTGGAGCTCGACTTGTTGTAGCCACAATTTCACCATACACGCCTTCGCATTTCACATTTTGTGGAGTTGAATAGTATTGTGTGTCCTTGATCACACATTTGTCCAACACTGAGCATATTGTGATTCATGTTTTCAACCAATAGAACATTCTTGGCTAGAGCATCTTTGCTTCCAAGAGTGATAGTACCTAATCCTATAACATTTGAAGATCCATCATTTTCAAAGGACACGGTTCCATCCTTATTCTCTTTTATAGATACAAATTTATTTCTGTCTCCAGTCATATGCGTTGAGCAACCGCTATCAACATACCACACATATTTGTTCTTTTGAGCCTTGAAAGCGAGAACATAATTATCATTCTTCTTCTTCTTCCATGTTCGTTCGTTCTGTGGCTTCAAAGATTCTTCTGGAGGATTTTCAAGTCTGCAGTCTTTGGCTATGTGTCCAAAGTTTCGACATTTGTAACATTAAATATTATTTCTTAAATGTTCAAATCTATTGATATTTCGCTGAGCCCTGGGAGGTTCATATTTGACAAATCTCCTGGAATTGTATTCGTTCCTAGGGTACGTGCGACATTCTACAACTTTATGACCAAATTTTCCACATGAATAACAGTAGCCATAAAAATATGTTGGTACCTGGATGGAAATTTTCATCGAGGAATTGTCTTCCAAGGTTGTTCTTGCGAATCTTGTCCAATGAAGTCTACATGCATGTCAGATCTCATAGGTTCATTGTATTTTGTTGTAGAAGGTCCTGCTTCTTCTTCTTTGTAACCAATGCCAGTTTTTTCATTGTAAGATCGTTGATTGTTGATGAGTTCTTCCAATGCCCTTGAGCTGTTGGCATAGTTTTGGATAGTTTTTCCTTTCTTCACTTCCTCACGTAGCGAGACTACTTTGGCTTCTAATTCTTCCCTTTCTCGGTTGCTTTCTTCCAACTTATTTTGAAGTGACTCTTCAATGCATTTGTGTTCTTCAACTTCAATTTTGAGACCTTGAACTTGTTCTTCAAGAGTATTGGAATGGATCTTCTCCGCCTTGAGATATTTTATAAGCTTGATTGCTTCCTTTTTATAAAATTCTTCTATGGTCCATCCTTATTCTTCATTGTTTGATACCTCTTGTTTATTGTGCTTGGCCATAAACAATACTCTCTCATTGGATTCTTCTTCACTGTCATTGTGTTCTTCAGATGATGAGCTATCTTCTTTAGAGAGAAAGTTATTTTTGGATTCTTTCTTGTTGAATTTCTTAAAGCCTTTCTTTCCTTTTGAGTTGCCATTACTTCGGTTTGGAAATTTTACTTAAAATTACCAACCTCATTACAGCTGAAACATATCAATGGAAGTTTACCTTTGAATTTTCCCTTACCAATTTTTAGTTTTCTCGTGAAGTAAGCATATTCTTCATCTGAAAGACCTTCTCCATCATCTCCCTTTTCTTCACACTGGCAGGTGCTTGTAATTTCAATTGAAGGTTGTTTGTCCTTATTGGTTTTTTTAGATGCAACGAACACAGTTTATAGATTTTAAGTACCCTTTTATTCATCAAGTCTCATTTCATATGCTATGAGAACTCCATGTAATTCTTCCTTGCTGAGTTTGTACATATTTGCATTGTATTCTAAGACTGATACCTTTGGGTTGAATCTCCCCGGTAACGTTCTAAGAATCTTCTGTATAATAGTCTTCTCGTCAACTGGCTCTCCCAATCCTTCCAGAGTATTGGTTATTTCATCAACGTATTGGAAGTATGCAACAATGTTGCAATCTTCTTTCATTCTAAGTTGCTCAAATTTTTCTTTATAGATTTGAAGGTTTGCTTCTTTGACATTTGAGTCACCTACATATATATTCTCAAGCTTGTCCAATACATTTTTGGCGGTTTTACAACCCAACACCTTATGATAAGCAGATTCAATAAGTCCACTGATAATAATATTCTTTGCTTTCGCATCATTTACCAAATTCTTCTTACCTTGTTCATCCGCGGTTGATGTAAATCCATTTGGAACAGTGTCCCATATTTCGTAACCTTGCACCAAGAGATAGACCTCCATTCTTCCTTTCCAGAGTGCATAATTATTTTCATTGAATAGAGGTACACCATTCTTGGTATGCTCCATGACCTTCTTCCAGCTGTTAAACTGCGATTGAAGGAACCAAGCTCTGATACCAATTGTTGGAAATACTGAGAGAGGGGGGGGGGGGGGTGAATCAATATTCCTTTCAATTAGAGCATTAGTTAATCTTCAATTATTATCAGTGTTTGTACAATGATAGCAGCAAACAAGAGGAACACAATTGCACACAGTTTTTAAGGTGGAACTCCACTCCGCGACAAAAAACACCTAATTCTTTAATATTCAACTCCAATTGAAAATAAAGCTCCAACTTCCTAGAATATAGAAAAGAATTCTTCTCCAGCTCCCACTGGATGGACACTCCAACGCCCAAGATTCTTCATTAGTCAACTGAATGGATTCCCCAACACCCAATGAGCTACAAATCACCCTAGCACCACCCTACCACCCTATAGAAGTATAAAAGAAGAATGGAATCTTGTATCAGGGAAAATGGTCCACTTTACAATGATATAGAATGATGCAGAAGAAGAAGATATAATAGACCATAACCCCAACTTTGACACAACCACCTAATGATGATCCTAGACCTCCCAACACTGCCTCTTCAATCCTTGGCAGATAGACACTAGTACAATTTGTACAATAATGTATTTACAATGACTAAGTACGATGATACCTTTATAATGATTATATGCAGTGCTGTCCACTTGAAGACTTCATATGATGAACTTCTTGCTGCTGTTATGCACCTTGGTTGCTGCTCTTGTCATGCTACCCTTTTCTGCACCTTGCTTTGCTTTGCTGCCGTAGAAAGTCTGGTCCTTTGCAACCCTTGACAACACATGATCTAGCTTTTTCTTGCCCTCTACGAGCTTGATATTGAATATGGTGTATCTATGTTATTTCAGATCCTCAATATCTGATTTTTGGTCCTGTAGTATTCCTTTGAGTTGTCTTTCCAATGCCACATGTATGAACCAATTTGGATTCTTAAAGGGAGAGTTATACCCAATCTCTCACAATGCCATAATTATGGACTGTTTCAGAAGAGCGCACTTGTACGGCGTGCCACGTGTCACTATTTCTTCATTTGGCTCTGAAATTTATAGAGCGAAAAGTACAGACTGTGCACTATCTTCCAATTTTTGTGGAATTCCAATTTGATACTCAAAGAGATAATTATGATGAATTTACCAAGGTCACTTATTTGAGATTAATTTCAGGAGCCTGCAAAAACCTTGACTTGCACAGATCATATCTCCAAAAATATTGCGCACCTTGATCTAAAATTTTTACAAAAGCTTCCTCAGTATTTCTTCTTCTCCTCATAAAAATTTCATCTTCTAAACCTTCGTAGCAAAAAAGTTAGAGCGCAAATTCCACGATGACCTGTTTCACATTGCGAAATCCCTTGCCTAAGGAGGAAATGAAGATCACAATTTATATAAATTCTTAGGTTGAGAGGGGCTTCAACAAGAGAACGTGGGAGGGATTTTAGGAGCTTAAAAAATATTAATTATGACTTTTCAATGACCCATGCCCCAACCCCATGGGGTTTTATCCCACTAACTAGGGGTACAAACTTCAAACATGAATATCTTTCAAACCGTGAAGAATTACATGGCGTGCCATATATCAACGGAAACATCTAGAAAAGTAGAAACCATAAAAAGCATTATTGACCTATAATATATTAATTTGGTAGGTCAAAATTCCCATGCAATATTGGGTTAGCCCCTGGTGCTGCTTGGGTTGACATCAATGACAACTGCTGATCAACACTTATAGGACCACACGCAAGAAGTTGACTGGGAAAAGACCTTTCAGGATGGTCTATGGGCAAGAAGTGATCATGCCAATGAAATATATCGTCCCAAGCCTGCGCATCACAACATTCACTAATATGGTTGAGCTTGACATCATGGAGGAACGTCTTGCTTAGATGGTTTCCTTAGAGGAAGATTGATTCATTGCTAACTTCCATCGGGAAGTATAGAAGGCGTGAGAAAAGGCTTGGCATGATAGTCATATTAGAGAGAATATGTTCAAGGAGGACTTGGTATTATTATATGATAGCCAGTTTGCACGCCACCTAGGGAAGTACAAGAAACATTGGTTGGGGCCTTACATTGTGAAGAAATCACTGATGGAGGTGTGGTGCACTTGGCCACACTGCACGGTGAGAATCTTCCCTAGTATTCCAATGGAAGTCGACTAAAGCCTTATAGGGAAAATCCTGTGCCGACCAAATGACTATATGGCTGGAGCATGAGAGTCCATTTTTCTACGCGTGGTGCTAAGGGAATGTGTAGATAGGTGTGAGAGGAGCATAGAGGTGATGCGTAGGGGGAGAAAATAGTTGTTGGAACAGTGAAACTAGGTGAAAAAGTGATTTTACCATTGGATGGATTTGGCTTTACGCATTTAATGAGGCTATCTTATGGGATTTTTGACCATTTTTACGAAGGTAAGTTTCATTTAATGGAGGTCCAACCATTTTCATCTTGGATCGCCTATAAAAGGAAGGGCGCGGGTCACAATTGGTTCCTTTTATTTCTGAGTACATTGTGCCCTGATCTTATCCGTGATTTGTGCCATCAATTTTTTTGTGAGCACTGTATGTCTAGCCGAGAGACCCCATCTGATGTGAGTGATCCAGAATTCATCTTTCACATGAGAATGATGGCCACCAATCTAGAGAGTGTGCCATCTGAGGAGCACTCTGCGCCTCTCACAGCATTGACCGAGCCGGGGTCAGATGGTGCCCATGAGGTGATACTTGAAGTAGAAGAAGTCGCGTCTATGTCGGCTAAGGGAAAGGGAAAATTGACAAAGGGGTCCTCTTCAAAGCCGCGAACCTCTCCAAGGAATGTGACATCCTTGCGCTAGACTACTAAGGATAGGTCACCCATGGGTAATCCTACGAAGAGGCGGATAAGTGCCAATGAGGAGGTTGTATTTGTTGAGCCAATATAATGGCGAACACCATATGTCAAGCCCCATAGACCATTTGTGTGTGTGTTGAAAAATGTAGACATGGTGAGGAATTACCTGCAGATGTCGCTAGTCTCGCGGGCTGCCCCCATGACTGAAGATATGTTTGGCAAGATTCCTCATGTTAAGTTTGATGATTACGATTTAGCAAATGAGGAGACATTCCCTGAGTTGGTGCTGAAATATTACTTGGAGCATGTGCTCTACAATGATGTGGTGAAGGTTGAGCCTATGCCATGGGCACACAGGCTGAGCAATGTTGGGATCCTCAATCTACTGAGGATTCCTCATTTTGGGAGGTACCCTATCATCGCCATATGTGTGTGCTAGCTGCTAGAATTGGTGCATGAGGGATGCCTATAGATTCAAGGAAGGATTCCAATAGACGCTGCGTTGATCCATCGGATCACCAGCTTGCTCAAGAAGGGGCCTCATCCTATAACATGTTTTGAAAAAAGAAATGAGCTCAAGTGTAATATTCCCAAATTTTCACATGAAATTTGGAATATTAGAGTTCTTAATAAACTTAATTAATTAGGTAAATAAAACGGTGGAGGGACCCATAATCCTCAAAGATGAATAAAATTCACTTTTGATGTGTGTATGTGGATATTTCAGATCTAGATCTACATAATGGAGTAGTAGAGAAACTACTTAATGTGAAAGGAGTGGAGATCATGTCTCATTAATGAGATATATCATGGAGGTTGATACAGTCAACTAAGATCTTGGAAGGGATCAAACATAATATCATAGAGTATTTATGATGAGATGATGGAGGAAGTAGTGCATTAATGCACACATGATGGAGATCATGAAATGACAACGTAGTCAACATGGAGACCTATGTCCACATGTATAGCACAGTTATGAGGAGGGCCAAGGCATGAGAAGGCTCCTAATATATATAAAGAAGATGAAGGTACAACAGAAGGCATGTTGAAGATTATTATTGATGTATGACCTATTTAGATATGGAATTGACATGTGACATTCCATGATTTCTCTTGCTGTTTAGCTGAGATTGCAAGTGCTTTTTAGCACTGGGTGTTCCTGGTCGGGAATCCCACCTCTTTCTTTGAGTAGCTCTGGAAAGAAGATTGTACCTCATTCTACATCAGGCATTGGTGCCACATATCTTTTCCTACTTTCTGCAGAACATCCATATTCAGAAATTGCACATTTCTGAAGATCAGTTTGAGAGGAGGAGGTTGTCCTTCAATATTTCAGTTGAGGAACCGGTGAAGGATTCATCCTATCACCTAGAGCTTCAAGATCAACCTTCTAGTACTTCAGATCTATATCAGGCATCAGGCCATCTATTATTCATCTCCTAGCAGTAGCAATGCCTTCAGGAATTGCGCAGTCCAGTCTCGTAGTTCCAAGGGAGAAGGGAAATTGCTAGCATTTCAGCTAGTAATCTAGTGGAGGACCATTCCTTCATATTGTATACAACATTTCCATAATTTATTGTGCCATATTTCATATCTAAGTAGCAGGCTAGAGAGCTTCCTTCCTTTACAACATAGTTTTAATGAGAAGTCGTGTTGCAACAACTGCATCATTCTTTGGAGGATTGAGGAGCTAGATCTTGAGCTTCTAGATTATGGATCTAGAGAAGGGATCAACCCTTCAAGCTTAGATATGATCTTGTGACACATTTATGCCATCTATTTTTCAGATCTAGCTTCAGATCTACATAACCTAGTAGTCAAAGGATCAAAATCTAGGAGGGTGATTTTCCAAAGTTGTAGATCTGGAAAATCCTTTTTGGGTTACCTTGGGTATCCATCATAGAGCCCAGATCTTGAATCTTAGCATCATCAGAGCTCCAGATTTCCATAGATCTGCATTTTCCTTTTCATCTTGCAGTCATTTTTTCATATTCTTCTGAAGGGACAGTGCAATATTTTCTTCCAGCAGCTCTCCAGTTACACAGTGATATTTATAGCATGTTTGTAGGGTGATTCTAGGCCATCTCTTTGGCTAGATCTACTCATATTTTGTGCATTGTGTAACTGGATCTTCTCCTATATAATAAAATGGCTCAGTTATTCTGTCTATATCTGTGTTGATCATAAAATTACATATGCTATTTGTATCATGTTTGTAGGGTGATTCTAGGCCATCTCTTTGGCTAGATATACTCATATTTTGTGCATTGTGTAACTGGATCTTCTCCTATATAATAAAATGGCTAAACTATTATGTCTATATCTGTGTTGATCATAAACTTACATTTACATTTTATGTGTTACAAATATTGTGTTTTTGTATCAATGCATTATTCCATTTTGGGATATTACATCAAGGTCGTTGCAAAGGTAAAGAAAGAATACTAGGTTGGGTGAGACACCAGGGGATTCCTGGTGAAAACAATTGCAGATGCAGATGTACGCCTAGGGACCTTAGTACTTGAATGCAAGTTGATGCGGAAGTGTCGCCCAAAGACAATCCCTGCGCATGTAATTACATTGGTAGGCCAGTGTCAGGAGGGGGTTAGCTACAACTGGTCCCAATACCTTTGCCAAGAATCCTTGGAAAATGTGCGCGAGGCACAGAAAGAAGGCAAGAAGTTTTGCTATTCATGGTTGTTGCTATTGATTCCGCTGATATCATGGGAGACCCCAGAGGGGGCAGTCCTCCTAGAATTGGAGCTTGGCGTATGCGAGGGGGCACACTACACCAATCTATGGGATTCTGCCGACCCTATATGAATGAAGGAAAACCAAATTTTTTGGGTGCTATTTGAGGGCGCACTGGCCACTGCAATACATTCATGACCGAGATTATCCCTGAAAGTATATGAGAAGTACAAAAGCATTGCATATTTTTAGATAACCATGCACCATGTGCAGATAAGGGAACACAATGACCCTATGTGGTATAACCTTCCTTTCATGGTGACTGAAGTGGAGATCGACCAAATCATTATGACCTAGATAGAAGCATGGAAAGTTGGGCTCAACTCCACCCAACCCATCACGGTATCCAATTTTGGAAAAAAGACAACACCAGGAGATAATTAGAAGGAAGTCGAGCCACACACTGACAAAGATGCAGAAACAGTCGCAGAAAAGAACGGTGGGAAGGACCTCAAGTAGGAAATAGAAAAGGATGCGGAGCAAGATCTTGGACGTGAAGTTGATGTCGACCCTGGAGGCCTTGATGGGTTAGATGGAACTAGTTCATAATATTCACATGACATGAAACGTGGTGCAGAAACACCCAAGGGTCCATGAAAGAAGCGAAAAGGATCCAAAGTTGGAGGCACAGAACAAGTCACATTGACAGAAGATGACTTGGAAAAAATAGCAGATGTTGTCGCATCTGCCTCTGAAGATAGTTGGACCACCATGGAAGAACAATACAAGGCTACAGTTGAGGAATTACAGTCTGGATTGCAGGTACTCTAGTTGAAGAACAATAATTTACAAGCGAGCGTGAACCAAGCGAGGTCGATTCAATGAGCCTGCCTCCAGCAATGAAAATCACCACCACAGACAATAGGATCTGCCCATTCCTGGGCGCAACAGTCACTTTGGAGCATCCAAAAATGCGTGTGCAGGTGCAGACCTACCCAGAGGTCGAGATAGATCTCTCCATGTTGTTGAGTGGAAAGCTACACGCTATCCAAACCATCATCTTCGACGAGCTGCAATGCAAGGAGGCACACATGCATCAACAGTTGAGTGAAGCAGAGTAGAAGGTTGCAGCTAAAACCAAAGAATCACTCTAGGAATAGAAAACACAGTAGGCGGCTGTGGCTCATCACACAGAATTGGAGCATTTGATCGGCAGGCTATGCGGTGATCTTCCCGAAGTAGCCATTCCTGCATCATCTGCACCACAAGTAAAAATTTAAATCTTGGTTGGAGCACTGAAGGCTTCTTGGTTAGAGGTGCAGATGGTAAAAATATATTTCGAGCAATAGATTGTAGCATTGCAGGCTAAGCTGCAGCCAGAGACTCCCCTGGAGGTATGCGTGTAGCAGGAAGCCTTGGTGAAGGAAGCATCAGAAAGTATCGCTGCTAATGTAGCAACAGATCCGCGCTGCTCAAAAAAAAAATGGGGCCATGGTAATTTGTGCAAACAGACCCACTAGTCAAGAATATTTCTTAGGAATTGCACGCTAAGGAGCAGGCATTTGACGACCTCTAGGAGGCCCTGCCCACTTTTGTCCCTGCTCAGCGCATGGCCCGCCTGTAGACAAGTCAAATTCTGCATGATGAAGTAGAGGAACTATGCAGGAAGAGACAGATCGTGACAGAGCACATGAAGTCGTGGGTAGAAGAGGCGATGAAGCTATCACAAGACCTAGATTCAACCGTTAATAATCTAAATCAGACCCTTCAAAGAATCAATCTAGCCACAGAAGGGATGACGTCACAGAAGCTGGTGGACACAGCACAGAGTACAACGAATTAGAGCATGATCGTCCTGGTGCCCTTGTTGCTGCTATTGAAGAATTGCAAACCAAAATGAAGAATCCAACACTGTTGTGACTCGGGACCAGTCATAAGATTGTGTTGGGGGCCTGTTGGAGCAAGGTCCCTTAGGACCAAATTTTGATGAAAATGATATATTTTTTGTAAGTTTTTGTAAGTTTAGTTGTGCGCGCTAAGAAAAGCATAGGCCAAGGGAATTTGGGGCAGGTTAAAGCCCTTCATGAGTTGTAATGGGCCAAAGGGTAGAACTAGGGGCTGCAAACCACAATTTATGGACCTTAGATGAGCAGAGGCTAAAGGTATCAATAGGAGTCTAGATCGAGTCAATAGGCATGATGATGCAAGTATGAACTATGTTTTAATGTCCTAAGCTGAAAGGTGAATTTTTCTAGGTTTAGAAGTCTCCTACTAGCTGTGTGCGCAGAGACTTTAGTCCTGTTGTGTGCTAACCTCGTTGTCTATGTGCACGGGTAAAACGAAAGTATTGTAAGGAATATATAAACTGTGAATGAATAAACGAATGTTTTGGATGATATCTGAGTATCAAATGCATCTGTCGGTTGCTTTATGATATGTTTCCACATGTTATTTCTATTTATTATGTTATCTGTGTTCAGATCGGTTGTGCAAATGTATTTTACCTTATATGAATGATTAATGTATGGATCTATCACTATTAAACATAATGGTTATGTATTAAGGACTACTGAAAGGAATTTCGGATTTGCATCAGTGCATGCGTAGGATAAGCTATGTAAATTGACCTAAATCTGTCTGGTTAGGGTTTTTGGTTAGGGCTTCTGTTGTGAAGGTCAGATCATAGTTGCTTTAGATATGAAGACACCCACATCATTTAATTATCTCTCAGGGTGTGGAAACCTGGTTCTAACACCCCCCCATACTGCTTCGGGTGAGATTGTGACTTGCGCAATTAGGTCACATTTGAAAGGGCCAATAGTAAGAGGGTTTTGTTAGTTAACCTTAACTCCAAACCTAGGCCAGGACCCCTCAAGCCAACAACCTGTAAAACAGAAAAACAAATGAGTGCATAGGTATTTTCTTTCCCTTTTTTCTTCTGTTTCTTTCTTTTTTCTGTTTTTTTTTAAGGCAAGTGGGCAGCCTCCATAGAGGTTTTCAACCCATAGGACTGCCTTGGGCACCTCAGAGTTGTTTTCACCTAAGGATATTTTATTTTATTTTATTTTATTTTTTTGCTTTAGGATTGCGTCATGGAGGTTTTCAACCCTGGAGTTTGCCTTGGGCGCCTGAGAGAGGTTTTCACCCATTCCTTTTTTTTTGTAGGAGGGGGAGGCACTGGAAACTATAGAGTCTCCCATGACATACACCTTCCAGTTTATGGAATTTATAAATTCTACCCTAGACAGGGGCTTTTTGCAAACTTTAATCCTGTAACCATCGACAAATGGTGGAGAAAAGTGTAGGGAAGGTGTGTTTGGCTTAATGGAGGGAGGCCAGCCCCTTCACCAAGCTCAGAACCTCTTGAGAATCCTGTCTTGCACCTCTATGGTTTTCTCATGGTGTGAAGGTGAAAAATCTAAAAACAGGGCTGATGGAGATTTGTTGGAAATAAGGCTGATGACAAGTGAAATGAAGCTAAGGGTGCCGGTGAAGTCCTCCTTTTCTATGCTACTTGAACTTGCAAGCAAACTAACTGTTCATGCAACAAACATTGACAAATTCATGATGAAGGAAATGGAAAATATGAGTTTAATTTGGAAATCAAACCTACTTCAACATTCAAACAGAAATCTAACTCAACATTCTAAACATGCTCATGACACTACAACAACCTAACTATTCTTTCCAAGAAATCATAAACTAAAGAGAAAATTTGGCCTATGGAGAAGGTCTACCCTCCTCAAGCTCCCATGAAAAATATGAGAGAGAGAGGCTTGACACACAACTTTCTAAGTTTATCGGCTATTCTACCAATAATTAAGCAATCTTAACTACAACAAAAGACAAATGGAAGAAAACTAAAAACAATGAATTGAAATGTAAGAAAACTAGCTAAAAACGCATAAAGAAAACTAGCTACAATGACATAAAAATAAGTATGAATACACAAGAGAGACTAAGGCCAGTGCATTGGGCCCTAAGCCACAAGCCTAGCCCTCTAAAACTAAATCAGTGAAGCACAATCTGAATACTCATCTTATTGCAGAAAATAGTCTCACTACATAATCATAAAAGTCTCAAAAACCTATTACAAGAGCTAACAATCTATTAGCTTCCTTCAAAATTCGAATACGAATGAGATCTTGCTTAGCCCTATTTAACCTAGAGGGTAGCTACCAACAACTCCCTAAAAATTAGGTGATGTGTCCACTTTGAATGTAAGAGAAGTGGAGCCTTGGTGCACTTGATATTGTGTTTTCTTGGCTGCCTTTGATTTCAAGTTGTTGGAGGGAATCTTGAGGATCCCTTGGTTGTATTTGGGAGTTAAGGAGGTGGAAAACCACCCTAGAACCTCTCCTTGTTGTTTAATCCGATATTTAATTACAAAATATTCATCAAAAGTGCAATATCTTTGTGATTTTCCTACATTTAACTCATGTTAGGCATTCAAAGTATGACAAGCCTTAATAACCATCTACACTAGCAACATAAGGCCATAATATAATTAAATGTGAGAAAAAGAGACTTAATAAGGCTAAAAGGTGACAATTAAACCCTCCAAATGTACCTAATGATGGAGCTCATCACATACCACAGGTCAGATGACGATATCAGAAACAATGAATCACCAGGGATGGAATCTTCAGATGTTGATTCCACATCAAGGTAGGGAAGATCACACATTAGTTTGATGAAAACTAGGGATTTATTTGACTTGGATTTGATCAATTCCATGTCAAACACTTGAGTAATAACTATCCATTTCGAGTAATTTCCCCCTAGCAATTGACATGACAATATATATGTCATCGGGTTGCAATCTGAAACAACCATAGTTTTTTGAAGCAAGATGTAATGGAAAAATTTCTGGCTGGCTTGAATAACCACTAAAGCCAACATTAGAGAACTTTTGAGGTCTAAAATGGGTCTCCTAAGAAAAATGTACAACCAAAATAAACTTTATAAGAACAAATAACATTCCATATGATGATGTCAACCATGGGGCATGATTCACCATTTTTGGAGTGAAAAAGTAAAAATATTAAAAAATAATAAAATAATAAAACTACTTTTTCAACTTGTATTTTCAACTTATCTCCCTAAGGTTTTACTCAAATTTTGAGGGGGAGTACTCGTTGGATGCAAAATTCAATTCCTTATCCAAGGAGTACCATGTTACATACTTTAGATTGACCCTACTACACGAAAAATGAGAAATACATGAAAAAACATGATTGCAATCACAATTTTCATGTATTTACCATTTTTCATGTAGTAGGGTGCATCGAAAGTATGCAACATGGGTACTCCTTGGATGAGGAATCAAATAATGTATCCAATGAGTGTTCCTACCCTAAATTTGAGTACACCCATAAGGAGATAAGTTGAAAATATGAGTTGAAAAAGTAGTTTTTTCCTTTTTTCCCTTTAAAATTTGATGATGTAATCTAATATTATTTTATTATTTCCACTAATTTGATAGTTTCCTTAGGAGGCCCATTTTAGACCTCAAAATTCCCGTAATGCTTTTCGACATGAGTATACTGGATCTCGGTATCGTTGAGGTTTCGACTCAGATATTAAATGGGATATTTAGTCCCAATGTTGTCTTCTTGGACCAACACCATAGTTATAGTATAGATGGAGACAATGAGATACAAAAAATAGTTGCGCTGATAGTCAGGGGGATATAAGAGAGATGCCTAGACCAATACATATTTCAAGGCATCAAACACTTTCTACGCAACGTGATCCCAATGGAAGAGAATCCCTTTTTTCAGTAAGTGAGTAAATCCTTTAGCTAGCTCGACGTAATTAGGGACGAATTTCCTTAAGAAGTTAGCTTTCCCTTGGTGCCTTTGTAACTGAACTAAGGATGAGGTTGCAGGAAAATTGAAAATTACCTAGAATTTGAGAGGATCGATATGAATTCCTTGATTGGAAATAACAAAACCAAGGAGTCTACCAAAACCAACACAAAACACACATTTCTACGGGTTAAGTCGAATTTTATAGTTCCTACAATGGAGAAAAATGGCACGTAGATGAGGTGGGTGATAATACCAATGCTTGGAATGAGCAAGGAGATTGTCCAAATATGGTTGCATGATATGATTAATATCATGAAAAGCATAATGCATCACATGTTGAAACATGGCCCATGTGTTATTGAGACCGAATGGGAGCTTTTTATAAGAAAAATTACCGCAGGGACACTTATTTATTTTTATTTTGGGTCGGTCTGTTAGGATAATGTTTATTCGATTGTAACCCAAGAAGCCATCCATAAATGAATAGATCTCGCAACCAGTGAAATCATCAACAAGCTAGTCAATAAACGAGGTTGGGTAGTTGTCTTTTGGACAAGCTCGATTAACAACCATATAATCGACGCATACTCGAATCATGCCCTATATATTCATGAGAGGGACTACATTTGAAACCGAATCAATTAAAGGAACGGGGTATATGAAACCAGACCGAAGAAGCTTTTCAACTTTAGTTTTTATCCCAACAACCTTCTTAGGATGAACCATACGGAGGAGTTGCAAGACATGTTTGACATTAAGATACCTTTTAATTTCTTGCACCAATATTTTGGGGTAGATAATTTGAATTTATTCCTACTCCTAGGAAAATAAATCTCTAAACTCACAAAAAAGTGCTTGATAGGTCTCAAATTCAAATGAAGAACAAGATGCTCCGATGTAAATATTTTCGACTATTCCTGGTTTAATCGAAATATCAAGAGGAAAGGTTTCTTCGATATTCGGGAGGTTCTTTTTAGAGTCGATCTCATGAATGAAAAAAAAATTCATAGAGGGTTGGATTAAATTAGGTAGGTGCAAACCACCAAGATTGTCTTTTGTGGAATCAGGAAGGGAGGGACGATGGTGATGCTCATCCCATGGCGCGTCTTATGACATCATGATCTCCATGATGCTTTCTTCGGTTAAGAATATACGTGAGAAAGGATTAAAGGACATTCCATAATCCAAGGATCTATCTACCCAATTGATAGAAGAAAAATTATGGGCCACAAAAGCTGAGTATATGGATTCATAATCTTGCGCAACGAGGTTAAGCAACATCCAGTCACCAAAACTTTGGATGTTAGTTTCGCCCAGTACAATCCATGGATCATCCAAAATCTTAGATGATGATAAAATATCGATATAAGAAACCAAAGGTGGGGAGTTGGAAGGGGGAGGAGGGGGGAGGGAAAAAGTCCCCATAAGTGATGAATCCTTCAATAATACAACTCCAACATGTTGATAGGAATGTAGGGCTTCCCCTACAAGATGAACACTTTCGGTAACATTGGAATAAGAGGAAAAGAGGTGGAGTTGATATATGGCTATGATACTACCTTTATGATGAAAGGATATCATGCAGAAGTAAGTCGAAACAATAGCATCCATAGCCTAAAACCATGGATGTCCCAACAAAATATTATAATCAAGAGGTCCGTCAATAAATTATATTTCAACGAAGAAGTTTTTTCCCCCAAGTTCCACTTGGAGGGAATTCAAAATCCCACAAGGTCTTTATGTCCTTCCATTAAAGGCTTTTAATGTGGTGGTCGATTGGTTCAGTTGAGCCAAACTAATCACCTTTGAGAAAGACATAAACAGGATGCAGGTCGAGGCTCTCTCATCCAAAATAGAACGATGAATGTTCTTACCATGGACAATGACCTGAATTATAAAATATAACTAGGCTGGAAGCCAAGGATTATATATTTTATGAGATAAAACCACTAGGTTGGAATATGATGGGTCCACACATCTGATAGATGACAACAAGGCCTTCTTTTGGGCAGGGAGTTTTGCAACACCTCAAGAGTTGAAATAGTTGATGGAGACTGAGCTAAGTCTTTAACCACATTGTAATTTTGGGAAACTCTTGAACGAGGGTTGTAAGAATAATTATGGATAACACCCTTTAGAGGATTGATAGTAAATTTGAGAGGAAGAATGCAATCAGATGAGATTGGTACCGAATGGGCAGGTTGATCAATATCCTGACCATTCGGTTGATCTACATTTCAGCTCAAAGGGTTGAATGTAGTTCATCAATGACAAACTAGGATGGTTCTTCATCTCTTCCTTGATTAGATCATGGGTCCTCTACATAGTGATATGTTTTTGCTCCAAATCAGCATGTTGTTCTAATCCTTCGTCATGCAATAGCCCTGATGGCATCTCGCCATACGCTTCAATAAGAGGTACTGAAACAATATGATATGAAAGTGGTTGCATACCTTGGATCAAATGATGTGTGGGAAGCTCTTGCAAGACCACAAGAGTTCCTCCAACTGGGAAAATAGCCTCTCCAATTGCTGGTAAGAGTGATGGCTGATCTTTTATCAATGTACTAGTGCTAGAATTTACCTCCTCTTCCTCATGCATCTCCTGAATCATGCATGGGACTCTATCTGTCAAGAGCTCAAGACTATCTTGCAAAAATGCAATTGTCTCTCCTCTGAATACAAGTACTTTTGCAGCTAGTGGTGAATGTAGTGACTCTTTGTCCAGAGTGACAAGAATGACATCCTCCTTTGATTTCTTAGGAAATGTCTCTTTGTGAAATATATATGGTCTTCTCCTATCAAAATTATTTCTTAACTTTTAAAATAAATATGAATATTTATTCACCTTTTCATGCTCCATGTGACCAAACCACCAATCATTGGCTTCACCTTAAAGATGAAGGGATGCAATCTGAAAAACCTCTTTTTCAGCTAGAGGATGTGGCCTGAAAATGCATCTAACTCTTTCCTCCAATCCTTTACAATATTTGAGGAAGATCCATCAAATGTAGGCAAATAGAATATGTTGTGCCTTTTTCTTCTATTGCTGCTATATGATCTTCTTTCTTCTTTGAGTTTGAAGAATTGTTAAAGAGTTAGATTCTCCTTGAATTCTCTAGACTGTAACTTGTACTCTTCTAGATATAGACTAAGAGTCTCATGAGTTTCATGCTCCATATTTCTTCTTCTTTATTCATCGCTATACCATTCACCTTCTTCAAATAAAGTGGGCATAGTAGTTCTATGAGGAGATCTATGATACTCCAGTCTTCTTTGCTGATGATAAGAAGTACTGGGACCTTCTTCATCCTGAAACATTCTTAAGGTTTCTCTTTTCCTTTCTTTCTTCATTTCATTGATCTCCTTGGAGAGATCCTTCATAGTTATAAATAAGTATGCAACAAAACTTAATCCCTCCGTTATAGTAGATCTCTACTATCTTCTTTTCATATATTATCAAAATTTTCACAAGCTGAACCAAAGATCATGCTCTGATACCACTGTAATATCCCAAAATGGAATAATGCATTGATACAAAAACATAATATTTGAAACACTGAAAATGTACATGTAAAATTATGATCAACACAGATATAGAAAAAATAGCCGAGCCATTTTATTCATAGGATATGGATTACTGTTACAATAGTGTACAAATAGAGGTATTCTAGCCAAGGAAGTGGCCTAGAATGACCCTGAAAATATGCCAAGACATGCACTACATAACTAGAGAGCTGTTGGAAGCAATACTTGTGTTGTCCCTTCAGCTGATGATGATCTTAAAACTACTGGATGAAAGGAAAATGAAGATCTATGGATTGTAGGAGCTGTGATGATGCCAAGATTCCAGATCTGGGCACTATGATGGAAACCCAAGATAACCCAGAAAGGAAATTCCAGATCTATGAGATTGGAAATTCACCCTCCCAGGGTTTGATCCCTTAACTACTGGGTTATGTATATTTGAAGCTATATCTAATCCAAATATGGTTTCAATATGTGATATACATAGATCTAAGTTTGAAGGGTTGATCCCTCCTTCAGATCTCCAAGCTAGAATCTTGAGATCTTGTCTCTTCTTCCTCCTCCTCAAAATGAAGCAACTAAATATGATGATGCTGGAAAAAATGTGTTGTACAAGAGGGAGAGACTCAATCCTACTGAAATGTGCTACAAATAAGCTCTAGGCTGATGGAAACAGTGATGGCAAGGTGAGGGGATGATCCATCAGAGGATTCTTATCTGAAGTGCTAGAAAATTCCTTTCTCCAATAGATCTATAGGACTGAACTGCGCAATCCTTGACGGGAATGCTACTGATAGGAGGTGAATAATTTTTTGCCTAATTATAGATCTGAAATAAGGCTCCGGGAATGTTGATCTTGAAGTACAAGGTGACAGGAAAAATCCTTCACTGGTTCCTCAGCTAAAATACTGAAGACAACCTCCTCCTCTCAAACCCTCCTTCAGAAATGCATAATTTCTGAGTGTATATGTTCTGCAGAGAGTAGGAATAGTGTGGTACCAATGCTTGATGATGAATATCAGCTCAGAATACCTTCCTAGAGTAGGCACTCTAAGTCCCTTGTGGGTAAGGATGGGATTCCCGCTCAGGAACACCCTGTGCTAAACAACACTGCAGACTTAGCTAAACAACTTAAGCGTGCATGGAATGTCAAATGAAAATTCCATACATAATAGATATCAAATGAATAATAAAAATCCTGCCTTCCATTCCGCCTTCATATTCCTTATATACAAAGTGAGCCTTTCCAAGCCCTGACCCACCTCTAAACTACACTGTGCATGTGGACATAAGTCTCCATGATTGAATGCGTTGTCTCTCCATCTCCTCCATCATGTTTGCATCAAATTACCACTCTCTCCATCATGTGTGCATTAATGCACCACTTCCTCCATCATCTTATCATGAATTCTCTATGATCTTACATTTTATTCCCTCCATGATATTAGTTGACTGCTTCATCCTCCATGATCTTTCCCATAAATGAGACATGATCTCCACTCCTCTATCATTAATGAGATGCTCCACTGCTCCTTTATGTAGATCTATGTCTAATTAATCCACATTCACACATCAAAAGTGGATCTTATTCATATTTGAGGATTATGGGTTCCTCCACCATTTTATTTACTTACTTAATTAAGTTTATTAAGAACTCTAATATTCCAATAAACAGGTGAAAATTTGGAATATTACAGTCCTCCCTAGAAAAATGTTGCTTGTCCTCAAGCAACTGCAAAATTAGATGAAAAATACATCTATACCCCTCCAAATGGCATCCACATAAAGAAAGGCCTCCCCATTTGCTGCAATGTGTTATGCATGTTTGGTTCCAAATTTGTCTCTCAAGAATGCATAGAGTAACCTCCAACTGTGTAGTTAGTTGTCCCTCATTATCTAAGAAGTACCAAGTGACAACCATAAGCTGCCCAACATCATCATGAATACATGAGATACATAAAATAAAGTGGTTCTCCCCATAAAGGAAAAGCCCCATCTCACAAAATATCTCTTCATCCCATGATTTATGAAGTAGATTGAGCATTGACATGCACTCATCCTTAGCCCTGTTGGCCTTGCTGGATCCAAGCATCATTCCAACATTGTGAAAAAGAAGAAATAGAGACATATGGGTAGACAAATATGTCAAACCATATTCTCCCAATAGTAACCATCGGAATAAGGCCTCTTGCTACCATCCTCCACCTTCATTATGCAAGATGGTCAAGCCAAAATCTCCGAAAAGCAACCAAAGCAACAGGAGATATTGTTGCCTCTTCACCTTCTCATGTGCATCATGGAGTAAAAACATATTGATAGACATGTGGAATATCACATCAACCCAATACAAGAAAACACCATCATTACACATCATGAGAGTACCATGCCAAGTTCTACACAATACAAAACACATAAACATAGGAGATTTCATGTGCTTGCCAAAATTTCTCAGCAACAACCAAAGTAACCATGCCTTTTTTGGAAATGTTTTCATTGATGGAAATAGAGGCAGAAAAGACAGAGACAGACAAAGGAGGCAGCAGATGCAGAGACAGGCAAAGAACAACAGCAAAAGACAACAGGTAATATTTACAAAGAGAAGTTGAGGCAGAGGTCGAGTAGTAGAGGTAGAGGCAGCAAATACAGAGGAAGAGATGAAATGGTCATGCAGTAGAGGCAGAGGTCGAGCAGTAGAAGCAACAAAGGCAGAAGCAGAAAGGCAAAGGCAGAGGCAGAGGCAGAGTCGTTATCGCAGAAAGGCAGAGGCAGAGGCAGGGCTGTTATTCCGAGAATCACTACCCCAGCTAGTAGATACACTAAACATAAATTCCAAGAACCGTAACCTAGGCGGAGGATACATAAACACAATTCCAGGAATCTTAACCCAAGCGGCAACGTATATATATATATCTTATTCCGAGAATCATTACCCAAGCCGGAGGATATATATATAAAATTCCGAGAATCGTGACCCAAACCGGAGGATATATATATAAACCTTATTCCGAGAATCATTACCCCAGCCGGAGGATATATATAAGGTTCTGCGCAAGATTAAACGACTAAAGGTCCCATTTTTCTATTTTTAAAAACAAACAAAGTAATATAAGGTGAGACCCTTATGAATCGCATCGGAGAATATAAGGGCAGTGGAACAGGTTAACAACAGGTTGCGATTGCGATTGAAGTTCCGGACCCAATGGGTCTATAAGTTATGATTTTATATGTTTAAGTTCCGTTCCAATCGCATCGGCACATTTAAATGAATAGTGGTCAATCGGAGCATCGGAGTACAGGCATATCGGAATATGCAACCAAAAGTTGCGATTGCAATCAATCGCAATCAGAAAGCTCTGGAGGAGATTCATTGCATCGAAGTAAAACATAACAGCGGATCATTGAACCATGTGATTGCGATGATGCGATCTAATCGCAACCATTGGATCCTGGATGATAGCAACCGTTGGATCTTAAAGGAAGTCAGAGTGGGGCCTACTGGAATTCAGACTCGAAAATAAGGATTTCCTTTGTTAAAGAGAATCGACAGATAAAAGAGAAATATAACATAAAACATTGAAATTCTGAAGTATGGTCTGGTGGGACCCTCGCTCATCGCATCGGTGGAAATCAGACGACCAAAGGCACAAGAGGATCTTTGAAGTTTGCGATTGCGATTGGAAAGTAAAATAAGGCAGATAATATCTATGAACCAATATATATATATATATATGCATATATCTATGCAGTGTGGGGCCATCGCATCGGCACGAAGGCTGAGCAGTGGAACATACCAATGAAGTTTGCGATTGCGATCAATCACATCGGAACAATCGCAAAGGGTGTAATCGCAATCGGAAATCATTGGAGGAGACTCATCGCATCGGAGCACAAAACAAAGTTCGGATGGTGGGCCCAAAAGGGCATTTTATATGTTAAACAGGCTTTTACTATTACGCCGAGAGTGTTTTAAGTTGTATTAAAAAGGCAGTTTGTATGTTAAAACTTATTATAATTATGCCGAGAGCTGAAGTTGTGTTATATATAAAAGGCGTTGTTACAGATACACAGTAGTTACACCACGGCAGTGCACATATCAAAACGTCTTATTATTATTATGCCGAGAATCAATTAGCTTGATATAAAAAGCACAGTTACATATGTATGGCATATGGTCGTTACCCTGTGATAGTGAATAAGGAAACAAACAGAGTCGAAAGGGACAAAGACACAGTCAAAGAAAAGACAAATGCGCAGCAAGCCAAGACGCTAAATGAGTGAGCTGGAGTTTTCATAGTAATTGAATGTAAATGATTTTGTTTTATATTGTTTGTGATGCAAAGGCAAGTTTCCAAAGGAAAAAGAAATATCCCACTAAAATGTTAAATTGGTACCTACAGTTATATTTTCTGAATGAGCAGATAAAAGAGTTGAGGAGGCAAAAGGCAAAGAGACACGACTGTCCATTTCGAATTCCCAGTAGACTACAAACAACCATGAAGCTAGTTTGTATAAAATAGGATAATATCCAAGGGGATAAAGTTACGAAAAAGAGAATGAGAGAAGAAGAGAGTGTGCAGCAGAATTGAAAAGAGTTGAAGAAAATAAGAAAGCTGCAAGAGGTGAGAGAGAGAGTAAATGTAGAGAATGCAGAGTATAGAAGATTGAGGCAGAGAAGATAAAGAAAAGAAGAGCAGAAAGAGATGCTACAGATCAGAGCTGATATCTGAGGTAAATCAGCGAACATTCCGGTTGATAAATTGAGGAAGTTGGAGCTTCCCTATCAAGTTGTAGCTTGACACTGTCAGTTGTAGCCGACCGAGGTTGGAGCCTCCCGTAGGTTGGTGCCCTAAAAATTGACTAGAGTTGGAGCTTCCTTGCAAGTTGTAGCTTGCAGATCAGAGGCAGGAGCTTCCCCCGTAGGCTGGTGCCTGGGCGTGCAACCGCAGAGAGGGAGTTGAGCTTGCCTTTGCATCACAACAATAATAAAATGTGGTTTTCTCCCTTTATGGGTTTCCACTTATATCTGGTGTCTCTATGCATGATGTCTATGTGTTGATGTGGTTTATCTAATCTGCTTAATACTTGTTGCTCACATATTAAGACTCTTGTTACATTAAAAAATCTGTTTGATACTTGATGCTCACTAATAAATATTGCTCACATATTAAGTTGATCGTGAAGTGAAGGTGTAAATAAGTTTTAAGAGAAAAGTTTTAAAAGTCCATGTATGTGTTAAACTGATTCACCCCCCCCCCCCCTCTCAGTTTAACTAAGAATTCAACAACCTTTTTCTTTTGTATTCTTTCAGTGATGTGTAAGGCATGAATAAAAAAAATATGAACCATTGGGTGGTAACCATACTCACCCAAGAGCATCCAGCGTAGCCATGCCTCCTTCTTCATTATATGAGCGTTGTCCAAGGCATGGATCAAAGAAATATGAGCTTTTGAGTAGTAACCATACTCACCCAAGAGCAACTAGCGTAGCCAAACTTCTTGTTGGCCCATGTCATATATCTGCAAGTGGTCATGCAACCCCTTGCTTATCATCCTCACCCACTCATCCCAATGTGGATGATGAATGATGTTTTGCATAAACATTGTATCCTCCCATTGTAGAATACCATTGTCCTAAAATTGATGAAGAACTTTCCACTCCATGATATTTTGAGGTTCACCTCCAATGAGATCTCTCCATTGTTGGAAATATTTTCATTGATGGCAAAGGAGCACAAAGGAGTAGCACCAAGACAAGGGAGAAGATTAGATTAAGAAAGGCCACTGATTAGAAAATCAAGCCAGAAAAGAACTCCAATTAAATATTTACTGTTAATACAGAGAACATGTTCCAAATTCATTGATTGAATGCTTGATTCAGTTTTAACTCGAGTGAAAATCAGGGTTTGGCACAATATATATGTATGCAGATGAATCGAGAAAATTCAAAGGGAAGTTATGAGACTATGTGTTAAAGAAGTGCAACATTCAATGAAATAGTGGCAGAAGCAGAAACCTCTGGTTATTGGCATAACTTAGGGAACATAGAAGAGAAATGAAATGAGAGCACAACAATCGTTGGATCTAAAGGATCAATGACCGAAATCGAAAGGTGAAATGCAGAATGTATGAAGAAATGACTGGATACGATTGAAACATGTGTTCATAAACAGCGTGAGTGGTTTCACGAACCGACGGTGGTATTTGCGTGCATCTAAAGTGGTAAGTGGTAAAAGCTGAAATGAATGCTGTTTGCGCTCGAATCTGCCTCAGGCTGAAGGAAGGCGAGGTTCGAGGCAACATCACACCAAGCTTAGCCTCGTAGCTAGCCCTACGAGGACAGGAGAGGGCTCTCTCCGGGTCAAACTCAGTGAAAGATGTCCAATAGGATCTGAGATGACCTAAATGAAACACTGATATTGATTTTAGGCTAGTAAATAAATATGAAAAGGGGTATTTGATAAATGATGGGTTTCTGGGCTATGTGGGGCAAAGAAAACAAGAGCAGAGATTAAATGAAAAACGCAGATTATCTCCTGAGGCAAGATAAGCATGAAGTTTAACAATCAAATTGGAATTATATGGAGTGAAAGACAGCCGAGAGGTCGAAAAGGGCATATATAATGTATCCTTCTCAGACAGAAGAAGATACACAAATACTGAACGCTCCTCCAGGGCAGAGCAGTAAACTGGATTCTGGCCTTCTACTTAAAAGCATTCATATAGAAATGATTATGAAATGAAACAGTAAACATAACAAGGAACGTATGAGACAAAGAAGAAACATATGTCAAATGTCATACCACAGGAATCTCAGGAACCAGAGCTGTATCTTTTCATTAAAATCTCTGTCAAAACTGTACAATAAAAGCTTTGTTTTTCTCCTACACCAGCTTTCAGAACCCTCCCCTACAAGTGATTTTTCAATACATTAAATATAACTCAGGGATGTGATAACTGATCGATGAAAATAGTACACTGTTACATCAGTCATCACAAAAATAGGAAAAGTCTTCTCTAAAAGGAGTAGCATTACATTTGTTTGTTAGTAACTAATGGAGAGGCGACAACTGTAGCTGAAGACCCTTTAAATTTGTAATTGAAGACCAAAATAGACAGTACGCTCTGTTGTGGCAGATGTCTCCATTTAAATTTAAACTTTCTGCCTTTGACTGCCACTTGTTTTTCCTTTATTTTCTAACTTATTAACAAAATTCTATTTGAATAAAAACTAATCTTAAAAAAAAAAAAGTTTTTAAACTAAAATGATGACAACTGTGCCCGGAGAGGGTTGAATTTCTTGCAGTGTTCTAGGTTGCCTATTTTTTGGCATACAACATTTCGATCATGAGGCTTTATTAACCCTGCTGCTTTTCCATGATCCAACGCTATCTTCAATATAGACTCATTGGTAGCACTTGTAGTCTCAGCCGCATGTTTAGGGTCTGCTAACATAGGAAAAATTCCTCTGACAGCAAGACACTGCCTTGCCTGAAATGCACCAGTAAAACTCCATTTTAACCAATTAGTTGTCAACCGTGGAATGACAACAGCTACAACTGGCATAGTTGGCCTATATTTTGCTATCAACCTTGCAGCACATCCAGATGATGTGAAAACAACTATAACAGAGGCCTTCAATTTGATTGCTACACGTACCGCTGATGATGCAATGGATTCCAAATGTGTCATTGGTTCGCCCACATATTTCACGGTTTTCTTGAAATAAGCGGCTTGGTTATGAATCTTCTCTGCTTCTGCACAGATCTTTCCCACTATTGATATGGTCTCAACAGGGTATAATCCCCGAAGAGTTTCTGCCCCTAGCAGTATTCCATCTATGCCATCAAGAACAACATTTGCCACATCAGTTGCTTCAGCACAAGTTGGCCTTAGATTATCAGTCATACTGTCAACCACACGAGTGATAATAGAAGGATTTCCAGCCATGTTACACTTGTAAACAACAGCTTTCTGAAATAAAAATACCTTCTCTGGTGGAAGATCGATCCCCAAATTTCCACGAGAAAGAATGATACCATCTACCTCTCGCAATATCCAATGTCAATCTTAGCAAATATCTATCCCTGATGAAGATTCCCAGCCCATTAAGATAAGCATGGGTTTGTATAATGTCTTCTGCATGTCGTGTGTATGACAAAGAAAGAAAATCAATGTTGTTGCGAACTCCCCAAATTTCGATAACATGCTTATCTGTATCACTTAGTGTTAGAAGATCAATATGAGCTTGAGTGGCCGGCACTGTAAACAATGAACCAACAAGAGTTGCGCTATTTTTGACACAAAAAACTATATCTCGATCTTGAATCTCTGCAACCTCAAGCCAGACAGAAGTGGTCTCGCTTCCTGTAAAGAGATACTGGCCAACAAAAATGATGTCCCCTTTTTTCACTGTCTTGGCAAGCCGATTGGAGGCATTTGGGCGTGAAATCGGACGCAGAGGCAAAAATTTCGGCCCTGAGACTGTACGGGTAGCGCGCAGCAAGTGCGTAGCGCCCGTGTTAATTAACACTGGCTGTTGGTGTTATGTGGGTAGCGCGCCCTATATGGGTAGCGCGCCTCCTGTATGGGTAGCGCGCACCTCAACTCCGGTCTGCAGTCTTGAAAACAATCCATCGCCCTTCTAATCTGCAATTCGACCTCTGCTCCAAATTTAATTCGAACTCCTTTTGAATTATGTATTGAGAGCTACATAATTATCATGTTACCACATATTTCACCATTCACAATAAACATGAAAAGTAGGAATTCTGCAAACTTGTTTTCTAGCAATCCATGCAACATTGGTTCCAACACCATGAATTCGGCCTCCCAATGCTATGATGGATCCCTGCAGTTGAAAACCAAATGAGATCACCGAAACCAAATGAGCTGTTTTGGATTTTGATAGCTCCTGTGATTGTAATTCCATGGCGGTGTCAAATGATTCAAGAAGCATATCATTACACATGTCTGACCCTAGTTTTCACTCTAGCTTTAATTATGATTTGATGAGTAATTCAATGTCAAGTTTCAGGAGCATGTGCTCCACCCCTTCAGTCAAATTTCTATTCAACCTAGATTCAGATTATGGACAAAATGGTTATTGATGCATATCATCCATTACAATCCAGGGTGGTACAGGTCATGTATTATCTTTGGCTGTAACAACAAGAAGAAACTGTGAAAGTGTCCTCTACAGTGGGTCATATGAGGGCAGACTTTCAAAAAAAATACTTATTACAAACTCCTGAAACTCCTGAAATACTAACTCACAGAAACTTCCTCTGGTATTTTAACCACAAAATTGATAACCCCATCTGCAATAAAATATCATACCAAGGTGATATCTTCTTCCCAGTTTTCTCAAAAAGAAGGAAACTCTGTAATCCAGAGTTAGTGGCTTATTCTTGCTTTGGGTATTGTGTTTCTGATCAACTGACTGATGGATTTCTGTTTGTCTCATAGGGTATAGAGCTGCTGTAGTTGAAACAAGGCTGCCATTGAGGAGCTGTAGAGCTTTGGAACACTTTGACAAATTACATATTCTAGAAAAACACATTTGATGATTTCTTCTTCAAAACAGGGTTTTGAAGAAGAATCAATCTCGCATTATTGACGATGAAATTCCTGAAATAAACACTTACTGAACCTTCTGCACATGCTATTGAAGCCTTCTGAAGACCAAACCCTGGACTCAAGAAT
The DNA here is from genome assembly GCA_034641835.2 of Pinus albicaulis. Taxonomy (NCBI): domain Eukaryota; kingdom Viridiplantae; phylum Streptophyta; class Pinopsida; order Pinales; family Pinaceae; genus Pinus; species Pinus albicaulis. Next base: position 221,666,427 of record CM076569.1, on the reverse strand, counting down.
TAAAATGACTCTTTAATGACTGCAAATGACGAGAAATGAACCTTGGTGAATTTGACTGTAGCGGGCTGACAAGACGGAGTCTAACAAACGCGATAGACCTTCAGAAGTGACATGTCGCAAAGCAATACCACCTATTTCACATGAATTTTGAGTGATAAGTTGGCGGGGTTAATTGAACGCGATAGCTGTTCAATCATCGACAATTGAGATCTGATGATGTTCGCATTAGAAGTTGTGCAGAGGTTAACAAAAGGCGTGGGACCGGTGTCATGGAGTTGAACAACGCATCTAGTTGAACAGATCGATGGTTGTCATTCACTGCGGTAGCACAAGACCGATGATGATTTCATACCAAGGAGTGCCTCCGCAGTGTTGTGAACTGGGACTTGCTCTCCAAAAGCCCATAAGTACAGTTGTCGGATATATGAGTGATTAGATCGACGGTGTAAAAGGTACATTGAAATAAAATTGTGGGCCCATAAATATTTATATGGTTCTTTTGGGGTTTAAACCATAAAGTTGAGAATCATAAGTAGAGATGATATTATGCTAGAGCTTGAGTATTAATCGGAAGTGCTAACAGCAATGAGGGCCGTAGATCTGGATAGATCAACGATGATGATCGCAACGGCAAAGATCATATCACATATCGGACATCGCAAGCGAATGTGATAGTCGCTGGATAGATGAGAAAAGTTGCGATGCGATCGCACATCACAATCGGGGTAGGAGAAAAATTGCACAAACACAGTGGTCACAGAAAATGCGAAGTACGATGTAATGACGTGGGGATGACGTGGCAAGTGACGTGGCAACTGACATGGACCTGACCCGAAAAATCGTAAATAAATCAAGATGACGTGGAAATATGACGTGGTAGTGATGTGGTGATGACGTGGCAAGGTGACATGGCATGATGACAAGGAGATGATGTGGACCTAGCCCACATATCGCAAATCGCAAGATCGAAAGGGTGAAGATCGTAAGAGCAAGGTTGAATCGCCGAAATGCGAAATGCGATAAGAGTTATAGATGCGATGCAACTTCAAAGAAAAAGTGTAAAGGATTTCAAATCCGAAGGTATAAGGTTTCCCTTTGAGAAATCGCATCGACAGTTGGAAGAGCTATGCATAGCAAGAAACACATGGGAACGCTGAAATGCGAAGTAGCGATAGAGTTAAGTGGGACCCATCGCATATTGCATATCGCAATCGGCGATGCTTATGTGATCAGAATTCGTAAGTTATAGAACTTGTGATGTGATCGATGAATGCGATGCGAAGTTCATTGCATATCGTAGATCGAAAAGCTCAGGAGAGATATCGCACAATCTTAGAAGTCATGTGAGTTGCGATGTGAAGTAGCGATAAAGTCAAGTGGGACCCGATCGCATATCGCTCATCGCAAGCTCAGGGCAAAGTGCGATAAAGGAGTCAGATGCAATGTAGCTCAAAACCATTATTTAAGAAATTTCAAGTCCGGGTGTATGTATTTCCCTTTGTAAATCGCATCGGAAATAAAAGGAGCCATATAGCAAAGAACATTTGAAATGCCGAAGTGCAATAAAGAGAGCAGACGCGATGAATACCAAAGCTGAAACCTAAAGCATTTCAAGTTTGGAAGTATGTGGATTTCTAGAACTGTGTTGAATGTAATAGCAGAAACCGAAACAACTCTAACAACAACAGAAAAGACAAATGCACAAAAAACCGAGAGCTAAAAGGGTTGAATTGAATTATAATTGTTGTAACTGTAAATGTAAAGGATTTAATTATTTTATTGTATGCGATGCAAAGGAAAGTCTTGGTAGGCATAGCAAAAATCCACTGTAATATATTCTGTTATATTATTCTGAATGTGCTAGATAAGAAAATGAGAAGGGGGAAGGTAAAGAGTCATACCTGTTCATTTTGAATTCCCTGTGGAATGCAAACAGTTATGAGGTGATCCCTATAAATAATGTTACCAGCATATGCATAAAGAGGTTGAGAGAATGAAGAAAGAAGTGAGAAAGAGTAAGAAGAAGAAGGAGCAAAAAGAGAAGCTGTGAAGATCCAGGGATAAAGGTAGATATGAAGGGTGGAGGACAACAGTGAAGAAGGACTATAACAGAGCTGATATCTAGGTAAATCAGCATGTGTTTTCATAGTAGTGTGAGGAAGTTGGTGCTTCCATATCAAGTTGTAGCTTGATAGATGTCCAGTTGTAGCTGGCTAAGGTAGGAGCCTCCTATAGGTTGTAGCCTGCAGGAAATAGATGGGAGTTGGAGCTTCCTTACAAGTTGTAGCTTGCAGAATTGAGGTAGTAGCCTCCTGTATGTTGGAGCCTACAAAAAATCAGTGGTGAGAGGGAGCTGGAGCTTTCCTTTGCATCACAACAATAATAATATGTGGTTTTCTCCCTTATGGGTTTCCACTTATATCTGTTGTCTATGTGCATGATGATTATGTGTTGATATTCTGTATTTAATCTGCTTAATACCTGCTGCTCACTTATTAATATTTTTGTTCCATTGAATATTAAGTTGATCACAAAATGAAGATGCAAATAAGTGTAAAATAAAGTTTTACAAGACCATTATTGCATTAAACTGATGCACCCCCCCCCAAATCTCAGTTTAACCAAGGGTTCAACAATTGGTATCAAATCAGGTCCCTTCTGTATCAGTTTAACAACTGGAAGGAGATCCTTGGTCCCCAAACTGGCTAGTCGAGAAGGATTTTCAACAAATAAATCCCCTCTGTTTACTGGCACAAATTATGCCTTCTGGAAAATAAGAATGAGGGTCCATACATAATGTCTCTAGGAATAGAAGTTTGGATAGCTGTGGAATTAGGATATGCCCCAAAGGTTTCTGACACAGAGAAAGAAGCCAAACAAGATTTTATAGCTAATGCAAAAGCCATGAATGCTCTCTTAAGTGGTTTGTGTGAGGCAAAATTTATCAAAGTAATGCACAACAAGACTGCCAAAGAAATATGGGATACATTAGAAAGTATCCATGAGGGAGATAAAAAGGTGAAGGCTGCCAAGCTGCAAGTCTATAGAGCACAGTTTGAAAATATAAAAATGAATGAAGAAGAAGATGTTGCCAGTTTCTTCTTAAAGGTTGCAAAAATTGTGAATAACATGAAATCTCTAGGATAAACCATTAGAGAATGTGTAATTGTACAAAATATATTGAGATCTTTACCATACAGGTTTAATCCCAAGGCTTCTGCCATAGAAGGAACAATTGATTGGGAAACATTGACCATGAACCAATTACTTGGAAACTTAACAGCCTATGAGATGAGACTTCCACAGAGGAAGTCAACTGTGAGGGAGGCAACCTTTAATATAGAGAAGAGGAAAGAAGAAAAAGAAGATACATGCTCTTGCTCTGATGAAGAAGAGGCCAAATTTGTCAAGAGATTGGATAGAGGCTCAAGCAAGTATAAAGGTAAAATTCCATTTAAATGATTTAACTGTGGAAGAGTTGGGCACTATGCATCTAAGTGTCCTCTTAATAAAACAAAGAATCAGGCTCAAGAAATAGAGAAAACCAAAACAAATAACTGGCAGAAAGGGAAAAGATTCAATAGAAGATCATTTTATGCTCAGCAAGATATTAGCGCATCTGAAAACTCAGATGAATCCTCAAATGAAGAAGGAACCTCTGAATTTGTGTTGATGGCCAAGGAAGAGACTGAAGGATTCCTTCTAGAAGATGAGGAAGAAGGTGAGGTAGTTATTGAGGGGGAGCTAAGAAGTGCCCTGGAGGAAATAGACAAACTTAAACTCAAGTGCAGAAAATATAAAGACATTCTCCTCAAATATGCAAAAGAGGTACCAAATTTAGAAGACCTCATTCAATTGAAAGTAGAACTTGAAGAAGCTAAGAAGGTGGAAGACATTCTGCTAAAGCAAATTAAAGATAAACATCAGGAGCAAGAGAAATTGGAAGAAGAAGTGGTATGCCTGAGAAAGAAACTAGAAAACACCCAAAGGGAATTGACAATGGTTACTCCTCGAATGACAAGCACTGAACAGTTGGATAAAATACTAAATGCTCAAAGATCTCCTCTCATAAAGGCTGGGATAGGATATGTAGGAGAAACTAGTAAGTCCAAGGTAGAAGATAACAATAATATCATTTTTGTAAAAGCTGTAAAGGATAATGAAACAACTCAAAAAGGAACCATAGAAGTGGAATCCAGTAAGAAATTGATGTGTGATGAAACAAACAGAAACAAGTAGCAACATCAAGAGATAAAGAATGAGAGGAAGAATCAAGCAGTTGCAAAAAGCTCAATTGTTCTTGAAGATCAATTGAACAAGTTTGAAAGATCTCAAAAGAGATTCTTTCCTCCTATGAGAAATGTCACTTCTTATGCCTGCCACAAACTGGGACATATTGCTTCATATTTTCAAACAAAGATAATCGATTTCAACCAGCAAAAGATGCAGAAATTGAAAAGACTACCTCAAGCAAACAAATGGGGAGGACAACCCTACACCAGGTACACTAATCGTTTCCATGGGTATTGTTTTTATTGTAAGGGGTTCGGCCATAAAGCCATGGAGTGCAGAACGTATGGACAAAGACTGATGCTTAAAACCCCAAGGAGATTTATGAACAATGGAGAATTCACTCGTACACATAATCCATTTAAAAATATAATCAAATGATTTATATGCCATAAAATCGGACACATGTCTTCCAAATGTCCTCTCAAATAATGTGGTCCATCTTCTCAGAAAAGGGGCCAAACAAATAGCTTCCTGTAGTGGAAAAAGAAGTTGAATAAGTGTGACTTGGCTCTAATAGCCCAAGATCATAAAAGCCAATGGTATTTGGACAGTGGATGCTCAAAGCATATGACTGGAGATAGAAGCAAGTTTGTAACCTTTGATGAAAAGAAATCTAGAAATGTAACATTTGGCAATGATAAAGCAGGGAAAATCAGGGGAAAAGGCTCAGTCAGCTTGAATAATGGAAGAGGAAAGGCTCAAGATGTACTATTTGTGGATGGGCTGAAAGCCAATCTGCTAAGCGTCAGTCAAATGTGTGATAAAGGCTGTGAGGTCCTTTTTAGAGCCCAAGATTTTGAGGTAAGATCAAGCACCACAGGAAAGACCTTGATCAAAGGTGTTATAACAGAAGGTAATGTCTATATAGTGGAAGAAGAGAATGAAGCATGCCACATAAGCAAACTTGATGAATCATGGTTATGGCATAAAAGACTGGGACACCTAAACTTTGACCAGATCATTAGTTTGAGCAAGAAGAATGTAGTGAGAGATATGCCAGCAATAAAGAAGCCTTCAAATACCATATGTAAATCCTGCCAACTAGGCAAGAAGACCCGCATATCATTCAAGACCAAAGAGATACTATCTACAAGTCGGCCTCTTCAGCTTGTACACATGGGCCTGTGTGGACCTTAAAGAACTAAAGCACCAAGCGGAGAATCTTATTTCATGCTGATAATAGATGATTTTTCCAGAATGACGTGGGTAGAATTTCTCAAATATAAATCTAAAGCACTTGAGAAATTCAAGATATTCAAGGCATTGGCAGAAAATCAAACATGATGCAAGCTAAAGTGCATCAGATCAGGCAGAGGAGGTGAATTCACAGACTATGATTTTGCAAACCTATGCAATGAGCATGGGATAAAACAACAGTTTACAATTGCAGGTACACCTCAACAAAATGGAGTGGCAGAGAGGCAAAACAGGTAAGTACAATAGATTGCTAGAGCTATGATGCAAGAAAGTAACATTTCCCAAACCTACTGGGCATAAGCAGTACACACAGCTGTTCACATTCTCAACAAAGCTCATCTAAGACAAAATTGTGATAAGACTCCTTACGAATTATGGCATGGTAAACCAACATCAATCAGGAAATTTAGAGTCTTTGGAAGCAAGTGTTTCATAAAAAATAATGATGAAAAACTGGGGAAGTTTGATGCAAGAGCTGATGAAGGAATATTTTTATGATATGCATCCACAAGTAAAGGTTTCAGGTGCTACAACAAAAGACTGCACAGAATTGTGGAAAGCATTGATGTAAGATTTGATGAAGATATACCAAACAGAACAAGAAGCACAAGCTGCACCAATCCTTCAGATGATCATGAAGCTGAGAACCAAGACAATGATGAACATAGCAAGACAATAGAAGATATTGAATTAAAATCAAAAGGTCCCTCAAGACACACTCAAAAGAACCATCCAGAAGATCAAATCATTGGGGACAAGAGTGTGGGAGTCCAGACAAGAAGACAACTTGCTAAACAAACAAAAGAAGTATACCTAGCCATGCTTTCTCAAATAGAGCCAAAGAAGTTCGAAGAAACCAACAAAGACAAAAACTGGGTAAATGCTATGAATGAAGAACTAGACCAAATTGAGAAGAACAATACTTGGGAGTTAATTCCAAGACCCACTGGGAAAAATGTCATTGGCACAAAATGGATATTCAAGAATAAGATGAATCAACAAGGGTACGTAATCAGAAATAAAGCTAGACTTCTATGCAAAGGATATTCACAAATTGAAGGTCTTGATTATGATGGAACCTTTGCCTCTATAGCCATAATGGAAGCAATTAGAATGTTTTTGGCCTTTGCATGCTATCATGATTTCAAGGTATATCAAATGGATGTGAAGTCTGCCTTCTTGAATGGAGATATAGAGGAAGAAGTCTACATGGAACAACCTGAAGGATTCTCATTAACAGATAAACATGATTATGTGTGCAGATTAAAGAAAGCCTTATATGTTCTGAAACAAGCTCCTCGTGCATGGTATTCAAGGCTTGACAAGTACCTACAAAAAAAAGGATTCAAGAAAGGAGGAGTAGACAACAATTTGTACATAAAGGCTAATGAAATTGAACTCTTAATTTTAGTAGTATATGTAGATGACATCATGTTTGGAAGCAACAAAGATGAGTTAGCAAAAGGATTTGCTGAAGAAATGAAATCAGAGTTTGAGATGTCAATGATTGGAGAGCTCACCTTCTATTTAGGACTTCAAATTCAACAAAAGAACACAAGAATATTCATTTCATAAGAAAAATACTTAAGAGAAATGTTGAAAAGGTTTCAAATGGAAGACTGCAAACCTGTGTCAACTCCCATGATCACTGGATGCAAACTATGTGCTAATGATGGATCAACAGATGTAGATCAAAAACTTTACAGATCAATGATAGGAAGTCTGCTATACCTAACAGCTTCTAGACCAGACATTGTGTTGGTAGTAGGACTTGTGCAAGATATCAAGCAGCACCAAAACAAAATCATTTACTTGCAATCAAGAGAATATTTAGATATCTACAAGGTACTTCACATTATGGCCTATGGTATCCAAAAGGAAAAAGCTTCACATTGACAGCATACACAGATGCAGATTGGCCCAGCTGTGTGGATGACAAGAAAAGCACAAGTGGAGGTGCATTTTATTTGGGAAAAAGTCTGGTGGCATGGCTAAGCAAGAAGCACACTTCTATCTCTCTATCTATAGCAGAAGCAAAATACATAGCAGCAACAACATGTGGCACACAAGTAATGTGGATGAAACAAACTCTCCAAGACATGAAGGTAAGCATTGATGAACCTATTTCTATCAAATGTGATAATACAAGTGCAATAAGTATATCAAAAAATCCTGTACTTCATTAAAAAACAAAGCACATCCCAATAAAGTACCACTTCCTCAGAGAACAAGTAGCATAGAAATTAGTGAAGTTGGAATATGTACCAACTAAGGAAAAAACAACAGACATATTCATAAAAACTCTCGCTAAAGAACCATTCAAATATCTAAGAGACAAAATAGGGGTAGTGTCTGAAGATATTACTCTCTAACATGATCATAAATTAGAAATTAAAAAAAAGGGGCTGCATACAAGAAAGAGGATCAGTGCAGAAGACAAGTGATAGTCAATATCAGATAAGAAAGTACCATTCCAGGGGGGAGAGTAGTCAATAAATTTTTTCACAAAAGAGCTAAAGCAATGGAGCACTGCATGGAACAGGTCCTCAAGATCAGAGTATTATGAAAAGATAAAACCCACACTGGTAAAAGTGCAACCCTTTTCCATTGATGTCAAAGGGGGAGGAAAAGCAAGAAAAAGAAGAAAGGGTCTTCTGTAAAGCAGGCAGAGGAAGAAAGACAAGATATTTCTAAGAATGAAAGGGGGAGGAAGTCCTGAAGGAAGTATGAGAGTATTGGTGGTTGTGTTGCCATCAATGCCAAAGGAGGAGACTATTGGAAATATTGTCATCGATGGCAAAGGAGCACAAAGGAGCATCACCAAGACAAGGGAGAAGATCATATTAAGAAAGGCCACTGATTAGAATATCAGGCCAGAAAATAACTCCTATGTAAATATTTACTGTTAATACAGAGAACAGGTTCCAAATTCATTGATTGAATGCTTTATTCAGTTTTAACTCGAGTGAAAATTAGGGTTTGGCACAATATATATGTATGCAGATGAATCGGGCAAATTCAAAGGGAAGTTATGAGACTGTGTGTTTAAGAAGTGCAACATTCAATGAAATAGTGGCAGAAGTAGAAATCTCTGGTTATCGGCATAAATTAGGGAACAGAGGAGCGGAATGAAATGAGAGCACAACAATTTTTGGATTTGAAGGATCAACGAACGAAATCGAAAGAAAAAATACAGAATGTATGAAGAAACGAGTGGATACGATTGAAACAGGTGTTCATAAATAGTGTGAGTGGTTTCATGAACCGGTGGTGGTATTCACGTGCATCTAAAGTGGTAAGTGGTAAAAGATAAAATGAACGCAATAGACCTTCAGAAGTGACACATCGCAAATCAATACAACCTATTTCGCGTGACTTTTGAGCGATAAGTCGTCGGGGTTAATTGAACGCGATAGCCGTTTGATCATCGACAATTGAGATCTGACGATGTTCACATCAGAAGTTGTGCAAAGGTTAACAAAAGGTGTGGGACCGATGTCACAGAGTTGAAAAACACATCTTATGAGCGCGGTTAAATGTTGATTTGGGATCAACAGTACCGCGGGGGCACAAATAGCCCGATAGTTAAACCAAGGGGGTGCCTCCGCAGTTGACCCACCCATCGGGCGTTGACCGCAGATCGGTAGTTGTCATTCACTGCGGTAGCACAAGCCCGATGATGATTCCATACTAAGGAGTGCCTCCACAGTGCTGTGAACTGGGACCCACTCTCCTAAAGCCCAGAAGTACAATCGTCAGATATATGAGCGATTAGATCGACGGTGTAAAAGGTACGTTGAAATAAAATTGTGGGCCCATAAATATTTATACGGTTCTTTTGGGGTTTAAACCATAGAGTTGAGAATCATAAGCAAAGATGATATTATGCTAGAGCTTGAGTATTAATCAGAAGTGCCAACAGTAACGAGGACCATAGATCTAGACAGATCAACAATGATGATCGCAACGGCGGAGATCAGATCGCATATCGGACATTGCAAGAAAATGCGATAGTCGCTGGATAGATGAGAAAATTTGCGATGTGATGGATAGTGGTGATGCGATGCGATGGATGCGATGCGATACGATCACACATCGCAATCAGGGCAAGAGAAAAATCGCACAAACATAGTGGTCATAGAAAATGCGAAGTGCGATGTAATGACGTGGGGATGATGTGGCAAGTGACGTGGCAGCTGATGTGGACCTGACCCCACAAATTGAAAATAAATCAAGATGATGTGGAAGTGACATGGCGATGACGTGGAAAGGTGACGTGGCACGATGACATGGAGATGACGTGGACCTGGCCCGCATATCGCAAATGGCAAGATCGAAAGGGTGAATATCATAAGAGCAAGGTTGAATTATTGAAATGCGAAATGCGATAAGAGTTCCAGATGTGATGCAACTTCAAAGAAAAATTCTAAAGGATTTCAAATCCGAAGGTATAAGGTTTCCCTTTGAGAAATTTCATCAGCAGTTAGAAGAGCTATGCATAGCAAGAAACACATGGGAACGCCGAAATGCGAAGTAGCGATAGAGTAGAGTGGGACCTTTCGCATATCACATATCGCAATTGGGGATGCTTATGTGATGAGAATTCATAAGTTATAGAACTTGCGATGTGATGGAGGCGATGTGAAGTTCATCGCATATCGCAGATCGCAAAGCTCAGGAGAGATATCGCACAATCTTAGAAGTCATGTGAGTTGTGATGTGAAGTAGCGATAAATTCAAGTGGGACCCGATCGCATATCGCTCATTGCAAGCTTAGGACAATGTGCGATAAAGGAGCCAGATGTGATGTAGCTCAGAACCATTATTTAAGAAATTTCAAGTCTGGGTGTATGTGATTTCCTTTTGTAAATTGCATCGGAAAGAAAAGGAGCCATATAGAAAAGAATGTTTGAAACATCGAAGTACGATAAAGAGAGTGGACGCGATGAAGACCAAAGCTAAAACCTAAAGCATTTCAAGTTCGGAAGTATGTGGATTTCTAGAAGTGTGTTGAATGTAATAGCAGAAACCAAAATGACTTTTACAGCAACAGAAAAGAAAAATGCACAACGAACCGAGAGCTGAAAGGGCTAAATTGAATTATAATTGTTGTCACTGTAAATGTAAATGATTTAATTATTTTATTGTATGTGATGCAAAGGCAAGTCTCGGTAGGAACAACAAAACTCCACTGTAATACATTCTATTATATTATTCTGAATGTGTTAGACAAGAAAATGAGAAGGGGGAAGGCAAAGAGTCATACCTGTTCATTTCGAATTCCCTATGGAATGCAAACAGTTATGAAGTGATCCCTATAAATAATGTTACCAACATATGCATAAAGAGGTTGAGAGAATGTAGAAATAAGTGAGAAAGAGTAAGAAGAGGAAGGAGCAGACAGAGAAGCTATGAAGATCCAGGGATAAAGGCATATATGAAGGGTGGAGGACAGCAGTGAAGAAGGAATATAACAGAGCTGATATCCAGGTAAATCAACATGTGTTTTCATAGTAGTGTGAGGAAGTTGGTGCTTCCATATCAAGTTGTAGCTTGATAGATGTCCAGTTGTAGCTAGCTGAGGTAGGAGCCTCCTGTAGGTTGTAGCCTGCAGAAAATAGATGGGAGTTGGAGCTTCCTTTCAAGTTGTAGCTTGGAGAATTAGGGTAGTAGCCTCTTGTATGTTGGAGCCTACAGAAAATCAGTGGTGAGAGGGAGTTAGAGCTTGCCTTTGCATCACAAAAATAATAAGATGTCGTTTTCTCCCTTATGGGTTTCCACTTATATCTGTTGTCTATGTGCATGATTTATGTGTTGATATTCTGTATTTAATCTGCTTAATACCTGCTGCTCACTTATTAAGATTGTTGTTCCATTGAATATTAAGTTGATCACAAAATGAAGATGTAAATAAGTGTAAAAGAAAGTTTTACAAGACCATGATTGCATTAAACTGATTCACCCCCCCTCTCAGTTTAACCAAGGGTTCAACATCCATGAGATTCTCTTCTCATCAATGGCCCTCCAAAACCAATAAGGTTTCGAATCTGCTGCAGGTAGAAGTTTCTCTTTGAGCTGTGAGATTCTCATTAAGAAATATTCATATTGAAAGGGGAAAATATTACCCATCTCAAGATGTATACCATCTATCATATTCTTCTCCATGGCTTCATGAGTGAAGCTTCTATTGGATTTCTCCCATGAGGAATGGGTCCTCTTCTTCTCACTTATGCTCATGGATAGCGCTGCTAATTTCCATAATTATGTATCTGCTTTCTCAAAGAAAGGCACAATGATGAACTCATATCCAATCATTGTACATAGGATCATACTCATCACATCTTATGAAACTCCGCATTTCAACTCAAAGGGTTGAATGTAGTTCATCAATGACCAACTAGGATGGTTCTTCATATCTTCCTTGATTAGATCATGGGTCCTCTGCACAGTGTTATGTTGCTGCTTCAAATCAGCATGTTGTTCTAATCCTTGTTCATGCAATAGCCCTGAAGGCATGTCCCCATGAGTTTCAATAAGAGGTGCTGAAAAAATATGAGATGAAATTGGTTGCATACCTTGGATCAACTAATGTGTGGGAACCTCTTGCAAGACCACAAGAGTTCCTCCAACTAGGACAATAGCCTCTCCAATTGCTGGTAAAAGTAATGGCTGATATTTTGTAAATGTACAAACGCTGGAATCTACCTCCTCTTCCTCATGCATCTCTTGAATCATGCATGGGACTCTATCTGTCAAGAGCTCAAGACTATCTTGAAAAAATGCAAGTGTCTCTCCTCCGGATACAAGTACTTCTGTAGCTGGTGGTGAATGTAGTGACTCTTTGTCCAGAGTGAAAAGAATGGCATCCTCCTTTGAATTCTTAGGCAATGTCTCTTTGTGAAATATCTCTGGTCTTCTCCTATCAAACTTCTTTTTAACTTTGAAAAGAAATCTGAATACTTAGTCACCTTTGCATGCTTCATGTGACCAAACCACCAATCATTGGCTTCACCTTGAAGATGAAGTGCTGCAATCTGAACAACCTCTTTTTCAGCTATAGGGTGTAGCCTAAAAAATGCATCTAACTCTTTCCTCCAAGCCTTTACAGTACTGGGCCTTACTGTCTGAAGGGAAAATGCATATCTATGGAGCTAAGGAGCTCTGATGATGCCAATATTCCATATCTGGGCACTAAGATGGAAACCCAAGATAACCCAGAAAGGAAATTCCAGATCTATGAGATTTGAAATTCACCCTCCTAAGGTTTGATCCCTTAACCGTTGGGTTATATAGATATGAAGCTAGATCTGATCCAAAGATGGCTGCAATATGTGATATACACAGATCTAAGCTTGAAGGGCCGATCCCTCCTTCAGATCTCCAAGCTATAAGCTTGAGATCTTGTCTATTCTTTCTCCTCCTCAAAATGCAGAAACTGAATATGCAGCTGCTGGAAAAATTGTGCTGTACAAGAGGTAGAGACTCAAGCCTACTAAAATATGCTGCAAATAAGCTCCAGGCTTATGGAAATAGTGATGGAAAGGTGAGGGGATAATACATCACAGGATTCCTAGTTGAAGTGCTAGAAACTTCTTTCCTCCAATAGATCTATAGGATTGAACTGTGAGATCCTTGACGGGACTGCTACTGATAGGAGGTGAATAATGTTTTTCCTGATGCTAGATCTGAAATGAGGCTCCGGGAATGCTGATCTTGAAGTACAAGGTGACAGGAAAATTCCTTCACCGGTTCATCAGTTGAAATACTGAAGACAACCTCCTCCTCTCAAACCCTCATTCAAAAATGCGTAATTTATGAGTTTATATGTTCTGCAAAGAGTATGAATAGTGTGGCACCAATTCTTGATGATGAATAGTAGCTCATAATACCTTCCTAGAGTAGACACTCTAAGTCCCCCATGAGTAAGGATGGGATTCCCGCTCAGGAACACCTTGTGTTAAACAACACTGCAGACTTATCTAAACAACTTAAGCATGCATGGAATGTAAAATGACAGTTCCAGACCTAAATATATCTCAAATGAATAATCAAAATCCTACCTTCCATTCTGACTTCATCTTCCTTATATACAAAGTGAGCCTTCCCAAGCCTTGGCCCACCTTTAAACTGCGTTGTGCATGTGGACATAAGTCTCCATGATTGACTGCGTTGTCTCTCCATGTCTTCCGTAATGTTTGTATTAAATGGCCACTCTCTCCATCATGTGTGCATTAATGCACCAATTCCTTCATCATCTTATCATGAATGCTCTATGATCTTACATTTGATTCCCTCCATGATCTTAGTTGTCTGCTTCATCCTCCATGATCTTTCTCATAAATGAGACATGATATCCACTCCTCTATCATTAATGAGATGCTCCACTACTCCTTTATGTAGATATATGTCTAATTAATCCACATTCACACATCAAACGTGGATCTTATTCATCTTTGAGGATTATGGGTCCCTACACCCTTTTATTTACTTAATTAATTAAGTTTATTAAGAACTCTAATATTCCAATAAACATGTGAAAATTTTGGAATATTACACAAATTTTCAAGGACTTCTGTTTTAGTTGTGTTAGTGTCACCAATAGGGGTTGATGTAATCTCGGGTTTGGAACTCAAAGGGATAGATGATTATATGGGATCAGTATTAGGAGGAGGGACAGAAGTAGTGACTGATGTTTCTGATTCAGTAGTTTGCATTTTCTTATGTTTTTTATGCTGGTTAGGAGTAGCCTCTAGAGGTAGAGGAGGATTATTTTGTACTCTACTTGAACGACGGGGAGGGGGATTTTTTTCTTCCATGTTGGAAAATAAATTTTATTAATTCAAAAAGAAATAAATCAAAAAGAGGTTAATATAGGCATATAAGATTACCAAGCAATCGTGAATTGCAATATACACCTTGGAGAACCAAGGAATTAATGTACGACAACCAATATCCCGGAATGCTGTGTTCGGTGTATCACAGTATACAAGGCGACATAATAAGTTACGTATGGATGGATAGTAACCTATTGGGGACTCCCAAAATACAATCGACGGTATGTGGGAGTGCAGTCCATAGTAGTGTTATCTAATGCGTAACCATTCGATGAGAGAATTCCCATATACTTTTCATGCGTGGAGTGCCATATGATATACTCGAAGGTATGTGGAGAATGATCCTATACACTTACCATTAGGGGAATTTTGAGGTCTAAAATGGGCCTCCTAAGGAAATTATAAAATAATAGTAGAAACAATAAAAAAAGAAACAATATTACATCATCAAATTTTAGAGGGAAAAAAAGAAAAAAACTACTTTTTCAACTTGTATTTTCAAGTTATCTCCCAAAGTTTTTACTCAAATTTCAAGTGGGAGTAATTTTTGGACGCAAAATTTAATTTCTCATCTAAGGCATACCCATGTTGCATACTTTTAATAGATCTTGTTACACGAAAAATGATAAATACATGAAAAATGTGATTGCAATCACGTTTTTAATGTATTTCTCATTTTTTGTGTAGTGGGGTCTATCAAAAGTATGCAACATGGGTACTCATTGGATGAGGAATTAAATTTTTCATCCAACGAGTACTCGAAATGTGAGTAAAAACTTTTGGAGATAAGTTGAAAATATGAGTTGAAAAAGTAGTTTTATTATTTGTTAATCTTTTTACCCTTTTACTTAAAAAGTGGTGAATCATCCCCCATGGTTGACATCATCATCTTGAATCCTATTGGTTCTTATAAAGTTTATTTTTTTTGTAAATTTTTCTTATGAGGCCCATTTTAGACCTCAAAATTCCCCTAATGCGTACGTGGAACAATATTTCACCCCCGAGATGAAATGCTGGAAAACAATGACATGTCCTACATTTAATGATGCTAGAACACGTCTCTAGCCTAGACCTATAAAATTTTACATTAATTTTACAAATTCTCCTTAGGTTGATTCAATAAATTTTACTGTATAATTTTGATTAAATTATAGTTTTGGGGCTCACCACGAATGTCACCTGAATACCCTAAAATGGAAATCTAGCATGAGCAAATATGAACCTTTTCTCTTTCAATGAAAATATAGCTAAGGAAGGGAAGAAAAAATCAATATGCAACACATAATATGCAACAAAAAATATGCAAGATGAAATTTCCCTTTTGATGCAACTGTTCCTAATCTAATGTACATGGAAAACCCTAAATGCCAGATGTAAATTTTTTATTTTCACCACACTTACTTTTCAAAATGAAGAAAACTAAGATGCAAATGTTAAATTACTAATTCAATTACACTTTTCAGAATGAGGACTCAATTTTTTTTTTTCAAGCGATCAAAAATCAAACAAAACAAGTTTGCAAGCGACCAAACGATAAGAACAAAGAAAAATTGAAACCAATTTTGATCAAAGGCAAATAAAAAGAACTTAAAACTGAATGGAGGTTTTAGAGAGACCAAAAGACACTAAAGACTCAAGGAAACTTTGTTGGAAGAAAGCTGATGAAATAGGGGCTCAAAAACCAAGGAAAAACTTGTGCAAAAACAGGGACCAACCTTGGTGCAAAGAGAGCATAAGTGCTTTGCAATGCTGGGAGAAAGTGGGCCAGGGTGAGGTGAAATGCTCTGTCAGAGGCACTTGGGGAAGCATTGGGCCTGGGAAAGAGGTTTTTGACAAAAAAAATACAAAAAAGGGTTGAATGAAAGCCACTTCCTAGGTCTGTTCTTGGTTGGCTGATGCAAAAAAGGTTTGTCAAGGAGGCAATCAAACACAAAGGACAAGGAAAACCACAAAGGGAATACTATTTTCCCAAACTGAGTCACCAACTTGTTATAAGATATTTACAATTGCGAACAAAGGTATCTCCCCTAGGTTTGGTGGTAAACCAAGAACAACAAAGAGACAAGGAATTGAATGCTTTTCCTTAAATTAAATATATGATGGAGTGAGTGATACCTAAAAAATTTATTTGAATTCACTCCTTCTTTAGCTTGGAAGCTCTAATTTCCAAAATTAGATCCTGCATAGTCAAATGAAACAAGCCAAGAAACTATGAGTTGTATGTAGTATCATCTAAATACTCTATTTAATATATCAACATGGTATTTAAATAAGTTATATAATGACATCACATATAGGAAAAAAAATAATTCTTTGCATTAATATAAGTGGAAGGAGATTACAACCATAAGTGGCAGTTGATCTTGTAGAAGAGCTCCTCCAAGTTGTTAACTCGTCCTTTCCTTGTCATAATATGCACCTCCAGTCACCCTATGCATGAGATGATAACTACTTACTGCAACATCATAAGGGAAGAATCACTCTCAAAATCCAACCATTACCTCTTGCATATGCAAGGGTAAATATATAGGAGAGAGTGGTAAGTTTGGAGTTCTTATCCAATTACCATTCCAAGGTTTTAGATCCACCTTTGATGGAGGGATAAGATCAAAGGATAAGTCGTAAAAACTAAAAATTAGGGTAGGATATGATCCGAATTTCAATCCAAGGTAAGTAGTTGAAACAACTTCTTGAAACTCCTAGAAGGTGAAGCTTCCAAAATCCCGATCATTCTCCTAGAATTCTAGAACCAACACAGGTGTAAAGGAGAGCAACTCGCTAGTGACCAAAACTAGCCACAATGGAGAAAATTGTACGTGAACGCACCCTAGTAGGGTTGTAGGGAGAGTTGGTCCTCAAACTGGCTCAAATAGGGCATTTTAGGGTTTAAACTCTGAGGGATGAAAGGTACATGCTTAGGGCTTTGTTCAAGATGATGACAACAGGAATAGGATATTGATTGATCTCATTAGGAGGCACACTTGATCGTATGTGGCAAAATGGCATATAACAACAACGTCTCAGAAAGAGTTACAAGAGGGAGCAACTAAAAATAGATAGGTTTCCTCAATCCTTTTTTCATAGTAAGTTTCCCACAAATCCCTAACATGGGGGTCAACCTTAAGTAGTACAAAAGTAATATTTTCCCTGTCGGAGAAAATATGGACCGAAAAATAACCTTCCAACAGATTCAACCATTTATCTACAACATATGCATCTATTTAACCTTCAAATATAGGGATATCAAAGTTCACTTGTACCTTGAAGGGGGTGTCGCCTTTGAAGTGACTAATGGATGAAGATGTGTTGTTTGTGGGCGTCCGCTGAAGGTTCTCGGAAAAGTTGTGCATCATCTCATTCCTTTGTTGATCGAGGGCTTCTTTGAGCAATAGTTTGATAGGATATCCTTATTCCTTGTATTTTTTTTCTTCTACCATGGGAGTTCGTTAGTGTTGGCGGGAACGGTCTTGCAAAGGCTCAACCAGTTCAAGTGTCGACTCCTTATACCCTGACCTCATTGGGGAAATGCACAGAAAAACAAAGAAAGAGAAGATCACTCCAATACCACTAATCCAAATTTATGAAGGAAAGAAAATAAATACATATATAAATAGAAACATAAATATAAAATGCAAACATAACTTCAATTCATTAATAACAAAGTATTGATAATTGCTTACATGTAGAATGGAAATAAACTAGCTCAGACAATGGTAGTTTATATTTGAGAAGAGATGTGAAGGCTACATGCCTTCTAAATGTGTTAAAACGAGTCTTGGAGGCCTATTTATTAATGAGAAACAATGGAAAACCCTAAAAATCCAAAACCATAACCCTAGGAGATAAAGTGCCAAACGTTTGTGGGCCCCGTTGGGGTAAATTGGTACATCAACTTCACGAGGTTCTAACTTTGGCATACGTTCTCCATTTGACTTGTATGATACCGTGTTAGAAAGAACTATCTAAGGACTACAACTTTCTATTGCAGACCCCTACCAAGGGATTTCTTTTATGGTTTTCCAAAATAAAATGTCCTTTAGAGCCTAAAAACGACTCTCGAAGTTCAAGACCCAAAAAATGACCAAAAATAGTAAATTGTTCTAGAATTAAGGGAAATGAAAGAAACAATGGCGTGGGTCCAAGTGGAATAGGAGGGTGGCCAATAGTATCCACGTAGATCAGAGATACCCAACATTATTGTCATATTCCTAAATTCTGTGGTATACTCTTGTACAGATTGCCACTATCTCTTCCTAAAGTAGTGCCACTAGATCCACTGGTCATATACACACTTGATAGGGTAGAATGTAATATTCCCAATTAGTCATGAGCTAATTGGAATATTCATTTTTGTTTTATTACTTTTTTTAAAGAATAAAAGAGCAAAGGAGGTCCATAATACTCCTTAATAATGAATAAATAAATGCCAAATGTGAAAAGGCTAAATCTTGGCTGTTAAATCAAGCACCCTTCAGTGTGAAAGGGGCTGGAAAATTTTGACTGGTTCAACCTTGACCAAATCTACAACGTTGTCATGGAGGAGTGGCCATCAATGAGGAACAATGTAGTTTTAGATGGAGATGCCTTATGTGAAAGAATTGATCTCATTGGAAGTGGTTTAGGGTTTGCAAGCTCTTGTCTTATAAAAGGAAGGGGATGGAAGTAATAAAGGTTGTTGATGATTATCATATTTCTGAATATTGTTTGTTTAGATATATATCTTTATCTTGTTGTTTAGCATTGGGTGTTCCTGATCGGGAATTGCACCTCTTCCCATTGAGTAGCTCTTGAGAGAGTTTGTATTGCATTGTCCACTATCTGGCTTAGGGCCAAGCTTCTTCTTTCAACTAGAGTGCAGATCCTGTTGAGGGTTTGGTTTTTTTTGCAAGCTGCAGCAAATGGAGACTAGATCTTTCAGATCTAGGTCATTTCAGTGCTCCTTTTTAGTGGAGGAGGTTTCCACTTCATTGGGAGGACAATATTGAAGTGCTTGAGCATCATTTTCATATATTGGCATGAGGCCAACCTTATTTTGATCCCTACAGCGCAGTATAGATCCAGATCTGCGTTATTCTTGTAGGTAGAGTTGCAGGGTGGTTCAACACACCATTTGGAGAGTGATTTTCCTAGTGTTGGGGATTTGCCCTTCACTTTGGAGATCTATTGGAGGATTCTATTCTATTGCCTATATCAGTTCAGCCACACTTTCCAAATATGTAATTTTCAGTAGATCTGCAGTCTTAGATCTCATATCTACACTTTGTACTTGGTGTTTTGCTAAAAACCCCAAGGGGGTTTATTAGAGGAGCTTGTATAGTGCATGGATCTAGTTTACATCTAACTTTTTATGCACTTATTTTCTCTAGATTTTATGTGTAATGTAAATCTATTGTAGAGCTAATAAAATAACATTGTAAGGCTTTTCCAGTCTTTATATATGGTTGCAACGCCTCATTTTGAGGGATTTCTTTCATTGGAGGCTTCCGTTTCTTGTTATGCATCTTATGGGCCACTTTTTACATACATTTTGCTGCTGTAATAAAAAACGAAAGGTCTCCATATTGGCCTCCTATAATTTTGCATTATATTGCTACATTTCCCATTTGGGAATATTACAGTGGTGTCAGAGCATCATCTTGGCACAGCTCGTGCATTCTAAAAAGCCAATATGTCTTCTGAAGAAGGAGAGCCTCTTACTGGCAGAGAGAAGAGGTATCAAAAGAGAAGACACATAAAGTTTGATTACACAAATGATAATGAAGACAAGGGTAAAGACCCTTTATATGGAGGTGAAAATGAAGAGAAGGATTTCCCTAAGATCCTTCTTAGAGCCATGTGTTGTGAAACCAGCTCCAGAAATAGAAGAAAAGATATATCAACGCCTTAGAAATAAGCCACTTTGAGGGGGAAAACTCCAATACATTACATGAATGACAATTCTTGGATGATACAAATTACAAAACCTCCTTTCTATATATAGGAGTCCATAGGGCCACAATGTAATCCTAGTGGGGCCACAATGTAATCCTAGCCGACGTAACAATAATAATTTAAGGGCACAATAATAATAATATGGGGGTTACAAGGGTACAATAATAACAATAATGGGGTTACACTAACAACAATAAGGGACTTTACTAGTAATATAGGGACCTAACATGCCCCTCTCCTTCAAAAAAGTGTTGTCCTTAACGCTTGAGTAGCTTTGGGTGCTTTTTCATAAAATTATCATCCTCCCATGTAGAATCTTCAGTGGGTAAGTTCTTCCACTTGATGAGATACTCTGAAATTGATCGATTCCGTAGCTGTCGAGTTCTGGTTTCCGTGATCGCTTCAGGTTTCAATATGATTTTTCCTTCCTCATCAAGTTCTGGCAATATTGTTTGAACTGGAAGATTTTCACCTATAACCTTCTTTAAGCATGAAACATGGAAAATTGGATGCACTCGTGACGAAGCAGGAAGCTCCAATTTGTATGCCATAGTACCAATATTTTGCAACACCTTGTAAGGACCATAGTACTTTGGTGATAATTTATTATCCTTCTTAGCTTACTTGAGGGAAATTTGTTTGTATGGTTGTAGCCGTAAAAATACCCAGTCTCGTACATAAAAACTTCTTTCGCTACGATGTTGATCTGCCTATTGTTTCATTTGATTTTGTGCCAAATTCAGTTTGTCCTTTAAGAGTTGGAGAAATTCTTGTTGATGCTCAATGTGATCTTCCACTGCTTGAACCTTTGAATTTTCTCTTAAAGATGATGTGATGGATGGTGGATGATATTCATAAAGTGCCATAAATGGGGTCATTTTTGCTGCAGTATGGAAGGAAGTGTTATACCACCATTCAGCGAGAGGTAACCACTTGACCCATTGTGTTTGTTTATCAGATACAAAGCAACGAAGATATCCTTCCAAACATTTATTTACTATCTCAGTTTGACCATCATATTGAGGATGATAAGATGAGCTATGAGCTAATTGAGTACTCAAACAAGAAAATAACTCCGTCCAAAAATTTCCAGTAAAAATGGGATCTCTGTCGCTCACAATAACCCTTGGGTTTCCATGTAGCTTTTGAATTGTGTCCATAAATGTAGTAGCAACTCTACTTTCTTTAAATGGATGAGATAATGCACAAAAGTGTGCATACTTGGTAAGTCTATCAACTACCACCATGATGACACTCTTTCCTTCAAACTTAGGTAAACCTGTGATAAAATCCATTGAAATCTCCTCCCAACGTTGACTTGGAATGGATAAAGGTTGTAGAAGACCCGGGGTCCTAATTGTATCAACTTTATTTTTCTGGAAAACCAAACATTCTGCCACAAAATTTTGAATATCAAATTTAAGGCCATCCCCAAAAAATTCTTTCTTCACCCTGTGGTAATTTTTTAAAATCCTGAGTGTCCTCCTAAAGGAGAAGTGTGCAATTCCAAAAGAATATTTTGTTTTAGTTGGGAATTCTTACAAAGATATAAGAAATATCTGTACAATAAGGAATCATTTTTCCAACAAAATGTATCAGATGTACTATGATATTGCTGCAACTTTTGAATGAGTGTCCACAATTCTTCATCCTTCTTCCATTCATCTCTTGCTTCGGTTATCCAATCTGGTTGGATAATAGAAATGGCACAAAGCAATGCTTCCACCTCTTCATTCTTTCTTGAGAGTGCATTTGAAACAACATTTAGCTCCCATTTTTTGTATATTATTTCAAAGTCATAACCCAATAATGCAGGGGCATTGGAGTGTAGTCAGCAATGTGAAAGTTTTTTCACATGTTGTGATTGGATGGGTCTAAAATTCATTCACTAATGGGTGAAAATCAGTTTTATTGAGAGGATTGGATTCCTCAAAAAATTGTTGAAATCTGTTCTATAATAGATAGGCGTGAACTAGTATTTAGAGGAAGTTGAACAGTTTTGATTCGTGTCAGTTTATTTAGGGTTATTTGATGGAATCTAGAAAGACATGTCATAATTAGGAGTTTGTTTACGTTTGAATAATTCAACCCTCAGAAAGAGGTCGGTTACATTGTCAAAAGGCTATAAAGTGTAACCTCTGTAACAGAGGAAGGGGAAATTTTTGTAGAAGACTAGACTTGAGAGGGTTGGCCTCTGAATTAATAAAGTTTCAGAGTTATTGTTTACCTCTGTTCTTGAAAAATTTCCCGGAGGGTAAAATACTTCGAAATATCATTGGGTTTAATGTATTATGTGTAGAACTTGAATATACACTTGTTTCTGCGTGAAGAGAAGTTATCTGTATTAACCTCTGTGTGGAGAATGGGTTCTATCCTTTCGAATTCCTGAGTTATATGTGCTTGTGATCAATTGAGTGCAATTAAGTGTTTATTATCTCTGCATAATTCGTTTAAGAGTTGGCTTTCCTTTGAATTGATCGAACTCACAGGGTTCTATTTAACTTGTTGAAAATCAGTATTAATCATAAACCTATGTCTATTGATTATTCTTTGAAAATAGAGGTTCCAAACGAGATTAATTTCAAATCCGAAAACCAGTGAAAGTCCGATTTCAAACAGGGTCGAAACCGAAGAGTTGCGGTTGAGTGGTTTTGGAATACGAAACCACCGGTCTCGCATAGCCTTTGAGCCGGTAGTGGTTTTAACTTGTGGAACGCGATCCTGTTATTTTATGACACGTCATAGGCTTAATACTTCCTATTTCGCATAACTTTTGGTTGTTAAAGATCAGTGGGAGAAGTAATGCGATCATCGTCTGATTGAGGCCCGCAGAGATCCGACGGCATTCGCACCATGTGATAGGAGGAGGTTTAATACAAGGTATGGATCCGATGAGTTATGAAATAAAGTTTAATTAAGATGTTTTGAGGTCTGGATATTCATTTCCGAAGGTTTAAATATTATCCCTGAAGATTTTATAACTCTGTTTAAAAGTCGTTTAATATTCCCGAAGGTCTTTTGAACCTTGGCTAAGTTGCATTGATATATTTTAGGGAGAATTAAAGCACTGTTTGGAAGGTCAAATATTATACCCCCGAAGAGTATTAATCCATTGGAAAAGCGATTTGTAATACACTCCAAAAGAGTTTTAATATTACAAAGGTGAATTATAATGTTTTTGAAAAGGAACCATTGTTCTGAATGTGTGTTTCATTAATCAAATTTCATAAATTTGATGAATGAAATTAATAACGAGAAATCGCAATAGACTCCTCCGAAGTTAGAAACAATTGTACAAAGTGATAAAGCCTCTCCTTAACACCTACACGCACACTGCCATCATTTTTGGTATCAGAGAAGACTTCAGAGCATTTATCAGAGATTGAACAAACTTCTAAGAGTCAGAAGAAGAAATCCAGCATGGTTGTTCGAATTGGTAGAGGTGTTGCTGGTAGAAGAAGAGGTAGGCCAGTTGCAAATGCAGAAGTACTAGAGACTATGCAGCAGATCCAAGCCAGATTGGAAGCAATTGAAGTAGGACAACCAAGAGATCCTGAAGATGTCAGTGAACCAGAAGCTGAAGAAGAAGAAGGAGGAAATGTTGAGCTTACTCTTGAGATGAGATTCTTAAAATCAGTTTTAGGATCTACATCCAAGCCTAGACTTGAAGTATCAACTTTTGCAGGAGGATTGAATCCAGAATAATTGATAGACTGGATCAATGAGATGAATAAATTCTTTGATTATGAAGATATGGGTGAATAAAAGAGAGTTAAATTTGCAGTGACAAGGTTGAAGGTACATGCAGCACTTTGGTGGCATGGAGTACAAGCAGAGAGAAGGAGAGTTGGTAAACAACCAATCAAGAATTGGAGTAGAATGGTAGCAAAGCCGAGAGGTAAGTTTTTTCCTAATGATTATCAGCTTTCATTATTTAGAAAAATGCAGAATCTTAGACAAAGATTAATGACAATGAAAGAGTACACAAAAGAATTTTACAAAGTGAGCATAAGAGCTGGACAGATCCAGGACACAACAGAGAAGATTTCCAGGTATGTGAATGGTCTCAGATTGGAGATTCAGGATGAGATAAGTATATTGTCTCCTAAGACAGTAGAAGAGGCTTATAAAATGGGCTTGAAAGCTAAAGAGAAGCTATTGAGAAAACAGTCTGCCAAATGAAGAGGTACTTTCCGAGGAAAGGGAAGTCAAGGTGGTAGAGGAAGATCGACAACACCAAGAGATGGAGCTAGAAGCATCTCACCTCAGCATGCACACATAGAAGGTGATGCAAGTGGCAGAAGAAATTCCTACAGAGGAAGAGGAGACAGAGCCAGAGGAAGAGAAGTGAGATGTTACAGATGTAAAAAATTGGGACATAGAGCCTATGAGTGCCCAAAGAAAGAGAATGCGAGTATAAGTCAGAGAAATGAAATTGTTGCTCAGACTGAAGAAGTAGCAAAGTTTCCTGAAGCAGAGAGAGAAATTATGCCAGAGATGGGAGAATCTTTGGTTGTCAACAAGGTTTGTTGAAACAAACAAAAGAAGTTGTTGAGCCAGCGTAGAGGAAAAATTTGTTCAGAAGTGTATGCAAAGTTCAATGGAAATGCTGTCAATTGGTCATTGATAGTGGTAGCACAGACAACTTGGTCTCTACAGAGGTGATAGAGAATTTGAATTTGAAGACAATGGAAGATCCAACACCCTACAAGGTGTCATGGCTTCAGAAGGGTCATCAGTTGATAGTGAAAGGGCAATGTGAAATAGAATTGCAGATGGGAAGCTAAAAAGCTAAAATAATGTGTGATGTGATGCCTATGGATGTGTGTCACATACTGCTGGGTAGACCTTGGAAGTATGACAGAGCAGTAGTGCATGATGGTAAGAGGAAAACCTATAAGTTTTTCAAGGATGGTATGTATCAAACATTGTTACCTATGGAAGAAGGAGCTGCATCAAGGAAAAAGTCTGATCCAAAGAATTTATTGTTGAGTGGGAAAGAATACTTGCAGTAGATTGAAGATGAAGAGGTAAATTTTGCTTTAGTTTTCAAAACTAAGGTAGTATTTACTTCTACTAAAATTTTTGATTTTCCAATTGAAATTCAAGAAATGTTGGACAATTATTGTGATATTATTATGGATGATTTGCCTGAAGAGTTACCACCTGTAAGAAGAATCAACCATCAGATAGATTTTATCCCAGGATCAAATCTTCCAAACAAAGTAGCTTACAGAATGACTGCTACATAAAATGAAGAAATCAGAAAACAAGTGCAGGAATTGGTCGACAAAGGTTTGATCAGAGAAAGTTTGAGTCCTTGTGCAATACCTAAAGTGTTGAGTCTGAAGAAGGATGGAGGTTGGAGAATGTGCACTAATTCAAGAGAAATCAACAAGATAACAATCAGGTATAGATTTCCTTTACCCAGAATTGAATATTTAATGGATTGTTTGAGTGGAGCAAGATATTTTTCAAAACTAGATTTGAAAAGTGGGTATCATCAGATTAGGATAAGAGAAGGTGATGAATGGAAAACAACCTTTAAAACAAATGAGGGATTGTATGAGTGGATGGTAATGCCCTTTGGTTTGTCAAATGCACCTAATACTTTTATGAGGCTCATGAATTAAGTGTTAAAGGAATTTATTGGTAAATTTGCAATAGTGTATCTGGATGATATATTAATTTACAGCAAGACAAAGGAAGAGCACTTGAGGCATCTTAATTATGTCCTAAAGAAACTACATCAAGAGAAGTTGCTGATAAATCTAAAGAAGTGTTCATTCATGAAAGAAGAATTGGTGTATCTGGGTTTTGTTGTTTCTGCTGAAGGGTTAAAGATGGATGTAGAAAAGGTAAAGGCAATTGTGGAGCGGCCTTCACCAAAAGGTGTTTTTGAGGTAAGAAGTTTCCATGGAATTGCTAGTTTTTATAGAAAATTCATAAGGAATTTCAGTGAGATTAATGCACCTATCATTGAAACCATAAAGAAGGACAAACAAGCATTCAAGTGGATTGCTGAAGCTGAAAGGAATTTTCAGTTTTTGAAACAGAAAATAACTGAGAAACCTGTCTTAGTTTTGCCTGATTTTAACAAACCATTTCAAGTGAAGTGTGATGCCAGTGGAGAAGCTATTGGAGCTGTCTTAAGTCAAGAAGATAGACTTGTAGCATATTTCAGTGAGAAGCTGAATGACACAAGGAGAAAGTACTCTTCTTATGACAAATATTTTTATGCAATAGTACAAGCATTGAAGAAGTGGAGGCATTATTTAATGTCTAAAGAATTTGTACTATATTCAGATAATCATGCTTTACAGTATATTATGCAGCAGCCTAAATTGAATAAAAAACATGCTAAATGGGTTGAATATCTTCAAAGTTTTAACTTTGTTTTGAAGCACATAAGTGGCCAAGCAAATAAGGTAGCTGATGCCTTGAGTAGGAAAAAATTTCTTGTTCAAGAAAGTCAAATTGAAGTGGTAGGTTTTGATTTTCTTAAAGAACTCTATAAAATAGATTTGGATTTTAAAGAAGCATTTGAAGCATGCTGTATTCCTGTTTTGATGGACAGAAGTCAGTGGTTAGATTATTTCTTGCAAGAGGGTTTATTGTTCAAAAGAAATCAATTGTGCATACAAAATTGTTCCATGAGAGAGAATTTAATCAGAGAGAAGCATAATGGTGGGCTTGCTGGACATTTTGGTACTGATAAAACTTATGAGCAACTGAGTCATTTTTATTATTGGCCAAAGATGAGATCTGAAGTGGAAAAGTTTGTGAAAAATTGTAAAATTTGTCAGTATGCAAAATGGAGAAGCCAGAATGCAAGTTTGTACATTCCATTTCCTATTCCAGACAGACCTTGGGATATGGTAAGTATGGATTTTGTTTTAGGATTTCCTAAGACACAGAGAGGGAATGATGCAATTTATGTTGTTGCTGACAAATTTTCAAAAATGGCACATTTTATTTCATGTTATAAAACCAGTGATGCTACTCATGTTGCCAATTTGTTTTTCAAGGAGATTGTTAGATTACATGGATTTCCTAAAAGTATTGTTTCTGATAGAGATACCAGGTTTGTTGGTCATTTTTGGAGGACATTGTGGAAAAATCTTGGTACTAAACTGAGTTTCAGCTCAGCTTATCACCCTCAAACTGATGGACAGACTGAAGTAGTGAACATAAGTTTGGGTAATCTTTTGAGAAGTCTTGCAGGATAACATCTGAAGCAGTGGGATCATATTTTACCATAGGAAGAATATGCATATAATGATTCACTGAATAGAAGTACAAGACAGAGTCCATTCCATATTTTTTATGGGATGCACCTAAGAGGAGTATCTGAATTGAGGAACTTGGGAAAAGAAAAATTGAGGAGTGCTGATGGAGAAGAGTTTGCTTCAGAGATACAAGTAATACATAGGTAATTAAAACAGCAACTACAAGACAACAATATCAAGTACAAGAACATAGCAGATTTGAGTAGAAGAGAAGTTAATTTTGAAGTTGGTGATTTGGTTTTGGCACACTTGAGGAAAGAAATATTTCCAAAGAGACAATATAACAAACTGAAATTCAAAAATATAGGACCATGTAGGATATTGAGAAAGTTTTCTGCAAATGCCTATGAAATTGAATGGCCAGTTGACATTGGAATATATCCAATATTCAATGTTGCTGATTTGTACAGATATGAAGATGGAGGCACCGATGAAAGACCAGAAGACATAGAACAGATTGATTGGGTAAAACAATTACCTACAACACAGCCATTACAACCAGAGATGATATTAGATAATAAAGTGTTCAAGAAAACTAGATGACAAGAGTATTTCCAATATTTAATCAAGTGGAAGGATCAGCCAATTGAGGATGCTACTTGGATGACAGAAGTTATGTTGCAGAAACTGGGCAGTTATGTGGAGGAGCTCATGGACAGGAGCCCATGAAGAATTTGGTCCTCGGGAGTCTGATGCAGGGGCATTAGAGTTTAGTAGAAATGTGAAAGATAGTTCACATGTTGTGATTGGATGGGTCTAAACTTCATTCACTAATGGGTGAAAATCAATTTTACTGAGAAGATTGGATTCCTCAAAAATTTGTTAAAATCTATTCTGTAATAGATAGGCATGAACTAGTATTTAGAGGAAGTTGAATAGTTCTGATTCGTGTCAGTTTATTTAGGGTTAGTTGACGGAATCTAGAAAGACATGTCATAATTAGGAGTTTGTTTACGTTTGAATAATTCGACCCTCAGAAAGAGGTCGGTTACATTGTAAAAAGGCTATAAATTGTAACCTCTATAACAGAGGAAGGGGAAATTTTTGTAGAAGACTAGACTTGAGAGGGTTGGCCTCTGAATTAATAAAGTTGCAGAGTTATTGTTTACCTCTACTCTTGAAAAATTTCCTGGAGGGTAAAATCCTTCGAAATATCATTGGGTTTAATGTATTCTATGTAGAACTTGAATGTACACTTGTTTCTGCGTAAAGAGAAGTTATCTGTATTAACCTCTGTGTGGAGAATGGGTTCTATCCTTTCGAATTCCTGAGTTATATGTGCTTGTGATCAATTGAGTGCAATTAAGTGTTTATTATCTCTGCATAATTCGTTTAAGAGTTGGCTTTCCTTTGAATTGATCGAACTCATGGGGTTCTGTTTAACTTGTTGAAAATCAGTATTAATCATAGACCTATGTCTATTGATTATTCGTTGAAAATAGAGGTTCCAAACGAGATTAATTTGAAATCCGAAAACTAGTGAAAGTCTGATTTCAAATAGGGCTGGAACTGAAGAGTTGAGGTTAAGCGGTTTTGGATTACGAAACCACCGGTCTCGCATAGCCTTTGAGCCGGTGGCGGTTTTAGCTTGTGGAACACGATCTTGTTATATTGTCACACATCATAGGCTTAATACCGCCTATTTCACATAAATTTTGGTTGTTAAATATCCATGGGAGAAGTAATGCGATCATCGTCCGATCGAGGCCCGCAGAGATCCGACGACATTCGCACCATGCAATGGGAGGAGGTTTAATACAAGGTATGGATCCGATGAGTTATGAAATAAAGTTTAATTAAGATGTTTTGAGGTCTGGATATTCATTTCCGAAGGTTTAAATATCATTCTTGAAGAGTTTATAACTCTATTTAAAAGTCGTTTAATATTCCCGAAGGTATTTTGAACCTTGGCTAAGTTGCATTGATATATTTCCGGGAGAATTAAAGCACTGTTTGGAAGGTAAAATATTATACCCCCGAAGAGTATTAATCCATTGGAAAAGTGAGTTGTAATACACTCCGAAAGAGTTTGAATATTACAAAGGTGAATTATAATGTTTTTGAAAAGGAACCATTGTTCTGAATGTGTATTTCATTAATCAAATTTCATAAAATTGATGAATGAAATTAATAACGAGAAATCGCAACAGACTCCTCCGGAGTTAGAAACAATTGTAAAAAGTGAGAAAGGCTCTACTTAACGCCTGCACCCACACTTCCATCACCCAACATCTTTGTGAACCATTTTTGCTGCTCTTCTAAAGATGGTCTTTGTTCCAAAAAGTGCTTAAGACTATCATGATCATTTTTTACCTTGAAGTGTCTTCCCATTAGGTACGTTCTCCATTTCTTTAGTGCATGCAGTATTTCTAACATTTCCTTCTCATAAATAGGTTTCTGTAAATACTTTCCTTTGATTGAATGACTTTCAAAAGCAATGGATCTTCCTTATTGCATTTTAACAGCACCAATTCCATTTCTTGAGGCATCACATTCCATAATAAAGGTTTTTGTGAAGTCTGGCGTAGCTAAGAACGGTGCTAGGCACATTCCCTCTTTAAGATGTTCAAAGGCCTTAGTTGCTTCAAGAGTCCATGAAAATGCATCTTTCTTCAATAATTTTGTTAGAGGTTCTGCTCTTCTCCCATAATTATTAACAAACTTGTGATAATACCCTGTTAACCTGAGAAATCCTCACAACTACTTTATGGTTGTGGGGAATTTCCATTCCTTAATGGATTTAATTTTGTTGGGGTCTAGCTTAACACCCTCGTGAGATACAATATGACCCAGATATTCCACCTCTTGTACTCCAAAGAAACATTTGGATGTTTTTGAATATAATTGTTTCTCCTGCAATAGTTTGAGCACCCTGTCAACATGTTGAACCTGATTCTTCCAAGACCTGCTGTAGATTAATATATCATCAAAAAATAGTAGCAAAAATTTTCTAAGGAAGGGTTTGAAAATGGAATTCATCAACCCTTGAAATGTAGAAGGTGCATTGGTAAGGCCAAAAGACATGACCAAAAATTCATAATGACCCTCATGAGTTCGAAATGTTGTTTTCGGAATATCTTCAGTCTTCATTTTAATTTGATGATATCCTGAACGAAGATCCAACTTGGTAAAATAAATTGCTCCATGTAATTCGTCCAATATCATCAATCACAGGAATGAGAAATTTATCTTTAATGGTGAGCTTATTGAGCTCCCTATAATCGGGATACATGCGCCATGATCCATCCTTCTTGTGTACCAATACTACAGGAGCCAAGAAATAACTTTGACTAGGTTGAATTATACCAACCTCTAACATTTATGCAATCATACTTTCAATTTCACTCTTTTGGACATAAGGATATCTGTAAGGTCGGATTTTTGGAGGAACACTTCCTGGAATCAAATGAATAGCATGATCATGATCACGAATGGGTGGGAGTCCTTTGGGAGTATCAAACAAATTGGAATGATTTTCCAAGACTCTTTGGAGATCTGGAGAAATAGATGATTTTGATGTTGGAACTTCTAGTGAGCATAATTGTGCAATTATGCCTCGTTGTTCTTTCTTTAAAAGCTTTGTCATGAAATTAGAGCTTATTATCTTTCCTGGCTTCCCTGTGATACCCCGTAATTTGATTTCCTTTCCTTCCGAAAAACATTTCAAGAAAATTTCTTGAAAATTAAAAGCTACTGTCCCCAAAGATTGTAACCATTGTACTCCTAGTACGACATCAACACCTCCCATTGGGATGGAAAGCATTGGAATATTCAATACATATTCCCCCATGGATAGCTTGATATTATGGCATTTTCCAGAGAAATTTATAGTTCCTCCATTTGCAACCATCACTTGACATTCTGGTGCTGGGTATAGGAAACAATTCAATTCCTTGGATACCTTACAATGAATAAAATTATGGGTACTACCTGAGTCAATCAACACTATTACATTTTTCTTCTTGATATGTCCTTCTATCTTGAGAGTTTGAGGAGTGGTAATTCCTGCCAATGCATTACACGATATGGTCGAACTCATTTCTTCCTCTAAGGGTTGGTTTCTGGTGTATATCCTCTTCTTGTTCATTTTCTTCTTCCTCTTCACAATCTATGTAAAATAATTTCTTCTCGGCACACTTATGACCTTTAGTGTATTTTCTATCACAACTGTAGCAAAGCCCTTTTGATATTTTTTCTTCCAATTGTTGTGGTGTCAACCTTGTAGGTTGTTGAAATCTAGGAGTAGCAACACTTCCCTCTTTATAGAAATGAGTGGTAGGCTTCCTTGTCGCCATAATTTTACATTCAATTTTTCTTGCCAACCTGAATGCCTTCTCCAATGAATCAGGTTCCAAAACACGAACTTCATGTTGGATTTTATCCTTTAAAGTACCTATGAAGAGATCAATCCTGTGTTCCTCTGGAATATTAGCTACCCTTATATTCAATTTTTGGAAGTCCTCAATGTGCTCCCCCACTAAACCCTTTTGTTTGACATTTATCAATTGGCTAAAGAAGGTGTTTCTTTTTGTATCGTCATAATGTGCTATCATTTCCTCTGTAAAAATTGACCAAGTGACAATTTTTTTACTTGAGTAAAGCCATTGATACCATACAAATGTATTTTGTTCTAGATGTAAATTTGCAATGCGTACCTTTTGTGTGTTTTGCACATTATTGAGATCAAAATATTGCTCCATCCGTAGTATCCATGTTACGGGATCCTTGCCATCAAACTTCCTCATATCCATCTTTGGAATATGGTGGTTATTCCTGCCAACATTAGAGTTTATGAAATCAAGATTATCATTTATTTTTTTCTCATCATTAGTTTCCTCTACTATCTTTTCACCATTAGGAAACATTTGTTGTATCAACTTTGTCAAACCTTCCATGTCTGCTTTTAGATCATTCTTCATGTTTTCCATTTTAGCTTCCATGACAACTTCCAAGCCATCCATCTTAGCTTCCAAACCATTCATCTTAGCTTCCATGACTTTCTTCAAACCATCCATTTCATTTTTTGTTGCTCTTTGCGATAGCAAAATTTGGTGCACTTGCTCATGGACTTTTGATATCTCATGTTGCATTTCTTCATCTTCATGAGTCATATTAGAGCCTTCTGAAGGCTTAATGGGTGTTGAATTATTTTTAGGAGGCATTTTAGAACCTGATACTGATAGCTATGCTCAATAGGCCTTTGGAATCAACTAGAACTGATTTTTAAAACAAGACTTATGCAATTTGAAAAAAAATACACACCTTTTCCTTGATTTTGAGGAGCTCGATATTGAAACTGAATTATCTCTGTGATTTCGAATCTTCAATATCTGAAATTTGGCCCTAAATTCACCCTCTAAATCTTCTTTCGAATGCCACAAGTCTGATCTGATTTGGATTCTTCAAGGCAAAGTTATGTCCAATCTCCCACAATGACCCAATTATGGATTGGTTCAGTATAGCACACTTGTATGACTTGCCACGTGTCACTGTTTCCTCCTTTGGCTCTAAAACAGATAGAAAAGAAACTACAGTCTATGTACTTGCGGCCACTTTTTACAGCATTCCATCCGATGCTCAGAGAGAGAGTTATGAAGGTTTTCCCACGATAACCTATTTGAGATGAAATTCAGGAGCCTGAAAAAGACCTAACTTCCACAAATCATATCTCCAAACATATTGTGAACCTATTGTGTAACGAGCTCCAAAAATAGAAGAAAAGAGATATCAACGCCTTAGAAATGAGCCACTTCGAGGGGGCAACCTCCAATACATTACATAAATGAACAATTCTTGGATGATACAATTTACAAAACCTCCTTTCTATATATAGGAGTCCATGTGGCCATAATGTAATCCTAGTGGGCCACAATGTAATCCTAGCCCACCTAACAATAATAATTTAAGGGCACAATAATAACAAAATGGGGGTTACAAGGGTACAATAATAACAATAAGGGGGTTACACTAACAACAATAAGGGACTATACTAGTAATATAGGGACCTAACATGCCCTCTCCTTCAAAAAAGTGTTGTCCTCAATGCTTGAGTAGCTCTGGGTGCTTCTGTATAAAATTCTCATCCTCCCATGTAGAATCTTCAGTGGATAAGTTCTTCCACTTGATGAGATACTCTGAAATTGATCGATTCCGTAGCTGTCGAGTTCTTGTTTCCATGACCGCTTCAGGTTCCAATATGATTTTTCCTTCCTCATCAAGTTCTGGCAATATTGTTTGAACCGGAAGATTTTCACCTATAACCTTCTTTAAGCATGAAACATGGAAAACTGGATGTACTTGCGAAGAAGCAGGAAGCTCCAATTTGTATGCCATAGTACCAATCTTTTGCAACACCTTGTAAGGACCATAGTACTTTGGCGATAATTTATTATCCTTCTTTGCTTGCTTGAGGGACATTTGTTTGTATG
Source organism: Pinus albicaulis (assembly GCA_034641835.2). Classification (NCBI taxonomy): domain Eukaryota; kingdom Viridiplantae; phylum Streptophyta; class Pinopsida; order Pinales; family Pinaceae; genus Pinus; species Pinus albicaulis. The sequence goes on along the minus strand of CM076569.1, from coordinate 221,632,455 downwards.
GTTGTAGCCGCAAAAATACCCAATCTCCTACATCAAAACTTCTCTCGCTACGATGTTGATCTGCCTGTTGTTTCATTCGATTTTGTGCCAAATTCAGGTTATCCTTTAAGAGTTGGAGAACTTCTTGCCGATGCTCGATGTGATCTTCCACTGCTTGAACCTTCGAATTTTCCCTTAAATATGATGTGATGGATGGTGGATGATATCCATAAAGTGCCATAAATGGGGTCATTTTTGCTGCAGTATGGAAGGAAGTGTTATACCACCATTAAGCAAGAGGTAACCACTTGACCCATTGTGTTTGTTTATCAGATACAAAACAACGAAGATATCCTTCCAAACATTTATTTACTATCTCAGTTTGACCATCAGATTGAGGATGATAAGATGAGCTATGAGCTAATTGAGTACCCAAACAAGAAAATAACTCCGTCCAAAAATTTCCAGTAAAAATGGGATCTCCGTCGCTCACAATAACCCTTGGGATTCCATGTAGCTTTTGAATTCTGTCCATAAATGTAGTAGCAACTGTACTTGCTTTAAATGGATGAGATAATGCACAAAAGTGTGCATACTTGGCAAGTCTATCAACTACCACCATGATGACACTCTTTCCTTCGTACTTAGGTAAACCTGTGATAAAATCCATTGAAATCTCCTCCCAACGTTGACTTGGAATGGATAAAGGTTGTAGAAGTCCTGGGGTCTTAATTGTTTCCACTTTATTCTGCTGGCAAACCAAACATTCCGCCACAAACTTTCGAATATCAGATTTAAGGCCATCCCAAAAAAATTCTTCTTCACCCTGTGGTAAGTTTTTAAAAATCCTGAGTGTCCTCCTAAAGGAGAAGTGTGCAATTCCAGAAGAATCTTTTGTTTTAGTTGGGAATTCTTGCAAAGATATAAGCGATCTTTGTACGATAAGGAATCATTTTTCCAACTAAATGTATAAGATGTACTAGGATCTTGCTGCAACTTTTGAATGAGTGTCCATACATCTTTGTCCTTCTTCCATTCATCTCTTGCTTCAGTTATCCAATCTGGTTGGATAATAGAAATGGCACAAAGCAATGCTTCCACCTCTTCATTCTTCCTTGAGAGTGCATCTGCAACAACATTTAGCTTCCCTTTTTTGTAGATTATTTCAAAGTCATAACTCAACATCTTTGTGACCCATTTTTGCTGCTCTTCTGAAGATAGTCTTTGTTCCAAAAAGTGTTTAAGACTATCATGATCAGTTTTTACCTTGAAGTGTCTTCCCATTAGGTAAGTTCGCCATTTCTTTAGTGTATGTAGTATTGCTAACATTTCCTTCTCATAAATAGGTTTCTGTAAATACTTTCCTTTGATTGGACGAATTTCAAAAGCAATGGGTCTTCCTTCCTGCATTAAAACTGCACCAATTCCATTTCCTGAGGCATCACATTCCACAATAAAGGTTTTTGTGAAGTCCGGTGTAGCTAAGACCGGTGCTAGGCACATTGCCTCTTTAAGATGTTCAAAGGCCTTAGTTGCTTCAGGAGTCCATGAAAATGCATCTTTCTTCAATAATGTTGTAAGAGGTGCTGCTATTCTCCCATAATTCTTAACAAACTTGCGATAATACCCTGTTAACCCGAGAAATCCTCGCAACTGCTTTATTGTCTTGGGGACTTTCCATTCCTTAATGGATTTAATTTTGTTAGGGTCTACTTTCACACCCTCGTGAGATATAATATGACCCAGATATTCCACCTCTTGTACTCCAAAGAAACATTTGGATGTTTTTGCATATAATTGTTTCTCCCGCAATAGTTTGAGCACCCTGTCAACATGTTCAACATGATCCTTCCAAGACCTGCTATAGATTAGTATATCATCAAAAAATACTAGCACAAATTTTCTAAGGAAGGGTTTGAAAATGGAATTCATCAACCTTTGAAATGTAGAAGGTGCATTGGTAAGGCCAAAAGGCATGACCAAAAATTCATAATGACCCTCATGAGTTCGAAATGCTGTTTTTGGAATATCTTCAGTCTTCATTCTAATTTGATGATATCCAGAACAAAGATCCAACTTGGTAAAATAAATTGCTCCATGTAATTCATCCAATAATTCATCAATCACAGGAATGGGAAATTTATCTTTAATGGTGAGCTTATTGAGCTTCCTATAATCCGGACACATTCGCCATGATTCATCCTTCTTGTGTACCAATACTATAGGAGCAGAGAAAGAACTTTGACTAGGTTGAATTATACCCGCCTCTAACATTTCCGCAATCATACGTTCAATTTCGCTCTTTTGGAAGTAAGGATATCTATAAGGCCTGATGTTTGGAGGAACACTTCCTGGAATCAAATGAATAGCATGATCATGATCACGAATAGGTGGGAGTCCTTTGGGAGTTTCAAACACCTTGGAATGATTGTCCAAGACTTGCTGGAGATCTGCAGAAATAGATGATTTTGATGTCGGAACTTCTAGTGAGCATAATTGTGCAATTACGCCTCGTTGTTCTTTCTTTAGAAGCTTTGTCATGACATTAGAGCTTATTATCCTTCCCGGCTTCCCTTCAATACCCCGTAATTCAACTTCCTTTCCTTCTGGAAAAAATTTCAAGAAAAGTTCTTGAAAATTAAAAGCTACCGTCCCCAAAGATTGTAACCATTGTACTCCTAGTACAACATCAGCACCTCCCATAGGAATGGAAATCATTGGAATAGTCAATATATATTCCCCCATGGTTAGCTTGATATTATGGCATTTTCCAGAGCAATTTATAGTTCCTCCATTTGCAACCATCACTTGACATTCTGGTGCTGGGTATAGGAAACAATTTAATTCCTTGGCTACTTTACAATGAATAAAATTATGGGTGCTACCTGAATCAATAAACACTATTACCTTTTTCTTCTTGATTTGTCCTTCTATCTTGAGAGTTTGAGGAGTGGTAATTCCTGCCAGTGCATTACATGATATGGTCGGATTCATTTCTTCCTCTTCTAGGGTTGGTTCCTGGTGTATATCCTCTTCTTGTTCATTTTCTTCTTCCTCTTCACAATCTATGTAAAATAATTTCTTCTCATCACACTTATGACCTTTAGTGTATTTGCTATCACAACTATAGCAAAGCCCTTTTGCTCTTTTTTCTTCCAATTTTTGTGGTGTCAACCTTGTAGGTTGTGGAAATCTAGACGTAGCAACACTTCCTTCTTTATAGAATTGAGTGGTAGGCTTCCTTGCCGCCATTATTTTACATTCAACTTTTCTTGCCAACCTGAATGCCTTCTCCAATGAATCTGGTTCCAAAACACGAACTTCATGTTGTATGTTATCCTTTAAAGTGCCTATGAAGAGATCGATCCTCTGGTCCTCTAGAATATCAGTTACCCTTATATTCAATTTTTGGAAGTCCTCAATGTGCTGCCCCACTAAACCCTTTTGTTTGAGATTTATCAATTGGCTAAAGAAGGTGTTGCTCTTTGTATCCTCATAATGTGCTATCATTTCCTCCGTAAAAATCGACCAAGTGACAATTTTTTTATGGGAGCAAAGCCATCGATACCATACAAATGTATTTTGTTCTAAATGTAAAGTTGCAATGCGTACCTTTTGTGTGTTTTGCACGTTATGGAGATCAAAATATTGCTCCATCTGTAGTATCCATGTTACAGGATCCTTTCCATCAAACTTCCTCGTATCCATTTTTGGAATATGGTGGTTCTTCCCGCCAACATTAGAGGTTATGAAATCACGATTAACATTTATTTTGTTCTCATCATGAGGTTCTTCTACTATATTTCCGCCATTAGGAATCGTTTCTTGTTTTAAGCTTGTCATCAAGCCTTCCATGTATGCTTTTAGATCATTCTTCATGTTTTCCATGTTGCCTTTCATGTTTTCATCGATCTTAGCTTCCATGTCATCAATCTTAGCTTCCATGCCCACTTCCATGCCATCCATCTTAGCTTCCAAACCATTCATCTTAGCTTCCACGCCTTTCTTCAAACCATCCATATTAGTTTCCATGCCTTTCTTCAAAACTTCCATTTCATTTTTTGTTTTTCTTTGCGAGAGCGAAATTTGTTGTTGCACTTGCTCTTGTAATTTTGATATGTCATGTTGCCATTCTTCGTCTTCATGAGTCACAGTAGAGCCTTCTAAAGGCTTAATGGGAGTTGGATTCTTTTTAGGGGCCATTTTAGAATCCAATACTGATATCTATTCTACAATATTCCCTTGGAATCAATTCAACTTGATTCTTGAAACAAGACTTATGCAATTCGGAAAAAAAATACACACCTTTTACTTGCTTTTTAGGAGCTCTGTATTGAAATTGAATTATCTCTGTAATTGAGAATCTTCAATATCTGAAATTCACTGCTGTAGTAGCCTTCTAAACTATATTTCAAATTCCACAGGTATGATCTGATTTGGATTCTTCAAGACAAAGTTATTTCCAATCTCCCACAATGACCCAATTTTGGACTGGTTCAGTAGAGCGAACTTGTACGACTTGCCACGTGTCACTGTTTCATCCTTCGACTCTGAAATTGATAGCCAAGAAACTGCAGTCCGTTTACTTGCAACCAATTTTTACGGCACTCCAATCCGATGCCCAGAGAGATAGTTATTGAAATTTTCCCACGATCACCTCTTTGAGATGAAATTCAGGAGCCTGAAAAAGCACTACCTTCCACAGATCATATCTCCAAAACTATTGCGAACCAAGCTCTGAAATGTTTTGAAGAATTTCCTCAGGATTTCAGCTTCGTACCATATGAATTTCAGATTTTGAACCTTCGTAGAAAATTTTGTATAGCGCAAATGCCACGATGACCTGTTTAGGAGCCTGAAAAAAGACCTAACTTCCACAGATCATATCTCCGAAAATGTTGTGAACCAAGCTCTGAAATTTTTGGACAAACTTCCTCAAGATTTCAGCTTCGCACCCTAAAAATTTCAGCTTCTGAAGCTTCGTATAAAAAAAAGTATAGCGAAAATGCCACACTGACCTGTTTGGAGCAGCGAAACCCTAGAATCCAAAGCTCTGATACCAAATGTTGTGTAACCAGCTCCAAAAATAGAAGAAAAGAGATATCAACGTCTTAGAAATGAGCCACTTCGAGGGGGAAACCTCCAATACATTACATAAATGAACAATTCTTGGATGATACAATTTACAAAACCTCCTTTCTATATATAGGAGTCCATGGGGCCATAATGTAATCCTAATGGGCCACAATGTAATCCTAGCCGACCTAACAATAATAATTTAAGGGCACAATAATAACAAAATGGGGGTTACAAGGGTTCAATAATAACAATAAGGGGGTTACACTAACAATAATAAGGGACTATACTAGTGATATAGGGACCTAACAGAACCAAGCTATGAAATTTTTTGACGATGTTCCTCAGGATTTCGGCTTTGCTCTCTAAAAATTTCAGCTTCTGAAACGTCTTAGAACAAAAGTTATAGTGAAAATTCTGCGATGACCTGTTTAGGTTAAATTTAGGAGTCTGCAAAAAGCCCTAACTTCCACAGATCATATCTTTGAAAATATTGTGAACGAAGCTTTTAAATTTTGCGAAGATGTTCCTCAGGATTTTGACTTCGCACTCTCAAAATTTCAGCTTCTGAACCTTCGTAGAAAAAAATTATAGTGAAAATGCCACGATGACCTATTTGGGGCAGCGCAACCCTAGAATCCAAAGCTCTGATACCAAATTTTGTGAAACCCGCTCCAGAAATAGAAGAAAAGAGATATCAACACCTTAGAAATAAGCCACTTTGAGGGGGCAACCTCCAATACATTACATGAATGACAATTCTTGGATGATACAAATTACAAAACCTCCTTTCTATATATAGGAGTCCATAGGGCCACAATGTAATCCTAGTGGGGCCACAATGTAATCCTAGCCGACCTAACAATAATATTTTAAGGGCACAATAATAACAATATGGGGGTTACAAGGGTACAATAATAACAATAAGGGGGTTACACTAACAACAATAAGGGACTATACTAGTAATATAGGGACCTAATAGAGAGAAGAGGTATCAAAAGAGAAGACACATAAAGTTTGATTACACAAATGATAATGAAGACAAGGGTAAAGCCCCTTTATCTGGAGGTGAAGATGAAGAGAAGGATTTCCCTAAGATCCTTATTAGAGCCATGCAAGACCTTGCTAGAGAGATCAAAAAGATGAGGATGGAAAGAATCAAGGAATCCCCTAAAGAATTTCATCTTGGAGAAGGCTCTGGCATGTATCAGCACTGGAATTATTAACCAGTGCATCAGCCACAAGTTTCCTGACGCTGTACCATGCCTATATTTTTGGCTGTGGGAAATGAAGGGTTTCAAGAGCATGAATCCCTTGAAGACTATTTTGAAGAATATGAGTCTCAAAATCATAGATTCAAAGATCACTTGAGTTTTCAAGATTTTTGTCAAATAAAGAACAATAGAAGACCAAGGCATCATCATAGAGGTGGTGGATTCATTCAAAATTATGATCGACACCACACTATGTGCATATTATTTTTACCCAATTTTGATGGGTCATCCAAGTGTTCTACCAAATCTTGGGCAGAAAAACTTGACATATACTTTCAGCTGAACAAGGTTCCAGAGATGGAGGCTATCAAGATTGCAGTGTTGCACCTTGAAGGTGAAGCACATGACTGGTGGTTCCATGGATTGTTTACATTGGGTCATGACAATGTGATTGCTTCTTCAGATTTCACTAGAAGGATGGTGGAAATATTTGATAGAAGAGATCCAGAGGCACCATTCATGAGCCTTGCAAAGTTGAAATAATCAGGTAATACAAAAAATTACATCTCTGAATTTTTAAGACTTTTTGTTATGGTTCCTAATTTGTCTGCAGCAAGAAGGGTGTACATGTTCATTGATGGTTTAGATGAACCTCTTCATGAGTTGGTTAAATCTAACAAGCCCACTACCCTACATGATGCTATTGAAAGGGCTAGAGACCTTCAAGGTGCCTTGCCAAAAGAAAAGGCATCTTTTCAGCATAAGCCCTCTTTTCCTTCAAAGGGAAAGGAAGAAAAGGCTTCTCCTTCAAAGGAGAGCTCATACAAGAAACCTCTTGATGATGATGTCTAGAGAGATCTAAGAAGAAGGAAGCTTTGCTTCACTTGCCAAGAATCATGGGCACCTTGACATAGATGTGCAGTTGTAAAAGCACATTACATAGAGGTCTTCTCAGATGATGAGGAGGAAGACTAAGATGAACCAAGAAGAGGTCACAACACTGACACTGCAGGAGGAGAGCCAACACCATCAGGAGATGGGAGTGGAGGGGCTCTTGCATCTTTGAGAGGAGTAACTAAGTATTTGACCTTAAGAGTTCAAGGTTCCATCTTGAATTAGAGGGTTTCTGTTTGATAGTGGGGCTACCCATAATTTTATTGATGCCCAACTAGTGAAAAGGAGGGCAATACCCATTGATGCTTTTGAGGGATTCTCTGTTTTGGTCCCAGGATATAAAAAAATGCAATGCAAGCATTATGTCCCATCATTATCAGTCACCATGGGGACATATACATTGATTGATTCTTTCTTTGTGGTTGACATAACTGACACCAATGTGATATTGGGTGTTCAATGGTTGATTACAGTGGGAAAATTCACCACTGATTGGGAGGCTTTGCAAATGGAATGGGTGGATAAGAAGAGTGGTAAGACTAAAATTATCAAAGGCATGCATACATATCCCTCACATACAACTTCCACACAGAAAACAAAGATAGATTTTCACAGTGGAAGCAAGGACCTTACAGTCCCATCTATCATGTTCATGAGATTGTTGCATGAGACACTATTATCTAGTGGCAAACCGCCTGGGAGGCCACATGATTTAGATTTGGTGAGAGATGTCTCACAAAACGATGCTCCAAGCATAGATCCAAGAGGGATGGGAGAATTGGAAGACAATGATACAATGCTAGGAGTCTTGGGTAGGCTCAAGGAGGAAGGAGATCTTCTCCCAATATCATCATTAACCACTCTCATTTCATATTCTTCACTGTGGGAGGAGAAGCATGGAAGGAGTGACCTTCCAACATGTACTTTTGGCATGGGGAATGTCAAGGAGGAGAGCAACCATATGACAGACATTTTTGTTGATAAATCACCAGCGCTGTCACTATGGGAGATTGATCCATATTGGAAATCCCAACTGTTGGTGGATTACTCCAAGGATCTGTATACATGCATGATACTTGATGACCAACTACATGAAGAGGGATATTCAGTACAAGAAGGAGTCATCTATTATCATGGTAGGATATTCTTATCTAGAGCCTCCAAGTTCAAGGAGAAGTTACTACAAAGGGCCTATGAAGAGTTCTGTTTCAGCCACACATATTCCATGAGATTCTAGAACATCATCATGAGAAGCTACACTTGGAAGGGCTTTGAAGGAGAACTATATCAACATTTTCAAAGATGCATGTACCATGTGGAGATGGGGCATCAACATAACTCTATAAAGGAGTTAATTTAGCAATCTCTTTCTCTTTTTGAGGAAGGGGACAAATCTATGCACCACTCCATTTGTTTAAGGAGGAATTTTGGTGAAAAATATGCTCATGTAAATAATGTTTCATTTGATTATTGTTTGCATTCTTTCACCATGTATATGCAGGACATAACTCCAAGGAGGAGTATTGTACCTTAGAAACTTCATGGCCAACTTTGGGCCACAAAAATTTCTAAACATGGACACTCTCTTGGAGGATAAGGGGAGATTTTGTTTCATGATGGGTGCATTCCTAAAGCACCAAATATATCTCACACTTTCAGCCATAGTGAGATGGCTTGGAAAACATGTAAGTGGTGGGGAAAACACTTACCACATCATGACTTGATGCAGTCAGGAGATGAACTGCACTGGTTCCGCATGTGAGACTATGACCCACCTCCATATGGACAAATTTTTGTTTGTATGTATGTAGTTTTGATCCCATACATGGATGATGTACTTGTAATTTTTATGGGAATGTATGGAAAGAGGGTGGGAGGTATGTATGTGCCCTATGGGATGGAGATTCTCCATGTATCTTATGCTACATGTTTCAGGGAGAACATTGGGCAAACCATGTTTTTTTCATTTGAGCTATTGTCTCCTTATGGGATGGATTATTTACATCTCATGAGAAATTTGGAGGAGAAATTCATGGAGGGATGGATTGGTGAACACTTAGCTTATGGAGGAATATTATCACATGTTGGTGTCGCCAATGGAGGAGGAGAAGAGTTGCAACACTCACCTTGTCAGTTGCTTGAGGACACACAACATTTGGGAAGGGAGGACTGTAATATTTCCAATTAGTCATGAGCTAATTGGAATATTCATTTTTGTTTTATTACTTTGTTTAAAGAATAAAAGAGTAAAGGAGGTCCATAATACTCCTTAATAATGAATAAATCAATGCCAAATGTGAAAAGGTTAAATCTTGGCTGTTAAATCAAGCACCCTTAGGTGTGAAAGGGGCTGGAACATTTTGACTAGGTCAACCTTGACCAAATCTACAATGCTGTCATGGAGGAGTGGCCATCAATGAGGCACAACACAATTTTAGATGAAGATGCCTTGTGTGAAAGAAGTGATCTCATCGGAATTGGGTTAGGGTTTGCAAGCTCTTGTCTTATAAAAGGAAGGGGATGGCAACATTAGAAGGTTATTGAGGATTATCATATTTCTGAATATATTGTCTATTTAGACATATATCTTTCTCTTGATGTTTAGCTGAGATTGAATGCTATTTAGCGTTGGGTGTTCTTGATCGAGAATCCCAACTCTTCCCATTGAGTAGCTCTTGGGAGAGTTTGTATTGCATTGTCCACTATCTGGCTTAGGGCCAAGCTTCTTCTTTCAACTACAATGCAAATCTTGTTGAGGATTTGGTTGTTTTTGCAAGCTACAGCAAGTGGAGACTAGATCTTTCAAATCTAGGTCATTTCATTGCTCCTTTTCAGTGGAGGAGGTTTCCACTTCATTGGGAGGACAATATTGGAGTGCTTGAGCATCATTTTCAGATCTTGGCATCAGGCCAACCTCATTTTAATCCCTACAACACAGTATAGATCCAGATCTGCGTTATTCCTATAGGTGCAGTTGCAGGGTGGTTCAACATACCATTTGGAGAGTGATTTTCCTAGTGTTGGGGATCTGCCCTTCACTTTTGAGATCTATTGGAGGAGGATATTATATTGCCTATATCAGTTTAGCCACACTTTCCAGATCTGTAATTTTCAGTAGATTTGCAGCCTTATATCTCATATCTACACTTTGTACTTAGTGTTTTGCTGAAAACCCCAAGGGGGTTCATTAAAGGAGCTTGTATAGTGGATGGATATAATTTAGATCTAACTTTTTATGCACTTATTTTCTCTAGATATGATTTGTAATCTGCAGTTGTTGTAGAGCCAATAAAATAACGCTGTAAGGCTTTTCCAGTCTTTATATATGGTTGCATCACCTCATTTTGAGGGATTTCTTTCATTGGAGGCTTCCTTTTCTTGTTATGCATCTTATGGGCCACTTTTTACATAAATTTTGCTGTTGTAATAACAAATGAAATGTCTCCATATTGGCCTCCTACTTTATAAAAGATTGTCTGCGTTATTTTCCTATCATTCTGCATTATATTGCTGCATTCCCCATTTGGGAATTTTACATAGAATTGATACTTTATTAGAGTTTCAAAATCCTCCCACTTAGTTTTTGGAGGATCCCCCTTTAGCCTAAGGGTTTCCATGTGAATTTCCCACCAAGTCATGACACGACCCTCTAATTTCAGACAATAAATGTAATTTTCTATTTCTCTTCTATAAAACTAAAATAAACCTCTAACTATTGCATCCAATAATCTAATTTCAAAGTGTATATGTCAGCTTGACATGACTTGATATTCACCTTTTATTTCATATTAAGGAGAGACTATGAATGATTCATGAAGCTTGAATTTAATTTCTCTTTTTTGGATTTCCTAGACTCCTCTAGTTCTTCTTGATCTAGCAATTTTTTGTCCATTTTGACCTCTGTGTTGAAACCTCCATTTTCTTCAGATAATTCAAGATTATTAGTTAGGGTTTCGATGAGAAGGCTTATATTATGGTTTATATATTTACAAATTGTGCTTCAAATTGTGCAATCCTTTCTTTACCCAGATCTCGAGGATTATCATAAACTAATTCATCGACCATGGCTAAGGTTTTATGGATTTTTTCTTACACCCAGGTAGCTTCCCACAAAATACCCAAATAAATATGATTTGATATCAATATGTTAATTTGTAAACTACCATAAATATTCCAATAGATATTTTGTTACAACAAATTTGTGGAAATAATCCAAAAACTATACTATGTAGGGTTAATTCCTTTTAGTTTCTAGATTTGTTATTATTGTTTTTGTAATTTATGCATATAATAGATAATATGTAGAAAATAGAGAACAAGAAAATAAAATCACACAGAAACCATAACAAATACCAAGATATTCTTTGGGAAACCCTTTTGGGGGAAATCCCAACTAGAAGGTGAGATTGCTTTACTCTCTTTTGTTTGGAATGAAAATGATGCAAGTACAAAAGAGAAGACATTCTCTATGGAGTTTCCTGAGGCCTACGACTTATGGGCTCCTACAAAATACAAACCCTCTCTATTATGCTCTCTCTATATGTCCACAAAAAAACTTTGCTCTTTTATGAAGCAAAATGAAAGTAAATAGAATGCAACCCTTTCTCCTTGTAGTGGCCCAATTATAACATAGCGCTATAGCCAACCAGCGGTTACATTTGACGCATTCAATCCTCAACATTAGTTACAAGTAAACCCTTTTAGAGTCTTTCATAGTTTCCTCGTGGATAACTCATTTTCCATGAGTAATAGGTGTTGACCTAGCATCCAATCAAATTATCGTGGTCAATCATGTTAGATCAATTTCTAGGAGGCATAAATTTTACATCCACTTTTGATTGATACAATTCTTGTACCAAAAAAAAAACATCATTTAAAATTTCAAATTGGTGATATAAAATATCACACCTTAATTCTCTAAATTAAATCAGATATAAAAATACTCTTATAAAATGTAAACTAATTTCTTCAAAATTTTCACTTTCTGTTATATAGTAATCCAATACCTAATTAGAAAACATATTACCAAATTTTAATGAAAAAACCAAAAAAAATAATAATAAACTTACTAGTTTACAACAATGAAATGATTACCATTTCGATCATATCTGATGGAGAATATATTAGGCTTCAACTTACTCCCATCGCAATTTAAGGATGTATTTCTGGTTTACGACGACTGCTAAACATTTTACATTCACATTGAAAAACCCAGGGACGAACACTTTAACTTGGAGAACAAGAAACTTCGTAAGCGTCTCTTAATGCAAGCTCCCACGAGAAACTAAACTTTGAAACATTAGCTTTTGGAACCCTCAATTAAATTCATGTTTGCATATCTTAAGTGCATTTTTTTATCAAAGTTAATAGATTAGCATGGCATTTAATATCCATATTTAATTTGTTTAAATCCCATAATTACCATAATGCTATGTCTTTTGTCAACTTATTTCCCATTCTTCGATTCGCTGAAAATCAAAACAATTACTTATAGTTTTTAGGTTTTAATTATAATGAAATTACAAATTTATCAACAACATACACTACAACTGTGTGGTTTAATGACAATTTTAATGAAATACAATAAGAACTTAAAGAAATCTTTCTCTTTTTTCTTAATGTTCATATAATACTCTATGTCTAAAAGCATCTAATATATCCACAAATTTAATATGGTTATAACATTGTTATATAATCTGTTCTTATTATCTAAGAACATTAGTTGTCCTCTCAACTAACTTAGTAGATAGTTCATGCCTTCAACATTTATGACGACCATATATATAGATAGGGAACAAAAATATTAAATATAAAATTTTCAATAATTCACTAATCTTGTGGAGGTTTGGTCAAGTTTATCATAAACATAATTTTTAGTTTTTTTTCCTTCACACAAAACTATGTTAATGATTTTGTTTGGGATAAAATGCTCTATTAAAGTCAATGATAATTTGGATGTTCTTTTTTAAGTTTATATATAAATCTAGAAAAAATGAACCTTGTTAATATTACAAATCCCAAAATTGGGATTACAATAGTAATAATTATGAGATTCTATTTTTCAATTTTCTACATTATCAATTATTATCAAATTCCTTACTATGTTCATTCTCATTTCCCCAAATTTATACATCTTTATTTATACCACTCTGTCAATTTGTTCTCTTTTTTTCTAGACACTTTGGCATTGCTATAATGATACTTTAAGTGTCAAATATTTTTGATTGTCGCTTACATATCTTTCCCTCTAGCTTACCTCAAGCCCAATATGATGTACCCTTTGCATTTTTAATGCTTGGAGCAACATTTTGATGCCTCAATGGAATTCTGATTTAAGATATGAAGAAAGTAACATAATTCATGTTATTATGAAAACTATACAATAGCGATTATACTCTAAATCCATAGTTTCATGCATTTTTTTTTGCATGATCTTGATGGGTAACTTTATTTCACTTCGTGTTTGTATTAGATTTAGGAATTATAGAGGTCATAGTCTATATAATGAGAAATGGATAGAATCATAATACATTTGCATGTTTCTAGAGCTCTATAAAATAAGATATTGAAAATGGAACAGAGAAAGATACTAATTTATTTTCCCTTGAATTAAATTACGAGAAAATTGTAATTTCACATAACATGACAACTTTTATGAGTTAACTAAGTTAGTTTGACTTATTTGGTTCCTAACTTGAGTCATGTAGAGTGTCTCCTACATTTTAGGAGTCCTATAAAATAAGTTATTGAAAATGGAACTGAGAAAGATATTAATTTATTTTACCCTTGAATTAAATTAGGAGAAAATTGTAATTTCACATCACATGACAACTTTTACCAGTTAATTAAGTTACTTTGAATTATTTGATTCATGTAGAGTGTCTCCTACATTTTAGGAGCCCTTTTTGAATTAATTTTGAGTTGTATTTAATTAATTCAATAAAATTGAGTTAAAGTGAGTTAAACTAGTTCAAATTGTTGGAGGAACTAGTGGGAGATATAGTAGTAGTTAGTGTATATTGTGTGAACAACTAGTTAATTGATTAATCAACCATATATAACACATGCATGCATGATCTACAAGTTACCCAATTGAGATTGGAGTTCAAGGAAAATGTAGTACAAGTTACCCAATTGAGATTGGAGTTCAAGGGAAATGTACTAGCAGTTGTATAATAATTGAAATTGTACATCCAAATTGTATAGGTAGTGCATGCAGTCATAGGAAGGCCTATGATGGATTGCAAAGTTATGGATGAGTAATTTCTCTAATTAATAGGGGCCAATTCCCAAGGAAACAAGGAAAACAAATAGGGACTTAGGTAAGCAAAAAAGTGGTTAAGTATTGGCTAAGGCTTGTCTAGGAAGCAATGAGATAGATAGAGATAGTGCAAAGGTTGCTTGGGCTTGAGCAAAATATTGTAATGTTCTCATATTTTTTTGACTAATGAAATATATAGATAGGAGTTTTTAACTGTGGCTTTCTCAGGAAATCATTGTGTAATGTGTTGACTGAATTCCTTTTCTTATATGCATTTTGATCTCACAATCATTTAATTATTTATGTGGTTGGTAAAGTAGTTTCAAGTCTATTGTTTTAATAAATTCCAATTAGCAGTTTGAATATACAAGGAATTTATACATAAGAAAGGCTCTCTTTATGGCTCTAATAGTGTTTTGAAAGAATTATCACCCTTTTATAAAAGCCTCATGGTTTATGAACATTTATTCTTTTCTAATGCGATTTACAACAAACATGACTCATATGGTTAAGCATGATTGTGAAATTCTTAAAATATTGATTTAAGATTGAGTGTTCAATTATTACATGGATAAAAAAATAAACCCCTCTGTAATAGAGAGTCACAAAAATGTTTGATTATGACTTTGTGTCTAAATATTTACATTGTCACTTTTAATACTTTGAAATTCTTTTGCAAAAAATAAGTATGGATGGGCGTTAATGATTTTTATTTTTCTTCATTAAATATTAACATTTTAAAAATTGGAAAGACAATACCTTATTTAAAATAATTTATTTTTGGAACTTGTATTTAGTTCACTCTTGTTAATTGAAGTATAAGTATTTTTCAACCTCTCATCATGAAAGAGTTGGATAAAAATAAGTTGAAAATAATGGAGAATTTTGTATTATTGGAGAGAGTTTGTTTTTTAGTTGTACGAGTGTCCTAGATTAGGATTAGTTCCTATTTTCTAGGAGTCATTTCTAGCCTCCCTAAATTAATGTAAACCTATATATTTCTGATTTGATGATTAATTGAATAGAGCATTCTCTACTTGGGAAATCTCTTGGTGAAACTTGCTCACGTGTGACATGCTATTAGAGCTGGTGAGCCTTAGTGGTTGGTGAGTGTGTTAGTGGCTAAATTGAGTTCCTTAGTGGCTGAATTGAGTGCTTTAGTGGCTAGAGTGCCTTAGTGGCAAAAGTGGAGCATTAGTGACTGATTAATTCAAGAGCCTTGGTGGCCGGGTGTGTTCCAAGTCTTAGTGGCTGAATCTTAGAGCCTTAGTGGCTAGAGACGCACACTTTTTTTTCTCTCGTACACATTGTAGCACCACAGAATTTTGTGAGAGGAAAAATAATTTTTTTCTCTCTTGTTTGATGTTATAATGCATCTTGCAGGTTATACACAAGGTGTTATAATGCAGGCCGGTGTCAGCAACCACCTCGTTACAAGTGGCGAACTTCCCTCTATTCTGCAGCACACAGGCTCCTTGAAGTTGTTGGAATTTAATTTCCAACTGCCCATATAAGTTTGCAGGACAACAGAAGTTAATTGGGAAAGGAATGAAGAGACAACAGAACGGCGACAAAGTAATGGCTGATGTGAAGTTGAAGATTTGGGACATGAATACAGAAACGGTGGAAGAGCCATCCTTATCACTCGCAACCACCACATTAAAAAACCCACCAAACATGTTTAATACAGAAGAGTTGAGGCGACAAGATTTTCCGCGGGGGTATGAGAGCTGGGGAGGATGAACTCCTCGAAGCCCTCAGAATATATAAATGAAAAGAAACAAAAGGGAAATAATGTTTTTAAACATTATGTTATAGTTTTGATTTAATTGTTTTATATTTACGACAATGAGTTTTAAATATTTTTACGCTCGGTAAATGTTTTGTTACCGCAGTAAGATAAAGTTTTTACTTTGGTTATATATATATATATATATATATATTATGTAATGTTTCATATAAAAGGTAGAAAATCCCGTGAGGCAAGATGTATTGTTTTATCATTACACATAACAGAATTTAGAAGCACAGAAGTGCGGGAAAACAGAGAATACACAACAGTGAATGTTTTAGAGAGACAAAGTATATTTTGTAAATGAAAGAGTGTGTTATTTTGGCACTGTGCTTAGAAGCAGTCCAGCAGTTGTAATCCCTCTGTGTTGAGGAAGAAATTGTATCAGTTTTTTTATGGAATAGAAGTTTTTTTTTTTGTGGAAACTCTGTCACTGTGAATGCAATTTTAAATATTTTCTTTGTGTTAAAGAAGGGAGTTTTATTCTCCTTTTATTGTTTTGGAATTCTCAAACATTCCAACATGGTATTAGAGCTAGTCCAGGCTCTTTGAAGATCAATGAAGCTGAAGGAAAGGAGTTCTTTGTTGCAGCAACTTCTCCAGCAGAGTGAAGACTTAGCCAAAAAGAATCCAAAGGTATTTCTCTATACAGTTTATTGTGTTACTGTTGCAGAACAGTCCGTTATTTTAAAATACACAGTCAAGTGTTTTTGAATCATAGTTAAGAGTGCAGAATGGCTGGAGCTAGCACTGGTATGGGTATGGGAAATATCCATCTCCCAATGTTTAATGGGAAAAATTATGACTACTGGTCAATAACTATGAGAGCATTATTTGTCTCCCAAGACTTATGGGAATTTGTTGAGGAAGGCTTTGAAGAGCCAGCAGATGAACATGAGTTTAATATGTTAACTCAGGTAGAAAGAGAGATATTGAAGAGAAATAAGAAGAAAGACTCCAAAGCTCTTTTCTTACTGTATCAAGCAGTGCATGAGAGTGTGTTTCCAAGGATAGCAACAGCTAAGAAATCCAAAGAAGCATGGGAAACTCTCAAGACAACCTATCAAGGCATGGAGAAAGTGAAGACAACAAAACTGCAGTTGCTGAGGAGAGACTTTGAGACTCTCTGTATGAAAGAGTCATATACTATTGACTCATTCTTCACTCATGTGATTGGAATGGTCACACAAATAAGATCTCATGGAGAGACTCTTGAAGATAAGAGAATTGTGGAAAAAATCTTGAGGAGTCTACCCTCAAGATTCGATGTGATTGTCACCACCATAGAGGAGACTAAGGATCTCACAAATTTTTCAGTGGATGAGCTACATGCATCACCGATGACTCATGAACAGAGATTGGGTAGGAGTGAAAACTCATCTCTTGAGCATGCCTTTAAGACCCAGATGTCTCTCGGAAGAGGAAGAGGGCAAGGCAGAGGAAACAAGAGAGGAAGAGGCAGAAGCCAAAACAGAGGTGGAAGTGACAGCCCTTCACATTCACATGGAAGGTGCAACAGTCAAAATCACAGCCACGGTCAAGGCAGCAGCCAGAAAAGTGGTCAGCAAAATGCACAAGGACAAAGGTATGATAAATCCAATGTCCAATGTTACAATTGTAAAAAATATGGTCATTATGCCAATGAACATAGAAAGAAGAAGCAAGATATGAGAAGTAGAACTAGTGCAAATTTCACTAGAGAAAATACCAGCCAAGATAATTTGTTTTTAGCCTGTAATATGGCTGAAGAAAAGAGTGAGGATTTATGGTTTCTAGACTCCGGTTGTAGTAACCATATGACAAGAAATATAGCAATGTTTTCTATGCTAGATGAGAGTGTGAAGTCACAAGTCACACTAGGAACTGATAACAAAGTTTCTGTTATGGGAAAAGGAAATGTAAAAGTTTTAACAAGGAAAGGTGCAAAGAAAACCATAGCAGATGTGTATTATGTTCCAGGAATGAAGTGTAACCTCTTAAGTGTTGGAAAACTTGTTCACAAGGGGTATAATGTTTTCTTTGAGGATGATGTTTGTACCATCATGGACAAACCACCCAGCAAACAATGTATTGCTGAAGTGAAGATGACAAGGAACAGGATGTTCCCTCTTAGAATGAGAGCAGACTTGAAGAATGACGAAAAGATAGCAGCAGTGGCACAAGAGACTTTCCAAAGCGAACCAAAAGATGATAATTGATTGTGGCACTTGAGATTTGGACATCTCAACTTTGGAGGTCTTAATTTGTTGAACAGAAAAGGAATGGTAAGAGGTCTACCATTGATAGAGAAACCGTACAGCCTTTGTGAAGGTTGTATCTTGGGGAAACAACACAGAGAAAGTTTTCCTTCCGGGAAAAGCATAAGGGCAAAAGCACCCTTAGAAATTGTCCACTCAGATTTATGTGGACCGATGCAAACTCCATCGCTTGCAAGCAGCCACTATGTGTTAACAGTCATAGATGATTTTACAAGAAAAACTTGGGTTTAATTTTTGAAAAACAAAAGTGAAGTGTTTGAAAAATTTCGCAATTTCAAAGCACTTGTTGAGAACCAGAGTGGGCTGCACATAAAATTACTAAGGAATGACATAGGAGGTGAGTATATCTCTAAATATTTTCTACGTTTTTGTAGAGAAAATGGTATTCATAAGAAGTTTACAACTAGATATACTCCGCAACAAAATGGAGTAGCCGAAAGGAAGAATCGAACTATAATGGACCTGGCAAGGAGTATGTTAAAGGAAAAGCATTTGCCTAATGATTATTGGGCTGAAGCTGTACATTGTGCAGCGTACATTCTAAATAGATGCCCTACAAAAGCAGTTATGAACAAAGTGTCAGAAGAGGCATGGAGTGGCACAAAGCAAGGTGTCACACACATGAAGGTTTTTGGATGTGTGGCTTATGCACACATACCGGATCAAATAAGGAAGAAGTTGGACAACAAGGGGGAGATATGTATTTTCATTGGATATAGTGAGGAATCTAAGGCTTATAGGTTGTACAACCCATCCACCAAGAAGTTTATTGTGAGCAGAGATGTTCAGTTCATTGAAGAGGAAGCTTGGGATGGAAGCATAGAGAAAACAATGAATGTTAAACACTATTTATCTCATGATGAAAATGATGATGAGTTGGCTGAAATACATCCCCAAACAGCAACACCAACACAAGAGCAACAAAGCACACCCTTGAGGAGAAATGAAAGTGCTTCTCCAAGCACACCACAAGGAGGAAATTCAAGTGCTTCTTCAAGCATTTGTACATCTAATGAAAGAGGTAAGAAGTTCAGAAATTTGAAAGATATTTATGAACAAGAGGCAGCAAATGAAGGTATCAATTCTTTGTTTGCTTTATATTGTCATGTTGATGATCCTATTCATTTTGAGGATGCTATTAAAGATAGGAAATGGATAGAAGCTATGGATGAGGAGATTAATGCCATAGAAAGAAACAAGACTTGGGATTTGGTTGAACTCCCAAAAGGTAAAGATGTCATTGGAGTTAAATGGGTCTACAAGACCAAGAGTAATGCTGAAGGCAAAATAGAGAGACACAAGGCAAGGCTTGTTATCAAAGGTTATAAACAGAAGCATGGGATAGATTATGAGGAAACTTTCACACCGGTTGCCAGAATGGAAACCGTCAGAGCAGTGTTGTCCATAGCAGCACAAAACAAGTGGAAAGTTTACCAAATGGACATGAAGTCAGCATTCCTAAATGGAGTGTTAATGGAAGAGGTTTACATTGAACAACCTCTCGGCTATGAAAAGAAAGGCCAAGAGCACAAAGTGTGCAAGTTGAAGAAATCTCTTTATGAGCTGAAGCAAGCGCCAAGAGCATGGTACAGTAGGATAGATTCCTATCTACTGGAAAATGGATTTGAAAAGTGTGAGGGAGAATCCACCCTCTACATCAAAGAAAAGGATGGTAAATTGTTGATTGTAGTTTTATATGTTGATGATGTTATTTTCACAGGTAATGATGATTACCTTATTGAAAATTTTAAAACAGTCATGAAAGAAGAATTTGAAATGACAGAGATGGGTTTGTTGAAATACTTCTTAGGAATAGAAGTAGAACAAGATGAAAATGGGATTTTTATCTCACAGGCAAAGTATGTTAATGAAGTTCTGGAAAGATTTAATATGCAAGAGAGCAAAGCAGCAATCACTCTCACAGTGATGGGTTTAAAACTCAGCAGAGAGGATAGCAACAAGGATTTTGATCCTAGCTTGTACAAGAGCATAGTTGGCAGTCTCATGTATTTGACTGCAACTAGGCCCGATATAATGCATGCTATTAGTTTGATTTCCAGATTCATGGAAAAGCCAAAAGATGCACATTGGCAGGCAGCAAAAAGAATTCTGAGGTATGTTAAAGGTACAAAAAGATTTGGTATTTTGTATACTACTTTAGAAAATTCAGATTTAGTTGGTTATATTGACAGTGATTGGGCTGGAAGTGTAGATGATCGGAAGAGCACTTTCGGTTATGTTTTTCACATGGGTTCAGGAGCCATTTCATGGGCTTCTAAGAAATAGCCCATTGTAGCATTGTCTACAGCAGAAGCAGAATATGTGGCAGCTACAACAACAACGTGTCAAGCAGTTTGGATGAGAAGAATGTTGAAAAATTTATGCCAAGAACAGATAAAAGGGACAGTGATTTACTGTGATAATAGCTCAGCGATAGCTTTATCTAAAAATTTTGTTTTTCATAAAAGGACAAAGCATATAGACACCAAGTTTCATTTCATACGTGAATTGGTTAGCAATGGTGAGATTGTTTTGCAGCATTGCAGAACAGAGGATCGATTTGCTGATATCCTCACAAAACCATTAGCTCATAACAGTTTTAATAAATTCAGGAAATGCTTGGGTATGCAGGAAAACACAGCAGTTGAAATTAAGGGGGAGTGTTGGAATTTAATTTCCAACTGCCCGTATAAGTTTGCAGGACAACATAAGTTAATTGGGAAAGGAATGAAGAGACATCAGAACGATGGCAAAGTAATGGCTGATGTGAAGTTGAAGAGCTGGGACTTGAATGCAGAAACGGTGGAAGAGCCATCCTTATCACCCGCAACCACCACATTAAAAAACCCACCAAACATGTTTAATACAAAAGAGTTGAGGCGGCAAGATTTTCTGCGGGGGTATGAGAGCTGGGGAGGATGAACTCCACGAAGCCCCCAGAATATATAAATGAAAAGAAACAAAAGGGAAATAATGTTTTTAAACATTATGTTATAGTTTTGATTTAATTATTTTATATTCACGGCAATGAGTTTTAAATTTTTTTACGCTCGGTAAATGTTTTGTTACCGCAGTAAGTTTAAGTTTTTACTTTGGTAAAATATATATTATAAATATATGATATATATATATATATATATATATATATATATATATATATATATATATATATATATATATATATATATATATATATATATATATTATGTAATGTTTCATATAAAAGGTAGAAAAGCCCGTGAGGCAAGATGTATTGTTTTATCATTACACATAACATAATTTAGAAGCACAGTAGTGCGGGAAAACAAAGAATACACAACAGTGAATGTTTTAGAGAGACAAAGTATATTTTGTAAATGACAGAGTGTGTTATTTTGGCACTGTGCTTAGAAGCAGTCCGACAGTTGTAATCCCTCTGTGTTGAGGAAGAAATTGTATCAGTTTTTTAATGGAATAGAAGTTTTTTTTTTTATGGAAACTCTGTCATTGTGAATGCAATTTTAAATATTTTCTCTGTGTTAAATAAGGGAGTTTTATTCTCCTTTTATTTTTTTGGAATTCTCAAACATTCCAACAGAAGTTTCGCGACGTTAAAGCACTAACTCAGTTCTATTGAAAGAGACAAGCGTTAGTGCACTTCCCTAACATAGTTCTATTGAACAAGATGAGTTTTAGTAACACTGCCCAACTTAATGAGACAAGCGTTAGTACACTGCCCAATTTATGTGGTGCGGTGAGTCTTGGGCGCGTGAGCAGTTGTGCTGTGTCACAGTGGTGCTACACTCCTAGTGAGCATATCTGTTGTAGCAGACAATGTGAATTAGATTGTTTTTTTTAATGAGTTTGTTCGTGGTGTTTAGAATCGATCATGTTGCGTGTTGTATCCTCGTTTGCGAAGGGTTATCTAAATACGAGTGGTATTGTGGGCACGTGGCAACATGGTATAAGGGATTTGACCATGACTGGATTGGCATTCTGTCATCGACATGGGCATATAGATCACTTTTTGGTGAGTTTGTTCGTGTTGTTTTTTTAATGAGATTGAGATTGTTGGCGTTGATGTAGTTTTTGGCTATATCGAGTGTTGAATATTGTGGATTATGTGGTATATCCATAGATTGAATCTATCAAAATGAATAACCACATTATATAAGTTTACCTAAATGAAAGCAATAAGCTCGATGGGTTGAATTACACCAATTTCAAGCTCAAATTTCAGACTCTCCTTGAGGGTTTGCATGTGTGGGAAATTGAAAATGGGTATGAAGAAAATCCCATCATAGTCGAAGGTGGAAAAAATTCAGCAATCCAAGATTGGGAGAAGAGGGAGAACAAAGCAAAGATTTTGATGAAGATTTCAGTGAAGGACAATATCATCCCTCACATCAAAGACTCTAAATCTGCTAATGATATTTGGGTGACTCTCAAGGATCTGTATGAGATAAAGAACACAAATCAATTATTTTCCTGAAGAGTAAGATTCTCTCCATCAGAATGGAGGAGAATGAATATGTTGATGCATACATCTCTCGAATCAAAGACCTGAAAGACAAGCTAGTTGATATAGGGGAGAAAGTGTCAAACAATGATCTTGTCACGATTACCTTGAATGGTAAGATTGAGATTATCATATGTTTATTATAGGGCTTGTAGTGAGGGAGAATTATCCCACCTTTGAAGAGCTAATAGGGATCTTGATACATGAAGAAGAGACGCAGGTGAATCTAAAGCCTCAGAGTTCATATCTCACATTGATGGCGAACAAAAAGCCTTTCAGAGGGAAACCTGGAGCAGGATAGAAAGGTAGTGGGACACCTTAGAAAAGGACACTTCAAGTTATGTTTTCGACCCGAAATGATTAAGGAACCAAGTGTTTTTATTGTGGTAAATCTGGTCACATTTCTAAACATTGTTATAAAAAGAGGGGTGCCAAAGCCAAACATAGACAAAAGAAACATACAGGGCACTTTGTTGACAAAGACCAAAATCACGAACTCGCATTATTTGTGTTAATTGATTCTGCTCTTTCTGTCGATATTCATGAGGCCAAAACCTGGTTTGTGGATTCTAGAGCATCTACTCACATGACAGGTAATAAGCATTGGCTTGAATTTTTTAAAGAAACCAAGAATGGTGCTAATATCTACCTTGGTGATGAGAGAGCCTACCATATCAAAGGATATGAAGACATTCCTGTGACACTGACTAATGGAGATATCATGCACATCCAAAATGTGATGTATGTACTAGGCATTAAAAAGAATCTAATTTCTTAAATATTATAAATTCTTAGTGGTATCTTTGGAGACATGACAATAGATCATGGACCAAAAATGCAAAAGTGGGATACATCTGGCTTCCTCCCAGAGAAAGCCTCTTCAAGTGTGATCATTCCAAGAATATTATGAGGGATCCTACTATGAAAATAAAAAAATTTATTACATGCTTCTACCCATAGGAGTAGTGTAAGTCCCTGATCATGCAACATTTCTCTTAAATCCCCAACAATGCTTCTATTTTTCCTCTCTGCCACCCAATTTTTTTGTGGGTTGTGAGGTGCATTCAACTCCCTTCGAATAACCTCCTTGGCACAAAATTTGAATAAAATTCATCTTTCATATTCATGAAATAGATCCAACATTTTTGGAAAAAATAATATAAAATAATCACATAATACACATGCTTCGAAACTGAGGCTGTAGAAAATTGTCCACATACATCTGAGTGAACTCACTCCAAGATGGATTTAGCTCTATTTTATTGGCCTTGGAAGGAGTATTTGAAATATTTTCCAAGAGTGCATCCCTTGCACACATCATGTTGATCAAGGGTGAATTTTTGAAGTCTACTGGTGATTTGTTGCAATATTTTCAAAGCTCCATGGTGTAGGTGTCCCATGCGCCTATGCCAGAGCTCTCTAACATCTCGGTCTTGGATTTTTTTTCTTTTATACTCAATGAAACACATGCATCCACCTCTATCTTTTCAATATTTTTAACACGAACACCAATTTTTTTTTCTTTTCCAATAACAACATGCTTAAATTAAGTTTTCCCCTTACTGAACACCACATCAAATCCATGAACTTCAATTAAAACTACAAAAACTAAATTTTTCTTCATGCTAGGCACATACATTACATTATTTAGGTGAATCTTAGAGCCTGACTCCTTGTAACAAACTCGGGCTAAAAGTTCATGTATTAAAAGTTAATAAAGGAAAATTAACACCACAATTAAGGGACACTTATTCCAAGCTAAATGTTGGGAAAATATATCCTAGTGGGCATCATTGTATGTGTTTATGGCTAAGGAGAAATTGGCAAAGGAAATGGAAAAGGCATTAAAAGGGAAAAAAGGTATTTTTGGAACATTTATTTATGAAAATAATGGAAATTAGGAGAAAAGGAAAGTGAAATGTCACAACTTGCATGTGAGGAGGAAATTGAAGGAAAATAATCAAAAATTGAAAAAATTAGTGGCATGAATGATAAAAAGACCTCAAAGCGTCAATTGGTAGCTTTTTGACAGTTCATTTTTAGAATTACACTCAGAGAGAAGAAGAGCACCAAGGGGAGAAAGAGATCATGTAAACAAAGGAAAGGAAAAATTAGGAAAGGGAGGACAAGGAAATTAAAGGAAATCAAAGATCAAGCAAGGAAGAGAAGAATCAAACAACTTCAACAAGAATACTTGTAGGTAAAAAATTTCATGTATGATTTCCTAGCTAGTTTTGACATGCATGGTATGTGCATGTTGGTATTTTGTTCTTTTGCGGTAGGTGGCATGTTTTTGCCAGGTTTTGACAATGGTTTTCAACCTTTCCTTTCCCTTTCTTGGATAGCCATGGTGTGATGGGATTATTCTCAGTTTTGAGCTTTGCACCTCCATGTGAATATTACATGATGCCTGTTGTCTTTGTAAACAAGTTTGTTACACAGTCACCCAGGTATATGGAACCCCATTACCATAATGACTCCACGTACTAGTGATAGTAATATGACATATAAACTGAGTTCATTGCCAACCATATTTATGCTCATGCTTTAGTAAACCTCCTCATTAGAGTGAACATGACTATGGATTAATGTGTGTGATACCATTGTTTTATGTGTCACTTACCACACCTCACTCATAGTAATTAAAGGTTTTTATAGGTATGATAACAAATCCAGGGTCGGTGAATATATATATATATATATATATATATATATATATATATATATATATATATATATATATTCTTTACAGTGAGGGGGTGTGTGGACCTTTAAATGAAAATGTGACACCAAAATAGAATAAGGTTTGGAGCCCTAAATACAATACCTTGACCATCATTCCAATACTAATAAAAATAGGTAAAATAAAATACGAACACCCTTGCTGCCTTGGGATTTGACTAGTAAACCTCAAATACATCATAGAGGGGTGAATAT
The DNA here is from genome assembly GCA_034641835.2 of Pinus albicaulis. Lineage (NCBI taxonomy): Eukaryota > Viridiplantae > Streptophyta > Pinopsida > Pinales > Pinaceae > Pinus > Pinus albicaulis. The sequence goes on along the minus strand of CM076569.1, from coordinate 221,606,546 downwards.
GCTAATTAAGCTACCATAGATAATATAATAACCCCCAAGGAGAAAGTGGGTATCCACTACAAATACAAACACATGTTAAAATTATTGGAAAAATTATAGCATAAATGAGGATTGTGACATATGTCAAAACATTTATGCCAATCGTACCATGAAGAACCCTATCATTTCATTATACCAATTGTACCATGGTGAGACAGGTCATTGCATCAACCATACCTCGAAGAACTAGGTCATATACAATATGCCAATCATACCCGAGTGACCTAAGTGATATAAATTGTGTCAGTCATACCTCGATGACCCATGTCACATAAATTGTGCCAATCATACCACAAAGTGCCAGATCAAACTTGCTAGTGTTGACCAAACCTTCAAAATAAAGACCTAAAGAAAACAATTTCGAATTGATGACATTTGAGAAACTAGGACTACACTACATCATTCAAACCATGAAGGATCAACCTTTGCTTGTTACACCATGCTAAACCAAATTCACTCATACCTCATGTCATATGACCATTTATTTATATGCACATGAGGGCCTATTTTTCATATGAGGTTGGCCTATAGAACCTTCATGGGACCACACAAGGTGATTTAGTCTGAGGGGTCCACGGTCATCTTTATGTTGATTTCATCATGACAATAGGAATACCACATGGCACTCTCTTAGTGGTGCCACGTTTCACCCAAATTTAGCCCTATTGGCCAACCAAAATCTATATTTCAGCATGCCACATGGCACTTTGTCAATTTTCCACATCATCACCATACTACCACTTTGTCAATTTTCCACATCACGTGGCAACATGAAACGTCAATTATACTACCACTTTGTCAATTTTCCACATCGTCATGCTTAATCTCATCTCATGTTGCCACATGTCATTGTAATGCCATCTGTCAAATTTGGATCTACCACCTATGCATCCAAATTAGAAGGCCACACCGTGATAAGTTGCGCTGAGGGGTCCACCTGGTATCCAAACAATGGGTGCACCTAACACCTTCCACGTGTTATGATTTGATTGGTCTAGCGTGGTGGAGGATGACATGGGGGAGGGGGTGACCTCTGTTAAAATTCACATAAATTATTACTCCATCCATCGTTCATGAAATTTTCAAAGACCAAATCTACCCTTATATCCATTGTTCATGAAATTTCCAATAGCCAGATATTTCCTGAAATAAACATTGGTTTTAAGAGTTCATACAAGTGTATTAAGAAACATGGAGGTGTGCAGAAATGACCATTATTTATTATGATGGGAAATATGATTCCTCATATTTATATCAACTTTAAAACATTCATTAATATTTACAACAATTATAAAACATTTATTAATGAAAACCTCACCTTTAGGCATATAGATATTTCATTCCTATAGAGACAAATATTGTTAGATCACATGAAGTTATCATTGTTAAACATAATATTAAACCATAAATGTAGAAGTAGCTAATTGAGTTAAGGCTCAAAATTGATTTTTTCAAAATGAATGATACATATATAGATGCATATATTTATATTAGTTTTTACTATTTATTTACTATTTATACACTTTAATGAAAAAAAATATTGATTTCAAGTGTTTATGTAAATTTAATGAAGTTATATCTAGTGTGTGAAAAAAACCATCATTCCAATGAAAAGTAAAATGCTTCATATTTATAATAAGTGTAAAATATTCATTAATATAAATATCATCTTTAGACATAATTAAAATTAATAATATCAATACAAAAAATGAGTTTGTAAAGTATTTTTTTTTAATGATGAATTTTTATTAACATATGATTAGAAGTTTGTTTAAATTATTATTTTACAATTCAATAAATTTTATTTTAAATTGATTATTATTATTATTATTATTATTATTATTTATTTAATTCAAATTCAATTCCAAATAATAATATATTGAATTTGTATTGAATATTAAATTGTTATAACTTAAAAAAAAATTATTATTAAAAAACTTTGAAAAGCAAAATTTAAATATAAAAAAATAAAAAGCCATTTTATAAAAGTATAAATATGTCTTCTCATTTTATATAGACAATCCTACAAGAAAAACATAAAGAATTAAAAAACCCCTCTTATAGGAGAGGAGCATGAGTATGCTTGGCCTTATGCACCTAAGCCATAATAGAAATTGGATTTAAAAGTTGAACTATTATTTTTCTTTTTTCTCTCTCATTCGGAGTCAATTATATCAATATGCTTGCTTTTAACATGTACAAGAATAGAAGGTAGGTCTCTTCTTCAACTCTAAAATATTTGGAAACCCTAAGCAAATATTTTTAACTAAAATTGTTATATATATACATATAAGACATGTACAATAGAATAAAAGGTATATCTCTTCTCCAACTCTACAATACACTTAAAAATTTTAAATAAAAATAATTAAAAAATAAATAAATAATAAAAATTATTTATTTATTTTTTTAAATTAAAATTAAATATATTTATGCAAACTTCTCCATATGTATAGCGAGAAATAAATCATATATATATATATATATATATATATATATATATATATATATATATATATATTGCGAATACAACTTCATTTTTTATTTCCCAGAATTTTACTTAATTAAATAATTGTTTTTACTTCTAATAGCATAGCCAAAGTAAAGATCTGGTGCAGAGAGACCCTCTTCGTGCCTCAAAATATGTGAAACAACATTAAAAAATAAAAACCCACCATCTGGCTCTTCAAACCCTAGAATTTTGCCACCTATCGTCAGAGCCAAGCGAGATATTCACCAATACAAGCAAAAAGCGATGAAGCCATTACACGAGCGAAGGACAAGGGAGGTCCTTCAGCCTCAAGCTCACTGTAATACAAAGATGTCTTTTCTTGTTTGGAAAAAAAAAGTTCAGGTGAAGGAGAGGAGAGGAGCACTTGCTGGCTCTGCTGTAGAGGACACAACGAACATGGCGGATATGATCACAAGAATCACAAATGCGAATCCATCGAATGCGAATGCGAATGATTGTAGACCTGACGGAATCCATCGAATGCGAATGTTTGATTTCTGCGAAGATAAGATGCCAAGATTTAAAAAGGAAAAAGATAGAAAAAACAAAAACCTTGGAAACAATGAAACACCTACGTTCGATCCCCAAGGCATACCTCAAGCACTGGAGATGGAGTGATTTGGTCATCAAATATATAGAGTTAACATTATTGGTTTGAATTTCGATCACGTCTGATGGTGACTAGTGAGTATTTTAGGTTTGGACTTACTACTACCGCTATTTACGCATCATGCATTTCTCATTTATGACGACTTCTAGACATTTTACAATGACATTGAAAAGCTCATGGAAACCAAGGACTAACACCTTAACTCGAAGAACAAGAAACAAAGACTGGTGGTGAGCATTGTCATTGCGCAATGGCCAAATTAAATGAAGATATTATTTCCTATCACTCAAAATAGAGTTGCATGCGACTTTTTACGGTCAAATTAGCATTTTCTGTATGTCGTTGTGCAAGTATTACAATGGAAAGTAACAGGCTTAAACTGGCTTATCCCTGTGTTAAGGGATTTATTTTTATTAAGTTGATATCGATAAAAATCCATTTGGTTATGTAGCGATTCTCAGGAGCTGCACTTCACCCCCATTGGATTAACTGGCTTGCCTTCATGAGCCTCTACCATTTAAACTTTTTGACATATTTATATTAGTATGTCCCTGGTTTTCCTTTACAGTAAGTAAGGTCAAACAATTGATATAGTTTCTATTGATCTGAGTCCAAAATATTTTATGATTTAATATAAATATTCCAAAAACCTATAATTCAATAAAAACCTCAGTAATAATAAGAAAATAATCATAAAATAAAATGCTAACTGCAACATATTCCTACAATGCAGAATATTTGTCCATGGGCAAAGAAGTTTTTCATTGCAATTGTCAACATGGAAAATACAAGAAAATCTCAAATGTATTTTGGCTTTGTTCACAATTTCAAAATCATAGAAAATACAAGAAAATGTCAAATGTAATTTGGCTTTGTTCACAATTTTAAATTTAGAGGACAATAAATTTTTTGTTATTATAAATTAAATTTCTGTAACAATAAGAATATGCTAATGTAAAACTTTTATGATGTATAAATAAATGTCTTTGAAATTAATCACATTATTAACAAACATTTATAAACAAATAAAATAACAATATTACTCTTAACATCAATACTAACTCACTAATAAGATCAATACCCATCGTTAATGTAACTCGCTATACAAAGGAATTAGCCTCAACACTTATTCTTCATTTCAGAGATTTTGAGAGCACTTTTCTCTTTGCAAGCTCTGACCCGCATATAAATTGTAAATCAGAATCAGAGAGAAAGTAAAACCCTTCAATAGGGTTTGCAGGTAACTTTCTCCTTAGCGGAATCGATCTGCGTTTGAGTGGTGCAGGAGGACAGCAGAGTACCGAAGGTATCTTGTGCTCCTGCGACTTGGGAGTCTCGCATTTTTCTTCTTCTGAATTCTCTACCAACGAATCCACCCATTTTTCTGAACCGCCAGCATTAGTTGTCAACTTCAAAATAGTTTTTTGAACACCTGCCAGCGGTGCCAAAGCAGGCGTTATTCTTGTTACAGAGCATGAATACACCTCGGGACCAACATAATCTCCTGTCTTTAAATTCGCCATTGCAGATAGTCTATTAGCAGGAGCCTTAATATCAATCACAGGAATTTCCTTCTCGTTCTGTTGACTGCACCGGAAACCTAAACATTCTCAGTACAACAATCCTCAATCACAGAACACATCAATATCTCTTACTGTAATTTCTATTAAATCAAATCAGCAAATGAGACACATAGCAAATATTACCCCACTAGCAAACATACCCAGCCTCCTCCCTTTCCTCCTCAAAAAGATTAAAAAAGTATATGCACTAAAGAGACTAAATTATATCTAGCGGTTGGAAAGGCTCAGAACTAATTTATGAATAAATGAAGGCCGGAGATCGGGCTTAATGACAAGGGTCGCTCAACTATAATTAGGAGTGGTTGAAAGTAGAAACCAAGCGAATCGTTGCAACCTGTGCAGACACGTCATTCTCCCTCACATAAGACAATTCTCTGAATCATATTACACACGAAACTAACTGCATTTTTTTCCATGAACAAGAAAATTATAACAAATATAGTATCTATTTCTAACTTGTGCATTGGATGTATAGTGTGATATTCAATGAACAAAATGGAAATATAATAAGTCCAGCAATATGATATTCAGTAATAAAAATGGAAATACAATAAGTCAATAATTACATTGTAATAAGCTTAGTGTATAACCTGATCTCATGTCTAACCAGTTGACTAGTTTCATTGTAGGTCACTAAAAGCATATTACCACATTATAATAAACAAGACCAACCATGAAAATGTCAACCATGCATAACTATTAAACATTAAAAAGGCTTTGCCATTATGGAATGCATTAATCTTATTCCATATATTGTCGTTTTTCACTGTCCAATATATTCCCATGACGATGCTTAAATCTTGATCCCATTGGAGAACGAAGGCTGTCACTACATGAAGACTACCTGACAAATGAAGCGGCCCACTCGTTTCACAGGCGTTCCGAGGTCTGAGGTGATTAAGTACGACGTTTGTAAGTGACAATAACTGCTCACCCTGCAACATTTACCACTTCATGTGGAAAAAGAGGCCATACTTGATCACAAGTCCACAACGTACGTCTGGGAGCATCGGAATTTCGGAGATCTCTCAGCAGACGTACCACCGAATCGATTCCTATGCAAGATCATAGGGCAGATACGTATGACGTTTTGAACGACGTTATCTACTTAACTTCCCTCATTCATTTCAGGTAACAAACGAGGCCCATGTATGCTATTCACACATAACTTTTAGTAGGTGGTTGGATTTGAATAAACTACAGTGTAAGGATCAAAATTGAATTTATTTTAATCTTTTCAAAAGGTTTAGGCTCAATATTTCTCAAAAAAACCGTAAATTTTTAATTTTCATGAACGGAAAAAAATCATTTTCAAAACTCATAACCTGCAATTTATTTTAGTATGTAAATCATGAAAAAAATTTAGCATTTAATATTCATTACTTTTCTTCTCCATTTAAAAACTAAAGTTATTTTTATTCATATTGCTTCTCATCTATTCTTTCATATGACATATCTTTTCACAACATAGATTCTATTAGAAATTCATAGCTAGAGAATACTATCAATGTTATGGTGTGTCCATTATTTCTAAGTGTTAGCTTTCAAGAAAAACTTGAACACATTATCTTTTTGAACTACTAGTTGACTTCATGTGTTATCTTTCCACAACTTAAATTCTATTAGAAACTCATGCCTAGAAAATCTTATCAATGTTTTGACATATCCATTATTTCAAGTGTCACTTAATGTTAGCTCTCAAGATAAACTTCGACTCATTATCTTTTTGAATTACAAATTGAATTCATGTGTTAGGTGCATTTTTTATTCTTGTTGATATTAATTAACATGGTATTTAATATTTGTATTTAATGTGTTTAGATCTCTTTTTTATCATAATGTTATTTCTTTTGTTATATTTATCTTCACTTTTCATTACAAATGTGTGGTTCAATAAGAATTTTAAAGAGAAAACAATATGAATCCAAGAAAATTGTCACCTCTCTTTCTTTATGTTCATACAATACTATTGCTATCAATAACATCTAACATACTGAAAAATCTAATATGGTTATAGTATTGCTATCTAATATTTTCTTATTATCTAAGAAAATTTGTTACTCTCACAACGAACATAGTAGATTGCTCATACCATCCACATTTATTGGAATATATAATTAGAGGGAAAATGAAAGTATTTCAACAATTCATTAATCTTGTGTATTTTTGGTCAAGTTCATCATAAACACAATGCATAATTCTCCTTTGCTTTACACAAAACTTTGTTAATGATTTTGTTTGGGATAAAAAACCCTATTAATATTAATGGTAACTTTGATGTTCTTGATTAACTTTATATCTAAACCTATAGAAACGGGATCTTGTTAATATCACAAAACCAAAAATTAGGATTATAATAGTAAGAATTGTAATATTTTATTTTTCAGTTTTCTGTACCTTATTATTTCCTTACTATGTTCGTTATCCTATTCCCTATTCGATGCATAGTTATTTATCATGTTTTTTTAGTTTCTTCCCCTTCTTTCTAGAAACTTTCGCATTGTTGTGATGAATATACTTTAAGTGTCAAATATTTTAGAATTCTAGTTTAATCTCTTCCTTGTGCCTTAATGCAAACCCAAGAGAAATGCTATGTATTGTTTACAACTTTAATGCTTGTAGTGACATTTTTGATGCATTGGTGGGATTATAATGTAAGATGTGAAGTAGGTAAGACAATTCATGTTACTATGAGATCTAAGAAACATGTATTTTTCTCTAAATCCATTGTGACATGCATTTTTTGACGGTTTGAGAAATAAATTGAAGAATCAATGTCCTCATACTGGGTGGCATTGATGGGTAAATTCCATTCACTTTGTCTTTGTATTAGACTTAGGAATTATAGAAGTATTATGCTACATAATAAGAAATGGATGAAATCATTACACATTTGCATGTTCCTAAATCCCTATAAAACAAAAAGGCTCTCTTCATAGTTCTTATAATGCTTTGATAGAATTAGTACCCTTAAATAAATATCTCATGGTTTAGGAAAATTTATTATTTTTTAATGATATTTACAACAAACATTACTCATATGATTGATCATGATTTTAATTTGTGATATGCTTGAAATATTTATTTAAAATTGAGTTTTCAATCATCATATGGATAGAAAAAATATCCTATATGACAATGGTCCAAAAAAGGTCAATTTATAACCTTGTTTCTGAAATACTAAGTATAGCTCGAAATTATTGATTTTTATTACTTTTCATTAATTTTAACATTTTAAAAACAGGAAAGACCCTGCTTTATTTAAAATTTATTTTTTGAACTTGAACTTGGTTTACTCTTATTAATTAAAATACAAGTATTTTGCAACTTTTGGTGATGCAGGGGTTGGATGAAAATAAACTCTTCAATGTAAAATAAAAACTATCCGTTCAATTTTTATCATTGAATGGATCCAGAAATTTATACACCATGAATGTGAGACGTGGCCGAAATACTTCAATGTAACAACAATATCATTTACATCCATAAATACATAAACTCCAACGACATTCTTATTAGCAAAAAACGTGCAGTTGGTGCCATGTTGCCATCACTATTACGCTAGTAAATACAAATCCCAATATGTTTGTGACACAAGAAGATTCAAAGTAACATATCTGGACTACTTATTTGTTTATAAATCCTAACATAAAAATAATTGATATAATATTGATGGTTAATGATTTTTTTATTAATATATAATATAGTTAATAAATATTTAAAATATAATATATATTCAAAATTTCTGGTTTAATAGAAGAGTTCATTTAAGAGCCTTTCATTTAGAATCAAAGAAAAGAAAAATATACTAGCTATAGGAGTAATATGATCCTGTGCAAGTCTTACAAATATTTAGGGAAAATAATACCATGGCGGATATTATTTAATGAAGCTTTGATATTAGATGTTGGGTTAGTTTCATAATTTTTTAATGGTAATGTGTTATCTATTTTGTCTTTTAATATGTTTGATCCTATTTAAATAGGATTTAGTTAAGTTTCAAGATATATTTAAGGTCTAAGATAAATCTAGGATTTATTTTGAGTCTAGTTTTTTAAGTTATCAAGTAAGTTGTTATGCAGTGAAAGGATTGTGCTTTTTTATTTCTAGTGAAATATCAAAAGTACATTTTTTCCTTTTGAAAAAAAAAACTTAGTTAACAAATATAATGATCAATATTTTTAATTTTTTATGTTTTGATTCTTTTTTGAATATATTTTTGGGTAATTATACTTGTCTTAGAATTACAAGTTTGAGTTCTATAATATGTAGAGTTTAACTACTCCAATGACTTTTTAAGGCGTTAAACCGATTTATAAATTCAAAATACATTTTAAATGACTTAAAAAAAAGTTTTCAAAAAATTGTATCACCAAGTTTTAATCAAAATAAAAAATAAAAACATAGAAACATTAGCCAATGCCATATAATAATAATCCTTTTTGATATTTACCATCCATTACAAATACTACTAGCACAACCATTTATTGGTTGATATACATTGATAGACATATAGCAAACACATGCATAACCACATTAGTAAATGCAGTTGATATACGATAATAGACATATATCAAGCACATTAATAATAATATATGTATAGTAGTGATGCAAACAAAATGAATTTTACACCAACTACCTAATCCCCAATACAACATAACATAATTCATGGGAAGCACTTATCATCTCACCACTTATTCTCACTCCTTCCACTAAGCATATCTTCTCTTCCATAAGAACATCTACGCATGTTTCCATTCTACATAAAATAATACCACTTGCTTTCTGAGGAAATAAACACTCATCCCATTCCTTTGATAAAACCCTTTTCACTTACACATTTTCTTTTCTTATTAGATGATTCCTCCACTAATTTCCTTGCTTTATGTATTTCTGCTGAATGAAATTTTCCATGCTACACTTAGGGACGTCTACCATACACTGTAGTGAAGGTCCACACTATGTTTAAAGATTGCAAGGTCAATTTTTACCAATTCAACTTGACACAAGTTCAATTCAAACTATAACAATAAAACCCCAAATCTCATGAGTTACCATATGTAGGGTGTTTGCCTTCAATGGGTCAGAAAATTTACATTCAGTGTTGATTTCCAACACACAATGTTTTAGGGATAAAATCCTAATTTAGGTTTTTCATGCATATTTTGAAGTTCAATGAAGGTTGAATTTCATATCAGCACCACCACACTGAAATTAACATCCACAATCATTTGACCAAGAGCTAAACTATCTACTCAATGCCTAAATTCTAGTTCAAATAAGAAATATCAATTCACACCGGCTTCATGACTTGGGTGTTGTATTTCTTCTCTTCAATGAAATTTTTCCACACTTTCCAACACATAGAGCCGATTAAATCTTTTATGCATCTTAGAGGAGCATCGTCCATGTCGCCCTTTCAATTCTCAAACATATCTTTGAGCCTTCCTATGATCCACCAATCTATAAGATAGGTAAAACGATAATCATGAACTGTGCACAGATTCAGAAGTCAGTTTTGACGGGAAATACACGTCATAAAATACGCATTTATTTTCAGCTAATGGTTGAGAAACACGGTTCTCACAAATGCAATTAAGGAGATTGGTATAAAGATACCAGGGCCTGGTTAAACCATTGGTAGATCGACAAAAATGTTGCATTGAAAAATATTAATAACATTAAAAATATTGTTACTTCTAAGTTTAAAGAGAAAATGTGGTGTGAGAAAAATTTAGAGACAAAAAGAAAATTAATATATTATAAGGAGGTCATCAACCCTTCTTTAGAATATCAAGAGTATCTCTCCATTTTAACTAGCTCAAAGAAAAAAATTAATATAGCCAAGATAAGAACGAACTCTCATGAGGTCCATAGTGAAATAGATCGTTGGGCAGTTCCTAAAACACAGTGGGTGGAAAGGATCTGCCTTCTTTGTGAGAATATGAACATTAAGGATGAGAAATCACTTCCTTTTAGAGTGTGCTGCGTACACCCACATTAAATCTCAGTTTCATAATCTGTGTTTCAATACCGACCTTCCTAGCCTTTTAACATGTAAAAATTATAGTAAGCTCGAGACGCTTCTCTCCAAGCTCTTTGAGCATAGGAGTAAAATTTTAAAACAAAATAAATAATTCGTTTCTTTAGGTCTGATAGAGCAAAGTTTTGTCTCAGCGGATGTTAACCATCATCATTATCATCAAATATATTTTTCCCCTTCAAATTTAAAAATGAGTTCGTTAATCATAATTTTAAATTTCATTGGAAATGAGATTACTTTCTTTTAAAATAAGTTTGGGATATATATTAATCTTACAGGTTAGCATAGAAGGATTAATAGTTGTTTAATCCATATTCATATTAAAAATAATGATTTTAGTTTTAAAAATGGCTGGGCATATACTCATAATAGTGTAGATTAGGAAAAATAGAAAGAGTATAATGGTTAATAATTTTCCTTTTTCAATAATTTTATTAATTTAAAATTTTGATTTCAGTTAAATATACTTAATTATATGAAATTCAAAAGATTAAAAATAAAAAATTATTGAGATAATAGAATAAAAATTATTAAAATAATAGAATAGTTAAGTTTGTATTTGTAATGTTTGAATTATTATATAACTAATATGGTGTTTTTTCTTAAGAAAAAAACATTCATTATGGAGTTTATGAGTTTCATTACAATCTTGATAAATTTTTAAATGTTGACAAAATAATAACAATGTGGATATTCTAGATAATATTACACTCAACCACATTCACCACATAAATTTAAAACCAAAATATTTTAAATGCATTTATATGTGCATGCTACATAATGGACCAACACAAACATGATCATAAAAAGGTGAATCTATGATGTGCATCGTGTTGTGAACCCCCTTTTTTTTTCCAAATAAAGGAGTGTGAAAATTTTCTACATAGAGGGTGTTTTTGGATACCAGAGAATCTCGACTAAAGGTCTATCGAGAGTTGATTATATCTTTAATCAATTTTTCATTCTTGCTTGAGGGTTATCAGTTTGAGTAAAGGTATTGATTAATATTTTAAACTTAATTTAGGTCTTGAGTTTAATTAAGGTCGTCAAATTGGATAGAATAACCCCATAAGATATGCATAGCTATTTTTTTTAACAATTTTTTTCCTCCACTAGATAACACTTCGAAATTGCTGATACATATTTTATATACACATAGAACATATGTGGCATACCAAACCATCACTTAGCTACTATATAACCATTACAATGTCCAACCATGTCCATAGAGAATATTTTTTTTCCCTTAATAAATTTGAAAATGAATCTTATTTGTTTTTTTGTGTCAAAATGTTATCAACCAATAGTTGATATAGTATTATTTTTAACCATGTATATATACACATAAGTGTTGTCAAAATTTTCAAAACTTTGGTAACACTTATATAATTGAGAATAATCAATCAATATATGGTTGAAAATAAAAAAGATAGCATATGTTGTAACACACCCAATTCCACATGTATAAAATGTTGAGGATATGAGGCACTTCTTGATATCATAATATTTCCACTTATATACTCTAATACCCACTTACACCATTAAATTCAAGAGAAGAAAAAGAAGCCAAAAAGACTTATGTTTCATAAATTAAACACTAATTAGCTACATGCAAAGGACATTCCATAGAGCCATAATATTTCTATCATATGTACCCTTTCTATAATAGGGCCACCCACAATATTATATTATGAGTCCATAAAGGAAAGTATGCTTCCAATCCACTAGTGGTAGAAAAATCTCGAAATTTGTAGTTGCTAATGAATTCATACTAAAAACAATATACAAAAATTTCTTTTACTCAATATGCGGAAAGGAAAAAATACAATATAAACACATGCAATAACATGAAATCATTAAATCACAATGAATACAATATTTTTCCTGGGAAGCCCAACTGGGAAAAACCTCTGCTATGTTTTGTATTAAATCATATGAGAATATGGATCTATTACAATGGCTGCTTCAATCCTTGAAGCTACACATGCATTGCAATACTGATCTCCACTTGATCTTCTTGATCCGACCAACACTTAGCCAAAATAGGCCTCAACCTTCCTCCTATTTACTTGTGTTATCCTTGAGAAAATTAGCTCCTAAAAAATAGGAGAAATCCCTATTTCTTTGTGTAAAACATAAAGGAATTGATCACCTTATCGAATGAAATACCTAGACTCAACTATTATAGAAATGAAAGTTTCAATATGCCTTTTCGTCCACTTCAACTAGGAAATTTGAATTCCATGAATGAATAGGAATATTTTTAGTAAATTGATCAGTTAACTAAGAGATCAGTGAGTTAAAAAAAATTACTACTACTAAATTTAATTGCTATTAACTATATTCATGATTAGAGCTCAAATAATTGAGTTTAACTAAAAATAACTCCATTAAATTGCTATATTTTAGCAATCAACTCATGCACAACTCTACTTCTATCCTACAAACTTGAGTTGACTGATTTAAGTGAGTGATTTGGCCATGTCACTCCTACTAACTACAACTCAAGTCATTCCGCTGATGTGCAAACTCAGATTTCTCCATTTGACTAAGGCACAAGTAAAGTGAAACCTTTTCTTGCTACATTTTAACCCTCCCTCTTTGCAAGAAAAGGGTTCTTAACCACCCCAATCCTGCTCCTATGGAACTCGAACTTGCGTCTTGAAAAATACTTTGTTAAAATTTCTGCATCTTGCTCCTCTGTAGGAATGTACTATAACATGATGATCATATTCTACAAAAATCTCTCAGATGATGGTTCCTAATGTCTATATGCTTGGATTTATCATGGAAAACTCGATTCTCAGGAGTTTGATATAACTCTAATTTTCACAATGGATCAATGTAGGCTCCATCCCCTAACTCAAGAGACTAACCAAGATCTTCCTCATCCAAATAGCCTCACATGTTGCTTGACTAGGATCCAAATACTCGACCTTTGGTGAGCTGATTGCTACATATCTCTATTTCCTATTGTACCAAGAAACTGCTACTGACGCAACACTAAAGATAGCACATGATGTGCTTTTAATGTCTATGAAATCCCTACCCAATCAACATCTGTGAAGCCCTGGAGCTTCACTCCTTCTGTCTTCCTGTGCTATAAACCAAAATCTAGTGTACCTCTAAGGTATCTAAGAACATGTTTTGTTTCTTTCCAGTGAAGCTTGGCAGGCTCCACCAAAAACTGACTAAGTTTATTAATTGCAAAATAAATAGCAGGTGTTGTGTTTACTAAGTAAATCAAGGACCCCACCAGATGTCTGTAGAGACATCTACTACCTCTCCTATAGAATCATCCTCTTTCCTTCAGTTAGTAGCTAGAGGAGTGTCCATGGGCTTGCAATCCTGCATATGGAATCTCTGAATGATTTCAAAGTTGTACTTCCCTTGACCAACAATTATCTCTCCATATCCCTGCCACACCTCGAAACCAAGGAAGTAATGCATCAAACCCATGTACTTCATCTTGAACTCTCTTGCATGGTCCTCCTTGCAAGACTGGATCAACCTCTCATCTCTTTTCAATTTCAAATCATCTACATATAGGACTAAGATGAGCAGACTATCATATACTAAAATTTAGTAGAGATTGGCATCTGCTTCACTTCTAGTGAATCCCAATCCACTGAGATAGGAATATATATGAGTGTACTAGGAACGAGGTGCCTTCTTGAGACCATTAAGGGATATTCTGAGTTTACACATATGTGTCTCCTTGTTAGATGTCTCAAATCCCTCTATTTGCTCAAATTATATCTCTTCCTCAACCACTACATTAAGGAAGGCTTCCACAACATCCATTTGGTGGATCTTCCACCCAAACTATGTTGCCAATGCTAGTATGGTCCTGATAGAAGAATATATTTTGAAAAGGGAAAATTTCTCCTCATAATCAACTCCCTCCACCCGTGAGAAGCCTTTGGCCACAAATCTAGCCTTTTACTTCTCAACACTTCCATCAAGTACATGCTTCACCTTGTATATCCACCTAGAGGCAATAACATATTTTCCCTCAAGTCTAGGTATAAACTCCCAAGCATCATTCTTCATGATGGATTCATACTTCTCCGCCATGGCATATACCCACACCCATTGGGAAACTTCCTCATCAAATGAAGAAAGCCCGTAATCAATCAATTATGTCATGAGTGACATATATCCAGTATATTTGTATGGTGATATCCTCTGTTTGTACATGGAGCTAGGAGCTCCAACATGCTATTGAGCATCCCGCACCAATTTCTATGATTCCCTAGTTCTCTTCCTTCCTTCTCTGGAAGTCGCTATGTTAGTGGATGCTTCCACTCAACCTACTTTCTACACCTCCACATGTGGTTTCTTCAAAACATCTTGTGGATTTGAGTGGGGATCCTCCTTTAGAGCTAGAAGCTCCTCCTCTAGTGTAATTTTTAGCTCTCGCTATAAAGAGCCTCTCATGGCCTTGTCATCATAAAATATGACATCTCTCCTCATAAAAATTATCCTCATTAAGGCATATACACCTGTTAAATATGAGGTGTCTATTTTTATCCTACAAATATTCCCCTCTCTCCAGTAGGATCCAACTTTTTACTGCTATCTTTGGAGACATGACAATAGGCCATGGTAAAAAAATGCAAAAGTGGGATACATCTAGCTTCCTCCCAGAGAAATGCTCTTCAAGTGTGATCATTACAAGAATATTGTGAGGGATCTTGTTATGAAAATAAACATTTGTATTGCATGCTTCTGCCCATAGGTATAGTGGCAGTCCCTGATCACGCAACATTTCTCTTGCATCCCCAACAATGCTTCTATTTTTCCTCTTTGCCACCCCATTTTTTTGTGGGTTTTGAGGTGCATTCAACTCCCTTATGATACCCTCCTTTGCACACACTTTGAATAAACTTCATCTTTCGTCTTCATGAAATAGATCCAACATTTTGGAAAAAAATAATATACAAAAATCACATAATACCCGTGCTTTGCAACTGAGATTGTAGAAAATTGTCCACACACATCTGAGTGAACTCACTCCAAGATGGATTTAGCTCTACTATATTGGCCCTAGAAGGAGGTTTTGACATATTTTACAAGAGTGCATCCCTTGCACCCATGATGTTGATCAAGGGTCCATTTTGGAAGTCTAGTGGTGATTTGTTGCAATATTTTCAAAGCTCCATGGTGTAGGTGTCCCATGCACCCATGCCAGAGCACTCCAACATCTCAGTCTTTGACATGTTTTTCTTTGTTGCTCAATGCAATGCATGCATCCACCTCTATCTTGCCAATATTTTTAACCCGAACACCAATTTTCTTTGCTTGTCCAATAAGAACATGCTTCAGATAAGCTTTCCTCTTACTGAACACCACATCATATCCACGACCTTCAAGTACAACTATATAAACTAAATTTTTCTTCATACTAGGCACATACATTACATTCTTTAGGTGAATCTCATAGCCTGAATCCTTGTAACAAACCTGGGCTAAAAGTTCATGTATTAAAAGTTAATAAAGGAAAAATAACACCACAATTAAGGGACACTTATTCCAAGTTAAATGTTGGGAAAATATATCCTGGTGGGCATCATTGGATGTGTTTATTACTAAGGGGAAATTTGCAAAGGAAGTGGCAAAGGCATTAAAAAGGAGAAAAGGTATTTTTGGAACATTTATTTATGAAAACAATGGAAATTTGGAGAAAAGGAAAGTGAAAGGTCACAACTTGCATGTGAGGAGGAAATTGAAGGAAAATAATCGAAAATTGAAAAAATTAGAGGCATGAATGATAAAAATACCTCAAAGTATCAATTGGTAGCTTTTTGACAGTTCATTTTAAGAATTACACTCACCAATAGGAGAAAGATATCATGCAAGTAAAGGAAAGAAAAAATAAGCAAAGGGAGGACAAGGAAAGGAAAGGAAAGCAAAGATCAAGCAAGGAAGAGAAGGGTCAAGCAACTTCAACAAGAATACTTGCAGGTAACAAATTTCATGTATGATTTCCTAGCTAGTTTTGAAATGCATGGTATGTGAATGTTGGTATTTGGTTCTTTTGTTTTCGGTGGCATGTTTTTACTAGGTTTTGCCAGTGGTTTTCAACATTTGCTTTCCCTTTCTTGGATAGGCATGGTGTGATGGGATTATTCTCAGTTTTGAGCTTTTCACCTCCATGTGAATATTACTTGATGCATGATGTCGTTGTAAGCATATTTGTTACACAATCACCCAAGTATATGGAACCCCAACACCTTAATGACTCCACATACTGGTGATAAGACTATAGTAATATGACATATAAACTGAGTTTATTGTCGACCATATTTATGTTCATGCTTTAGTAAACCTCCTCATTAGAGTGAACAAGACTATGGATTAATGTGGTGTGATACCATTGTTTTATGTGTCACTTACCACACCTCACTCATAGTAATTAAAGGTTTTGAGAGGTATAATAACAAATCCAGGTTCACTGAATCTAGAACACACACACACACACACACACACACACACACACACACACACACACACATATATATACGAGGATATTCTTTAGAACGAGGGGGTGCGTGGAACTTTAAATGAAAATTTGAAACCAAAATAGAATAAGGTTTGGAGCCCTAAATATAATACCTTGACCATCATCCCAATACTAATAAAATAGGGTAAAATAAAATACGAACACCCTTGCTGCCTTGGGATTTGACTAGTAAACTTCAAATGCATCAGAGCGGGGTGAATATGCTAATTAAGCTACCATATATAATATAATAATCCACAAGGAGTAAGTGGGTATCCATATAAAAACTCAAAGAAATGTTAAAAATTATTAAAAAAATAATTACAGTATAAATGAGGATTGTGACATATGTCAAAAAATTTATGCCAATCGTACCATGAAGAACCATAGCATTGCATTATACCAATTGTACCATGGTGAGACAGGTTGTTATGAAAACAACTCCAAAAATAGAATAAAAGAGATATCAACACCTTAGAAATCAACCACTTCGAGGGGGAAACCTCTAATACATTACATAAATGAACAATTCTTGGATGATACAAATGAAAAAACCTCCTTCTATATATAGGAGTCCATGGGGTCACAATATAATCTTAGCTGACCTAACAATAATAATGTAAGGGCACAATAATAACAATATTAAAGTTACACACACCAATAATAATACAGTTACACCACAATGGTCAAGTACCATATTTAGCAACATAGGGACCTAACATGCCCCTCTCCTTCAAAGAAGTGTTGTCCTCAACGCTTGAGTAGCTCTGGGTGCTTCTGTATAAAATTCTCATCCTCCCATGTAGAATCTTCAGTGGGTAAGTTCTTCCACTTGATGAGATACTCTGAAATTGATCGATTCCGTAGTTGTCGAGTTCTTGTTTCCGTGACCGCTTCTGGTTCCAATATGATTTTTCCTTCCTCATCAAGTTCTGGCAATATTATTTGAACTGGAAGATTTTCACCTATAACCTTCTTTAAGCATGAAACATGGAAAATTGGATGCACTCGCGAAGAAGCAAGAAGCTCCAATTTGTATGCCATAGTACCAATCTTTTGCAACACCTTGTATGGACCATAGTACTTTGGCGATAATTTATTATCCTTCTTAGCTTGCTTGAGGGACATTTGTTTGTATGGTTGTAGCCGTAAAAATACCCAATCTCCTACATCAAAACCTCTCTCGCTGCGATGTTGATCTGCCTGTTGTTTCATTCGATTTTGTGCCAAATTCAGGTTATCCTTTAAGAGTTGGAGAACTTCTTGCTGATGCTCGATGTGATCTTCCACTGCTTGAACCTTCGAATTTTCTCTTAAAGATGATGTGATGGATGGTGGATGACATCCATAAAGTGCCATAAATGGGGTCATTTTTGCTGCAGTATGGAAGGAAGTGTTATACCACCATTCAGTGAGAGGTAACCACTTGACCCATTGTGTTTGTTTATCAGATACAAAACAACGAAGATATCCTTCCAAACATTTATTTACTATCTCAGTTTGACCATCAGATTGAGGATGATAAGATGAGCTACGAGCTAATTGAGTACCCAAACAAGAAAATAACTCCGTCCAAAAATTTCCAGTAAAAATGGGATCTCTGTCGCTCACAATAACCCTTGGGCTTCCATGTAGCTTTTGAATTCTGTCCATAAATGTAGTAGCAACTGTACTTGATTTAAATGGATGAGATAATGCACAAAAGTGTGCATACTTGGTAAGTCCATCAACTACCACCATGATGACACTCTTTCCTTCGGACTTAGGTAAACCTGTGATAAAATCCATTGAAATCTCCTCCCAACGTTGACTTGGAATGGATAAAGGTTGTAGAAGTCCTGGGGTCTTAATTGTTTCCACTTTATTCTGCTGGGAAACCAAACATTCCGCCACAAACTTTCGAATATCAGATTTAAGGCCATCCCAAAAAAATTCTTTCTTCACCCTGTGGTAAGTTTTTAAAAATCCTGAGTGTCCTCCTAAAGGAGAAGTGTGCAATTCCAGAAGAATCTTTTGTTTTAGTTGGGAATTCTTACAAAGATATAAGCGATCTTTGTACCATAAGGAATCATTTTTCCAACTAAATGTATCAGATGTACTAGGATCTTGCTGCAACTTTTGAATGAGTGTCCACACTTCTTCGTCCTTCTTCCATTCATCTCTTGCTTCGGTTATCCAATTTGGTTGGATAATAGAAATGGCACAAAGCAATGCTTCCACCTCTTCATTCTTTCTTGAGAGTGCATCTTCAACAACATTTAGCTTCCCTTTTTTGTAGATTATTTCAAAGTCATAACCCAACATCTTTGTGACCCATTTTTGCTGCTCTTCTGAAGATAGTCTTTGTTCCAAAAAGTGTTTAAGACTATCATGATCAGTTTTTACCTTGAAGTGTCTTCCCATTAGGTAAGTTCCCCATTTCTTTAGTGCATGCAGTATTGCTAACATTTCCTTCTCATAAATAGGTTTCTGTAAATACTTTCCTTTGATTGGACGACTTTCAAAAGCAATGGGTCTTCCTTCCTGCATTAAAACAACACCAATTCCATTTCCCGAGGCATCACATTCCATAATAAAGGTTTTTGTGAAGTTTGGCGTAGCTAAGACCGGTGCTAGGCACATTGCCTCTTTAAGATGTTCAAAGGCCTTAGTTGCTTCAGGAGTCCATGAAAATGCATCTTTCTTCAATAATGTTGTTAGAGGTGCTGCTATTCTCCTATAATTCTTAACAAACTTGCGATAATACCCTGTTAACCCGAGAAATCCTCGCAACTTCTTTATGGTTGTGGGGACTTTCCATTCCTTAATGGCTTTAATTTTGCTAGGGTCTACTTTAACACCCTCGTGAGATACAATATGACCCAGATATTCCACCTCTTGTACTCCAAAGAAACATTTGGATTTTTTTGCATATAATTGTTTCTCCTGCAATAGTTTGAGCACCCTGTCAACATGATCCTTCCAAGACCTGCTGTAGATTAGTATATCATCAAAAAATACTAGCACAAATTTTCTAAGCAAGGGTTTGAAAATGGAATTCATCAACCCTTGAAATGTAGAAGGTGCATTGGTAAGGCCAAAAGGCATGACCAAAAATTCATAATGACCTCATGAGTTCGAAATGTTGTTTTTGGAATATCTTTAGTCTTCATTCTAATTTGATGATATCCTGAACGAAGATCCAACTTGGTAAAATAAATTTCTCCATGTAATTCATCCAATAATACATCAATCACAGGTATGGGAAATTTATCTTTAATAGTGAGCTTATTGAGCTCCCTATAATCTAGACACATGCGCCATGATCCATCCTTCTTGTGCGCCAATACTACTAGAGCAGAGAAAGAACTTTGACTAGGTTGAATTATACCAGCCTCTAACATTTCTGCAATCATACGTTCAATTTTTCTCTTTTGGACATAAGGATATATGTAAGGCCCGATGTTTGGAGGAACACTTCCTGGAATCAATTGAATAGCATGATCATGATCATGAATAGGTGGGAGTCCTTTAGGAGTTTCAAACACCCTAGAATGATTGTCCAAGACTTTTTTGAGATCCCAAGAGATAGATGATTTTGATGTTGGAACTTCTAGTGAGAATAATTGTGAAATTACGCCTCATTGTTCTTTTTGCAGAAGATTTTTCGTGACATGAGAGCTTATTATATTTCCCAGCTTCCATACGATACCCTGTAATTCGACTTCCTTTCCTTCAGAAAAAAAATTTAAGGAAATTTCTTAAAAATTAAAAGCTACCGTCCCCAAATATTATAACCATTGTACTCCTAGTACAACATCAACACCTTCCATTGGAATGGAAAGAATTGGACTATTCAAAACATATTCCCCCATGGTTAGCTTGATATTATGGCATTTTCCAGAGCAATTTATAGTTCCTCCATTTGCAACCATTAATTGACATTCTGGTGTTGGGTATAGGAGACAATTCAATTCCTTGGCTACCTTACAATGAACGAAATTATGGGTACTACCAGAATCAATCAAAACTATTACCTTTTTCTTCTTGATATGTTCTTCTATCTTGAGAGTTTGAGGAGTGGTAATTCCTGCCAATGCATTACACGATATGTTCAGACTCATTTCTTCTTCTTCTAGGGTTGGTTCTTGGTGTATATTCTCTTCTTTTGAAGTTTCTTGTTCATTTTCTTCCTCTTCTTCACACTCTATGTTAAATAATTTCTTCTTAGCACACTTATGACCTTTAGTGTATTTTCTATAACAACTATAGCAAAGCCCTTTTTCTATTTTTTCTTCCAATTGTTGTGGTGTCAACCTTGTAGGTTGTGGAAGTCTAGAAGTAGTAACACTTCCATCTTTATAGATGTGAGTCATAGGCTTCCTTGTCGCCATAATTTTACATTCAATTTTTCTTGCCAATCTGAATGCCTTCTCCAATTAATCAGGTTCCCAAACACGAACTTCATGTTGGATGTTATCCTTTAAAGTCCCTATGAAGACATCAATCCTGTGTTCCTCTAGAATATCAGCTACCCTTATATTCAATTTTTGGAAGTCCTCAATGTGCTCCACCACTGAACCCTTTTGTTTGAGATTTATCAATTGGCTAAAGAAGGTGTTTCTCTTTGGATCCTCATAATGTGCTATCATTTCCTCCGTAAAAATTGACCAAGTGACCATTTTTTTATGGGAGAAAAGCCATCAATACCATACAAATGTATTTTGTTCTAAATGTAAAGTTGTAGTATCCATGTTACAGGATCCTTTCCATCAAACTTCCTCATATCCATCTTTGGAATATGATGGTTCTTCCATCCAACATTAGAATTCATGAAATCACGATTAACATTTATTTTGTTTGCCATTGGGAAACATTTCTTGTATCAACTTTTTCAAATCTTCCATGTCTGCTTTTAGATCATTATTCATGTTTTCCATGTTGTCTTTCATTTTTTCTTCCATGTCATCCATCTTAGATTCCATGCTAGCTTCCATGCCCTCTATCTTAGCTTCCATGCCATCCATCTTAGCTTCCATGCCTTCCTTCAAACCATCCATCTTAGCTTCCATGCCTTTCTTCAAAACTTCCATTTCATTTTTTGTTTCTCTTTGCGAGAGCGGAATTTGGTGCACTTGCTCTTGTAATTTTGATATGTCATGTTGCAATTCTTCATCTTCATGAGTCATAGTAGAGCCTTCTAAAGGCTTAATGAGTGTTGAATTTGTTTTAGGGGGCATTTTATAACCGAATACTGATATCTATTCTACAATATACCCTTGGAATCAATTCAAACCGATTTTTCACACAAGACTTATGCAATTCGAAAATTAAAATACACACCTTTTTCTTGATTTTTCAGAGCTCGATATTGAAACTGAATTATATCTGTTATTTTAGATCTTTAATATCTGAAATTTGGCCCTGTAGTAGCCCTCTGAAACTTCATTCAAATGCCATAGGTCTGACCTGATTTGGATTTTTCAAGACAAAGTTATGCACAATCTCCCACAATGACCTAATTATGGACTGGTTCAGTAGAGCAAACTTGTACGACATGCCACGTGTCACTGTTTCCTCCTTCGGCTCTAAAATTAATTCACAGGAAACTAAATTCCGTGTACTTGTGGCCACTGTTTACAGAATTCCAATATGATGCTCAGAGAGAGAGTTATGATGATTTTTCCATGGTCACCTCTTTGAGATGAAATTCAGGGACTTGAAAAATCCTAACTTCCACAAATCATATCTCCGAAAATGTTGCGAACCAAGCTCTGAAATTTTTACACGACGTTCCCCAGGATTTTGGATTCGCTCTATAAATATTTCAGCTTCTGAGTCCTTGAAGAAAAAAATTTATAGAGAAAATTCCATGATGACCTGTTTAGGTTAAATTTGGGAGCGTGCAAAAAACCTTAACTTCCATAGATCATATCTCTGAAAATATTGCGAATGAAGATCCAAAATTTTACCATGACGTTCCTCAGGATTCAACTTCGCTCTGTAAACATTTCAGCTTTTGAATGTTCGTAGAAAAAAAATTTATTGCGAAAATTCCACGGTGACCTGTTTAAGAGAAGCGAAAACCTAGAATCCAAATCTCTGATACCAAATGTTATGAAACCAACTCCAAAAATAGAAGAAAAGAGAGATCAATGCCTTATAGATCAGCCACTTGGAGGGGGAAACCTCCAATACATTACATAAATGAACAATTCTTGGATGATACAAATGAAAAAACCTCCTTCTATATATAGGAGTCCATGGGGTCACAAAATAATCCTAGCCAACCTGACAATAATAATGTAAGGGCACAATAATAACAATATTGAGGTTACAAGGGTACAACAGTAACAATAAGGGGGTTACACTAACAAGAATAAGGGACTATACTAGTAATATAGGGACTTAACACAGGTCATTGCATCAACCATACCTTGAAGAACTATGTCATATACAATATGCCAATTATACCTCAATGAGCCAAGTCAAATACATTGTGTCAATCATACCTCAATAACCCACGTCACATAAATTGTGCCAATCATACCAAAAAGTGCATGATCAAACTTGCTAGTGTCGATCAAGTCTTCACAACAAAGACCTAAAGTAAGCATTTTCAAACTTATGACATTTGCGAAACTAGGACTACACTACATCATTCAAACCATGAAGGATCAACCTTTGCTTGTTACACCATGCTACACCAAATTTACTCATACCTCATGTCATATCACCATTTATTTATATGCATATGAGGACTTATTTTTCATACAAGGTTAACTGCTAGAACCTTCATGGGACCACACAAGGTGATCTAGTCTGAGGGGTCCATGGTCATCCTTATTTTGATGTTAGCATGACAACAAAACTACCACATCACACTCTCTTAATGGTGCCACGTGTCACCCAAATTTAGCCCTATTTCCCAACCAAAATCACCATTTCATCATGCCACATGGCATTTTGTCAATTTTCCACATCATCACCATACTACCATGTCATCATGCTTAAGCTCATCTCATGTTGCCACGTGTCATTGTAATACCATCTATCAATTTGGATCTACCACCTATGCATCCAAATTAGAGGGCCACGCCATGATACATTGTGCTTAGGGGTCCACCTGGCATCCAAAAAATGGGTGCACCTAACACCTTCCACTTGTTATGATTTGATTGGTTTAGCATGGTGGAGGATGACATGGGGGAGGGGGTGACCTATATTAAACTTCACATAAATTATTACTCCATCCACCGTTCATGAAATTTTCAACGAGCAAATCCGCCCTGATATCCACTGTTCATGAAATTTCCAATGGCGAGAGCTTTTGTGAAATAAACATTGGTTTGAAGAGTTCATACAAGTGTATTAAGAAACATGGAGGTGTGCATAAATGACCATTATTCATTATGATGGGAAATAAGATGTTTGCTATTTATATCAAATATAAAACAATCATTAATATTTACAACAATTATAATACATTTATGAATGAAAACATCACCTATAGGAATATAGATATTTCATTCCTATAGAGACAAATTTTGTAGGATCACATGAAGTTATCATTGTTAAACATAATATTAATCCATAAATGTAGAAGTAGCTCAAAATTGATTTTTTCAAAATGAATGATACATATAAAGATGTTTATTGAGATAGTTATCTTACTTTTTATTAATTATTTTAATATTTATAGACTTTAGTGAAAGGAAATATTGATTTCAATTGTTTATATAAAATAAATGAAGATACATCGGAAAAAACCATCATTCCAATGAGAAGTAAAATGCTTCATATTTACAATAAGTGTAAAATATTCATTAATGTAAATATCATCTTTAGACATAATTAAAATGAATAATATCAATAAAAAAAGAGAGTTTGTAAATTATTTTTTAATGATGAATTTCATAAAAACTATTTTGTTAAAGTTATTTGTTAACATATGATTGGAAGTTTGTTTAAATTATTATTTACAATTCAATAAAATTTATTTTAAATTGATTATTAGTTTACAAATTAATCAAATTTATCTTAAATTAATAAAATGAATAATTAATATTTTTTTTAATTCAAATAAAATTCCAAAAAACAATATATTGAATTTGTATGGAATACTAAATTGTTACAACTTAAAAAAAAATTATTATTAAACAACCTTAAAATGCAAAATATAAATATAGAAAAATAAAAAGCCCTCTTATAAAGGTATAAATATGTCTTCTCGTTTTATATATACAACTCCTACAAGAAAAACAAAAAAAATTAAAAAACCCCTGAAAGGTATAAATGCTCCCCCAAGAAAAACATAAAGAATTGAAAAACCCCTTAGAGAATTAAAAAACCCTTCTTATAGGAGCATGAGTATACTTAGCCTTATACACTTAAGCCATAATAGAAATTGGATTTAAAAGTTGAACCATTAATTTTCCTTTTCTCTCTCCTTATTCAGAGTCAATCATATCAATATGCTTTTAACATATACATGTACAAGAATAAAAGGTATATCTTTTTTTCAACTCTAAAATATTTGGAAACTTTAAAAAAATATTTTTAACAAAAATGATTATAAATATAAAAGAATAGCAACTCTACAATACACTTAAAAACCTTAAATATATATTTTTAATATATATATATATATATATATATATATATATATATATATATATATATATATAATTAAAATCTAAATAAATAATAAAATTTATATTTTATTTTTTATAAATTAAAATTAATTAAATATATTTATGCAAACTTCTCCATATTTATAACCAGAAATAATTTATATATAAAATTTATATTGGGAATAAAACATCATTTTTTATTTCCCATAAATTTACTTAATTAAATAATTGTTTTTACTTCTAATAGCCCAATAGCCAAAGTAAATACCTTGTGCAGAGAGAACCTCTTCGTACCTCAAAATATGTGAAACAACATTTAAAAAAATAAAAACCCACCTTCTGCCTCTTCAAACCCTAAAATTTTGCCACCTATGGTCAGAGCCAAGCGAGATACGCACAGATACAAGCAAAAAGCGATGAAGCCATTAGACGAGAACAGGACAAGGGAGCTCCTGAAGGACTCCATCGAATGCGAATGTTTGATTTCTGCGATGTCAAGATTTAAAAGGGAAAAAGTTAAAAAAACAAAAACCTTGGAAACAATGAAACACCTACGTTCGATCCCCAAGGCATATCTCAAGCAATGGAGATGGAGTGATTTGCTCATCAAATATATAGAGTTAAAAAAATTGCAAAAATGTCAAGACCGGCCTAGCAGGTGTGAAAACAGTCTTACTGTTTTGAAATTCCAGCCTTCAGGATTATGGACACCTTAGTAGTTTATTCTTTGAGTAGTTTTGTTTTTATGTTACTTCGTCATGTTTTAAATTTTTACATAAATGTAAAAAAAGTTATACAGATATCTAGGCAGTTAGTTTTTGGAATAATTTATTTCACAAGAACTTTGTCCAAAAACTACAAGTTTTAGTTTTTATAAGAAAACTTCACAATAAAAAGACAAAACCAAAATACAAAAGCTAAAGCTACATTAAAAAACAGTCTATACCATAGACTATCTTTAGTCGACTTAACCTTAAAATAATTTATTTTCGTTGCTTTTCATGGCTTTTCACTCATTCACAGCTTTCTCTATCAACGTGTAGCGGTGAACCGTGATTAACTATTTAATAATCAGATGGGTCAAACCAAGAAGCTTCTTGCGCACGGTTGCCTAACAGTCTATTCAAAATGACATTGTCAAACTATATCCCGTGGGAGTGGGAGAAGGCTGTCCTATCCATGTCATGGAAGCGTAGAAAGCGACATTAACATTATTGGTTTGAATTTCGATCACTTCTGATGGTGTGTAGTGAGTATTTTAGGTTTGGACTTACAACTACCGCGATTTACGCATCATGCATTTCTCATTTATGACGACTTCTAGACATTGAAAAGCTCATGGAAACCAAGGACTAACACCTTAACTCGAAGAACAAGAAACAGAGACTGGTGTTGAGCATTGTCATTGCGCAATGGCCAAGTTAAATGAAGATATTATTTCCTATCACTCAAAATAGAGTTGCATGCGACTTTTTACTGCCAAATTAGCATTTTCTGTATGTCGTTGTGCAAGTATTACAATGGAAAGTAACAGGCTTAAACTGGCATAAGGGATTTATTTTTATTAAGTTGATATCGATAAAAATCCATTTGGTTATGTAGCGATTCTCAGGAGCTGCACTTCACCCCCATTGGATTAACTGGCTTGCCTTCATGAGCCTCTACCATTTAAACTTTTTGACATATTTATATTAGTATGTCCCTGGTTTTCCTTTACAGTAAGTAAGGTCAAACAATTGATATAGTTTCTATTGATCTGAGTCCAAAATATTTTATGATTTAATATAAATATTCCGAAAACCTATAATTCAATATAAACCTCAGTAATAATAAGAAAATAATCATAAAATAAAATGCTAACTGCAACATATTCCTACAATGCAGAATATTTGTCCATTGGCAAAGAAGTTTTTCATTGTAATTGTCAACATAGAAAATACAAGAAAATCTCAAATGTAATTTGTTCACAATTTTAAATTTAGAAGACAATAATTTTTTTGTTATTATAAATTAAATTTTTGTAATAATAAGAACATGCTAATGTAAAACTTTTATGATATATAAAATAAATAAATTTTATGATGTATAAAATAAATAAATGTCTTTCAAATTAATCACATTATTAACAAACACTTATAAACAAATACAATAGCAATATTACTCTTAACATCAATACTAACTCACTAATAAGATCAATACCCATCGTTAATGTAACTCGCTATACAAAAGAATTGGCCTCAACACTTATTCTTCATTTCAGAGATTTTGGGAGCACTTTTCTCTTTGCAAGCTCTGACCCGCATAGAAATTGTAAATCAGAATCAGAGAGAATGTTAACCCCTTCAATAGGGTTTGAAGGTAACTTTCTCCTTAGCGGAATCGATCTGTGTTTGAGTGGTGCAGGAGGACAACAGAGTACCAAAGGTATCTTGTGCTGCTGCGACTTGGGAGTCTCGCATTTTTCTTCTTCTGAATTCTCTACCAACGAATCCAGCCATTTTTCTGAACCACCGGCATTAGTTGTCAACTTCAAAATAGTTTTTTGAACATCTGCCAGTGGCGCCAAAGCAGGCGTTATCCTTGTTACAGAGCATGAATACACCTCGGGACCGACATAATCTCCTGTCTCTAAATTCGCCATTGCAGATAGTCTATTAACAAGAGCCTTATAAAAATACCCCAGACATCCATTTCTAGCGGAGGTTCTTAGAGGAGGTTGGCAAGCAGAGGTTTTTATGGATGTATTTCGTCCGGTGATCTTATCACCGTAAAATGCACCTATACGTTCAACACACAAAAGCACCGGTGCGGTTAAAACATTGGCACACCAAACATTTTCTGCTCCGTACAAACCCACCTGGTGCATTTTATTTCTATAACACACCGGTACTTTACATAACTTCTGCACCGGTGCCTCATAAAAAGCGCGCGAAAACTAAATTTTCCCGAGTTGCCCTTAAATGCACCAAGTTGCCCTGAAATCCCTGCGCACTGGCCCAGGGTTAAATAAATAAAAAATTACGGCCAAAAAACCGCACAGAACATAGGCACACTGGACACTATGCACTCCTAACACACCCGCCCAATGCGTCATATTACTGTAGAGCACCGGTGCCTTAAAGCTCTTCCGCACTGGTGCTTTAGAAAACATGTGCGAAAACAGAAACCACCTGGTGTGACATAAATAAAATGCACCGTGGCGCCCATAAACCCCACGCATTGGCAGAAGGTTAAATAAAAAAAATTACGGCCAAAACCGCACAAAACATTGGCACGCTGGAAACCATGCGCTCCATACACACCTGCCCAGTGCCTTATATTAAGGTACCACACCAGTGCGTGCAAAATAGTCAGCATCGATGCCTCATAAAAAGTGTGCGAAAACATATACTGCTTGGGGTGGAATGACAACAATGCACCGGGGAGCCCATAAACCCCGTGCACTGGAACAGGATTAAAAAAAAAAAATTACAGCTAAAAAACTACACTGAACATTAGCTCACCGGACATCATTCCTGGTGCGTCGTATTACTGTAGAGCACTGGTGCATTACAAATATGTCGCGCTAGGGCATCATAAAAGCACATGAAAACAGAAACTGCCCGGGGCGGCATAGTGCAAACACATCGGTACGCCAATAAAAACCCCACGCATCAGAATTGGGTTAAATAAAAAAAGTTTATGGCCAAAAAACCACATTTTTCACTTTTGTCAGTGCTACAAAGCTCTCAAGGATCGGTGCAAGTTATCCTTGTTTGAGCCGCCCTGACATCAGTGCTCCCATTACACTCATTGCACACACTGTTGTTGTGCATTGCCCCCCAATCTCCAGCTTGAATTTTGTAAAATGGTGGACAAATTTTCTTTTGCAAATTCTACAGCTAATATGCCTCCTTGACGGGTAAATGTACATGTATTTTTTTTATTTTTCCATAATTAAGCCTTTTAGCAGATCATAATTTCAAAAAACCTTAAAATTAACCATAAAAAAAAAATTGTTGTGTGGTGCACTTGAGCTATTTGCCTCGCATCGGTCTGTGGTGCTGCATGTAAATTTACACGTCGCACCGCAACTGGTGCTAACGGTATCCGCACCGGTTCCGGGGTGATACTGATAGGCGCACCGTGTTATTTTAAAAAAATTTAAAAAGTGCGGTGTGGTCGTTTACCAGGCCGCACCGTTGAGAATGTGGGATTGCGGCAAGTCGGTGGCAAGTCGGTGCGTTGACGGAATTATCTGCGTTGGGGCATGTAATGTTGTCAACACACCGCATACCACATTTAAACATTGTCAACAGTTCAAACTGGTAAACTGGTGCTAAGGGTATCTGCACCGGTTCCGAGGCAGTACCAAAGGCGCACCGTGCTATTTTAAATTTTTTTAAAAAGAGCGGTGCGGTCGGTTACCTACCTGCACCGTTGACCTAGTTGAATAGTGGTGATGCGGTGCGTTGACCGAAATAACCGCCCTGGGATGGCTATTTTTATCAGTGCACGACTTACCGTATTTGGCCTGCATCAATGGTGCGGCCTTTTAAAATACCGCACCGACGACTATGTATGGTGGTATGATGGTAGTCCGTTGACTTAGCTATACACCTTGGGGCATACAGTGTAGTCAGCGCACTTCCCTCCTAACACTGCACGTAGTCAACGGTGTGCTAAAAACATTTTCTGGAGCACCGTCCCCGGTGCGCCGAATATCATTAGGTGGACCATTCCCGGTGCGCTTTGTTGAAAGACGCACCGGGACTGGTGCGTGAATGTGTTTATGGCGCACCGACTGTTGTTTTATTTATTTTTCAAAAAATATTTATATACGTATATTTCTAAATACATGTCTCATTTAATAAAAAAGTTGTGTTTAATATGTCAATCATTCAGAGACGTGAAAGGAGAGAAGAGGGGCAACAAAAACAACAACAACAATAGGCGGAACATTATAACATGGTTCGCCTGTGGGAGGCACGAGAGAGGGAGAGAGATGCATACCCTCGCCCTATTACAATAACGACGCAGGGGCTCTTAAGGGAGGTAGGCCTCCTCAAGTTCTATGAGGAGGCTACTTCCCTAAAGTCCCATAGTTTGTTTTTGAGACATCTTATCCGAAGGTGGAATGCCCAACAACATGCTTTCCTGGCTGGTATCAACCAATGATACAAGCCCACTGAGGAGGATATATATTTTATTATAGGGATATCGAGGAGAGGGGTGGATTTTCCCTCGTTCCCACATGATCTAGGTGTGGATCTTTATGACGATGAGGGCATGCCAGATGCCGAGGATCATCAAGAGGCCGGTGTAGAGAGACCTGCTCTTGCTGGTGCGTCGGTGCGCGATCGACTTAATGATCCTAGATACAGGATGGATTTGGGTGACCAACTCATTGCATTGATTTTTGAGGCGGGCATCAGACCTGCTCAATACAGAGACATAGAGGCCGATGATAAGCTATTACAGATTTGGAGAGGCATGTCGCGTGACATGTACAACCTCATGAGGCATGTCGTAAGAGTTACGATATATTTTATGTGACTGATAAGGACTGTTGCACGTTACGATCGAGCCATAGCACGTGATGGACAGTTTGCGAGGCACAACGTACCATAATCTCATGATCGTTCACCTCGTGCAGCATGAGATGAGCATGAGCCTCCACTAGCATCTAGCAGCAGTCATCATGGAGATGAGGCTGGACCATCGGGCACGTCTAGTCAACAACCTATAGCACCCATCAGTACTCATGATCATGAGCAAGCACCATTGACTTATGAGCAAGCCTCCATTAGTATTGATATTGATGTTGTACTACCACCAGCTGATCCATGAAATTTATATTACAGTTGTATATTTTTAACATTATTCAGTTATATATATATATGGTCCATGTATTTTATGCTCATGTTGCAGTTGTACTTAATTTACATGTTGGTGATCATCATGATGTGTATATTGTTAGGTCATGTTAGATATGTTCCTTTAATGTGCAGCTTGCAGATAGATGTGTATGTGATAGCATGAGTTATTTGACATGAGATGTATATTTGATGTTTGTGTTGTGATGATGTTAATATATAATGTTAATTGTGTTTTGTTAGATGATCATGATCACGATGATGCAGTTAGTGATTTTGAATGTGTTTTTTAGTCAAATATGATGTTTGTACGATGGTTATAATGAACGTGATGTCAATCAATTAATTTAATACTAAATGATCATGGTATTGTAAAATTGTAATATTTGTAATTCTGATTGTATTTAAAATTCTAAAATTGTAATTGTAACTGCAATTTTTTAATTTGTAAAATTGTAATTGCAATTGTCATTCTAATTCTAATTATAATTACAATTGTAATTGTATGTAAAATATTTGTAAAATTTTAATTGTATTAATGTGAAATGAATTTATTAAAATTTGTAAATTTGTAAATTTTAAATAATTGTAAAATAATAAATCTAGAATAATATGGTTTATTGTAACATAATAATGTGTCGAAAATAATGCAAATAAATTCATGTACTTTAGGGTTATCATTATTTTACTATGATCTTAGATACAAAAAAAAAAGAATTAATTTATACAGTACGCCATTGTTTTTGAGACCAACATAATTGCAAATTATCAAGTGAATTATTGATTTTAACATTAACACAATGCAAATTACCAATTAATTCAAAATACATATTATATTAATATTTCGAAAAAAACCATCTTAAAAAGTATAAATATTGATGAAATAACACATGTACCATATCACTCTCAGTTCTCATGATCACCCTCATTATCTTCTAGCTCACATGACATGATAATACTATTGTTCTAAAAAATATGTGTTACACAGTAATTTGTCACCGTCCCTGCAGTCCCCATCCCGCACATTGGAGGGCTCATTTCGTGACCTGTGAGCAGTGACATGGCTTGAAACCACTTTCATGACATCCCTCTGAACAAGAGCTTTCATATCCTTATGCTGCAAGAGCCTTCTTGATTCCCTTAAGGCCAAATCCAAGCAAGGAGACTATTGTCAAGTATCCGGAGAGAGAGGCTTGTCCCATCCTTGACAGGCTTTATCGAGACATGTTTTATTTACGACCAAAGGAGAGAGTGCGCGTCTGTGGGCTATGGTTGTATTCTTCTTTTGACTCATTAATGATAAGCGACTATTTGTTATGGTTCCACTCTTGTTCTTGATTATGTTCATGAGTTATGTCCTCTTCGACTGACATATAGTTGTATATACTAGATTTTATGCTTGCGTTTGTGTTGTTTCTTGCATGTGCGGGTGTCCGGTCACGAAGATCGTGAGGATTGTGATCTGCCAGGGCAAAGGAACGAGAGCACCACCTCTTCTACAAACGACAACGTTGGATTCCAGGTAAGCCTTCATCGCAAGTCGATTTATTTGCAATTAGGAACCTGCACTGTAGCATGTTTGATTGTTGCTAGACCTGATTTGGGCTAGTAGGGATCGCCTCTGTCCGCAGAGGGGATTTACCTCCACAACAAATTGGTGACTCCGCTGGGGATCGTTGGCTTGTTGTCGTTCGTTTTATAAGCTATAGACGGAGCCTGAAGTTGGCCAGATATCCTTCGAAACACTTTTGCTCTGCAATTGTGAAGTAGATCAAAGCTGCTTCAGTCAATCTCCGGTTTAGTTTGTAAACTGAACACTTGGAGCACTGTCTTGTATCTTCAGTTGATCCTTGATCCTCCTTGCTTGATCAGCTCTTTTGGGCTGGTTCTTTCTGTGAGTTTGGGTTTTTGAAAACTCCAAACATCACTGGTCTAATCTTGGATTGCTTATTTTTTATTTTAGCATAGAAAACTTGACTGATGCGTTTTTTAGCATGACAGTCGCGCCAATTGGCGCCAGTTGTCCGTGTATTACCCGCGCCAATTCTGTTCTGGCACTAGTTTCAGCCTCACAGTCACACCTATCCTGTGAGGTAATAGGGTTTGCTTTGTTCTGAGCTTGATCTGTGTGTGTCTCGCTTTGAGCCTAGATTACATGGTTCATTTGAGTCTTGGAGATTCTGCTTGAAGTGGTGAGTCTGGTCTTGGTTGGGAGAAATTCTTTGTTTTTTTCATTTTCAGGCGTTGGCGCTTGTTGTCAGTTAGCAACCCGCGCCAATTGGCCATTGGCGCTAGTTGTTAATGTGCAAGTCGCGCTAGTTGGCGCTAGTTGTCAATGTACAAGTCGAGCCAATTTCAGGGTGTGTGAAAATTGAGACTTTTTCCCTGAATCCTTCACCAATGTGTCTTTCCCTTCTGGTCTTTTCTTTATATGAGCATAGATTACATTGCTCATTGTTTGAAATGTCTTCTCTCCATGATTGTTTGATGTAAAATGGAATGAATGCCTTGTTTTGATCTCTTGCTTTGGAAGTCCTCTTTGTGTTTGACCTCATATGTCTTGTCGCCTTGTGAGGGATTTCGTGACAAAGTGTTTGAAACAACGGTTGCATTCTTAGTGTTTGTTTACATCTCTTTTGCATTCATCCTTCATTAAGAAGATTTGCGTTTATTTAGTTTTCGTCTCAAAGTGTTCTTTTGTTAAAATGCATTAGATAACATTGCATTGAAGAGTATTTTGAGATTTATCATTGAACTTAGATTACATTGTTTAATGAATGAAAGCTAAAAATCGCTTTGAGTGCATTCTCTTTCATTGAAAGCATGCATTAAGTAGATTCTCATTTCATCGAAAATTGCATTGAGTGCATTCTTATAATTTGAAAAGGAAAAGGAAATTGTGCATAGATTACAATTGCATAGTTTTCAGAAAAGAGGATTTTGCATAGATTACATTGCATTATTCGCATCGTTGAATGTTTGAAATTACTTTTGGATAGCGAAAGTCATCTAGTTTGGAAAAATTTCGTTTACAGTGTTGTTGTTTGTTGCATCATTGTTTGAAGCTCTTCCCTTAACTAGATAGCATTCATCGAATTGAAAGTTTTCTTTTCTCATATAGCTGCATATAGGAGATTTTCAGATGACATACGATAGGGCCTTGAAACTGAAACGTAATTGAAGATAAACATTAAAATTTACTCAATTTACACTAAGGCAACATTGAAATCTAACGAAACACATTTAGAGGTCTAGGCTAGAGACGTGTTCCAGCGTCTTAAAACCTAGTAGATGTCGTTCGCCTCTTGGCTTTAGACAGCGCTAGTACGGACTTGTGCTGCCCGTACCATCGCGTATATAAAGGGAGACCCCACTAGGTTTCTATCCTTCATCCATAGGAAGTTGAGTCTGCTGCCCTATACCCGTGATACACCGGACACAGCATTCGGGGAGATTGCCTGCACGTACGTCAAGTCCTTGGTTGATTTCTCTTTCATTTTGAAACCAAGGTGTATATTGCAGTTCACGGTTATTTGGTACACCCTTTGCCTAGTATTCCTGAGTAGTCATTTGATCTTTTCTGACTTTTTAAATTTGAAAGGATCATCAAGCGCTTGTCCTTTCACGCTTGTTTCCAATCTGAAAGCGATAGAGTCACCTTTCATCCATTTCTCGACTCTTAAAACATGAAATGGTGAAGTTTCTAAGTTTCGATGTGGTAAAATAAATCACCTGTGATCACACGCCCTGTTAGAATTTTCTTGTTGGTCGTCTAATTGTGTGCCTTGGTTTTTAGCCCGTGTGCGGTTTTGAGTTGTTGATGGCAACTTTTCCAGAGTTCACCAACCAAGGAATCCCCTTTGATGGGAATCCTGGTCATTTTCCTCCTTTTGGAAATGTTGGTGCTCCTTATATGGCGACGTTGTCCCTTCCTAGGTTAACTGTTGGGTTGCCTGTTTGGTTGTTTTCAACCTCTGTAGTCCTGAATGTCCCGGATACTGTTCAATCAGTTCCTCCACCTGAACAACATCATGTTGATTCTAAGGTGGACCTCTCCCCTTCTTCGCCTGTTTCTGCGTCCTCCTCTTCTAATTCGCCTGGTGAAGTCTGGATTCGAGTAACCAGGTGGCTAAGAAGAAGAAGAAGAAGACAAAGAAGAAGAAGTCCAATAAAGGAGAGGCTAGCTCTATGGCTATTGCGCCTAAGAAGCCTTCCGTTGATAAACTTCCCAACCCTTCACGGAAAGTCAAGTTCCCTTGCATGTTGTGCACGGGAGACCATCTTCTTCGAGATTGCCCTGGCATTCCCAAGGTGCTTGAAGAATGGTCCAACGGTCGTCCGCCATTGCCTTTGGCTTCTGGGAGTCAAGTTGGGGGCACGTCTTCGGCTGCTGCTGGTAAGGCTCCTAAGAAGCAGGGTAAGATTACCAATCCCTGTAAGTTGTGTGAAGGGCACCATGCCATTCACCTTTGTCCGTATATGGATGAAGCCAAGCGAGTTTTGGACAACTCGACTGTTTCTACACCATGCCTTCTGGCTGGTTATAAACAGCTTTCTTTTAGTCCTCCACTAGCTGATCCTATGATTGGTCAAGAGTCATCCTTGGTCGATCCCACTCCCCCGGAAATTCAAATTTAGGAATCCATCCCTGACCAACCATTGGTCGTCGGATCGGTTGAGCTGGCCCCGTCTGCGGTGCACCAGTTCTTTTCCGTCGAGAGTGGACCTCACATCCCTTAGGTTCTTCTTGTTTCTTCAGATTCTTTGGACTTGGAGAAAGATTCTCCTGTCCCTATACCCCAAGAAGCTGCTCCTCCGCCTCCCATGATGGAGGTCCCAGAGGATACCCCTCCCACCTTCGAGATGAAGGTCATGGAGGACGCTCCTTCTTCCGTAACACTAGGGGAAGACCTTCTCAGTTCGATGGTAGCCCCTCTGAGTAGTTTGGTCGCTTCCTTTGATTGGAATCGATTTACAGGATATCGCCTTCCGTCTTATGTGCCCTTCAAGATCACAGTACAGGCTTTTGGTCTGGTCGTACCCAGCACCATTATAGACGAAGGCGCATCTGTTAGTGTTCTATTCTCAACTAATTGGCAAGCTTTTGGCTCGCCGCCGCTTGCGCCTGTTACGCAGAATCTGTTGGCATTTAATAGAAGAACGAGTCAACCATTAGGGATCCTTCCAAGGTTACCTGTTACTTTGGGAGGTAAAACCTTCCATATGGACATGATGGTTGTTCCAGGCCCCTTGGATTTCAATCTGATTTTGGGGCGCGATTACACCTATGCCATGGGAGCGCTCGTCTCCTCCCTTTTTCATGTGGTCTGTTTTCCACATGAAGGACGGATCGTGACCATTGATCAACTTACGTTCTTTGGTCCTGATGTGGCAGCTAGCCCGCCATCATCTCTTCCTGGTTTTTATCCACCTGTTGTATCTACCTCACCGCAGGTCAACTATGTGGCTACCTACCCCGTGCCTGTACCTAGTGATAGTGCCATTGTGCATCAGGTGCTGGGGGCATTAGGTCCTGACTTCCAAGATGTTTTCCTTCCATCGGACGGGCAACTCTTAGAAGTGTTGACTTCTTGTTCATTATGATGAGGTCTGTCGGAGCATGGTTCTTTTCCTGTGTCAAGCTCCTTAAAAAATGAAACCGGGTCTATTGGAGCAGAGTTCCTTGTCTTGTGTCAAGCTCCTTAAAAAATGAAACAAGGTTGTCAGGAGCAGAGTTCCTTGTCTTGTGCCAAGCCCCTTAAAACATGAAACAAGGTGTCCTGAGGATAGTTCTTTTAATGTGTCAACCTCGTTAAAACAATGAAACATGTTCCCGTTCAATTCGAGTCTTTGATAAGTTCTCGTAAAATCCCAGTCGAGTCTTTCTCTTGATCTCGTAATTTGAACCTTCACTCCATCTGCCTTTCATATGGACTGAAGCTTGGGGGGCATGTACCTCGAATTGAGTCACCATGCTGGGGGCATGCTTACTTTTTCAAGCATAGTTTATTTTTGTTTCAAGCTTGTGTAAAATAAAACCAACTTCAAGCAGAGTTTCCTGATTTCAAGCTTGTTTAAAAATGAAACCATCCCCATTTTACCTCTTGTGATTGCCATTTTATCAGCTTGTTTTTGCCAGATGAGCCTTGGTTTTCTCACTCCATCGTCGCTATCTGCTTGGCCGATCATATGCCTTCATTTGGTTGTTTTACCCATTCCTAAGGAACCGCTGCGATGAGTGGTATTTTTAGCCAGCCTCTTAACCTTTATTTGTTCAGAGCAGTTCCATCATCACTAGAACCAGTTGCTACCCTTTATACCACTCGTTCCTCTAGGAGGAGTCATCTTTCAGCTCTTTTCTGACTCTCTAAACATGAAAATATTGCCGAGTCCCTTGTCGTTTCGATCTCGTTAAAGTGGCCACGAAACGACATCTACCCAGTATACGTTTACCCCTTTTTCGGGCTGGGATAGATTATTTACGAAAAAGGAATACCCTAGCTTATTGCGACTAGGAGGTTTTCTCAGATTTTGTTTTCTACCTTTTCGGGTCTGAGGAACTATTTATGAAAAGGGACCGTTGGAGTTTACTTTTCTGCTATATTTTCAAACTCTTTAAACATGAAAAGACGCTGAGTTCTTGCTTTGTCAGACTCGTTAAACCTAAATGACATCGGAAATTTTCAATCATGACGTTATTCGAGTTTCTCCTTCCTAGGGCTCGTTAATGTACTAGGATGGATTCGTTCGAAGGATGGATTTATATGACAAGCATATGGTATCCTCTTCAAGCTTGTGTAAAAATAAAGAGGTACTCGCCAGGAATGGTGGGGAAAATAGAACCAACATCATTGTCGTGTCAGCAGTATGTCGCTCTTGAACATGGCACTTGTCTGCATTCGTGTCAGGTTGGGGACATCTCATCTCATTTTTCACTTGCCTTCGTGCGTCTGGATAATCCCTTTTGACCTCTCATCTGCTCTTTGCCTCGTCACTATGACCTCTGATCTTTTGATGTCAAATACTGCAAGTTCACTGTCGTGCCGTTCATATGTTCAAGAGAAGTTGACCTCTGCAAATATCAACCTCCCTCTGATTCTCATCTGATCGTGATTCACAAAAATATTGTGTTCCTCTGTCTCGTGTCGATGATGTGGGAAACATTATGGCCCACGTTCGATCAAGGTCACTTCCTGTCGACTTCAACTCATTATCCGAGGAGCTGATCTAGAGACTCCCTTTTGGTGCCTTGGAGCCTGCATGCCTCAATGGAAGGTTCTTCGCATTCGACACGAGGTTTTCATTATTGGCCTCCGATTGAGTGATTCTACGGGTGTTCGACACTAGCTCATTGATTCACATGCCGTAGATTGTACCTATAGTACCTTGAGGGCCATCATCATTATTGGTGGTACCTCTCGCGTCTGTTAACAGCTTTCATCATTGGCTGGTAATTAGATGATGTTCTCGCATGTTTGACTTTAGCCCATTTATTCGCATGCTTGAACTTGTACTTTGTTTGGGTCGAGATGGAGCGCAAGACCCTGGATTGTGTCTGTTGTAATCCAGGTTGCGATTTTGTGGATTATTATGATTAGTTACATGACTCACTTACTGGATGGCTGCGACCATACCTGAGTCTATTTACCGATCCTCACTGGATGGCTGCGTCCATGCCTTGGATCTGGATTATTGTATACTCTGTTATGGATGGCTGCGCCCATACCACGTATATATCATGTACTTGAGATATCAGTTGTATTTCTCCACGCAGGTTTTTCGACGGCGGAGTTTTCAGTTGGACACGTTCTCGTAAAGAATTTCACCCCTCTCTCTCTCATGGGCCTCATGCTTTAGGGGGCATCTGTTACACAGTAATTTGTCACCGTCCCTGCAATCCCCGTCCCACACATTGGAGGGCTCATTTCTTGACCTGTGAGCAGTGACATGTCTTGAAACCACTTTCATGACATCCCTCTGAACAAGAGCTTTCATTGCCCTGAAGACATCTCCTTGTGAAAAACCCTGAAAATGGCCCTTTTAGCATTGGCGCGAGCAGGAAGTTCAGTACCCGCGCCAATGGGGACAAATAATTCAAATAGGCAGCGCCAGTTGGCGCTCTGTTCCAGAGTCGCACTCGCGCCACCCCATTTAAGGAATTTACAAAAAAAATAAATGGCGGAAGTTTCATCCTAACTGATCCAGGAACTGATATCTATCTTGAGTTGGGAGGTTTGGCTACGGGTTTCCATAGAGAGGAAGTGGTTTTCCACCTCTCATGGAAGCTTCCTTGAGGATAGGGCCAATCCCATGATTATAGGGATCCCAACTCCCCTTCCTCCATCTATAAAAGCTTTCCCATCTCCATTGCAAGCTAGTCTTCAAGTTCCCAAGAGCTTTCATATCCTTATGCTGCAAGAGCCTTCTTGATTCCCTTAAGGCCAAATCCAAGAAAGGAGACTATTGTCAAGTATCCGGAGAGAGAGGCTTGTCCCATCCTTGATAGGCTTTATCGAGACATGTTTTGCTGACGACCCGCCAAAGGAGAGTGCTGCGTCGAAGCTATGGCTGTATTCTTCTTTTGACTCATTAATGATAAGCAACTATTGGTTATGGTTCCACTCTTGTTCTTGATTATGTTCATGAGTTATGTCCTCTTCGATTGACATATAGTTGTATATACTGGATTTTATGCTTGCATTTGTGTTGTTTCTTACATGTGCAGGTGTTCGGTCACAGAGATCGTGAGGATTGTGATCTGCCAGGGCAAAGGAACGGGAGCACCACCTCTTCTACAAACGACAGCGTTGGATTCCAGGTAAGCGTTCATCGCAAGTCGGTTTATTTGCAATTAGGAACCTGCTGGATTTTATGCTTGCGTTTGTGTTGTTTCTTGCATGTGCAGGTGTCCGGTCACGGAGATCGTGAGGATTGTGATCTGCCAGGGCAAAGGAACGGGAGCACCACCTCTTCTACAAACGACAGCGTTGGATTCCAGGTAAGCCTTCATCGTAAGTCGGTTTATTTGCAATTAGGAACCTGCATTGTAGCGTGTTTGATTGTTGCTAGACCCGATCTGGGCTAGTAGGGATCGCCTCTATCCATAGAGGGGATTTACCTCCACAATAATATGTCTTGATGTAGGGTCATGTGTCAATACGAACCACCAATCCCTATCCAACACATCTGGGTAAAAAAACACCTGGTTGCAGTGTTTAGGGAAAACATAGGGCTCCTTAGCTTCATCCCACATCTTTCTAGAGTTGATACATATTAGCCTACTATCGCGATCTTCCTTTACATTATTCCGATCAAAGGTGTCCCACCACTTGCACCTAAAAGTAACACATTAGAAAGAAGAAAAATCCACTTGAATGATCTCTTGTATCTTTCTAACATAACCTAACGTCCCTCGTACTAGGTTTTGATCACAGTGGCTAGATCGACTAGATTGATTGAACTCGACTTCCATTCCACAGTCTTGTGTGATGTTTCCAGCATCGTCATTTTCTGAGCGAAAATGGTGTCCATATGCCCACATAGATGGGAACAAATGCACCTATTATAAAAAAGTTAAAAAAATCATAGTGTCATGTGTCTTATAAATAATAATCCAACAATTAAAATATGAAATGTAGATGTCTTAATATAAGTTTCAAATTTACATATAAATTAGAAATATTATTACCGAGTTGCTGCATCCAATCCCTATGTTTAGCGCATCCTCTTCAACACGCGGGTAATGACCGATAGCACCATATTTCTCTCTGACTTGGTCAGCAACCCAACTCTTGGGGTATATTTTTGGCACATTTTCTTTTAAATGATCGGGATAAGACACACTTCTACCATTGAACCGTCTAAATTCTTTCTTGTCACTATCCCATTTCATCTTGTTTTGTTCGTAGAATGCAACCCATGGTTGTGTCACTTCAGAATTGTAAAAAATGAATTTATTGATTGCTTCAATTTCTGCATTCACTGATGAAATCAAACCAACATTATATAGTACTTAGAGATCAAAATATACATTATATCAAAGTTCAACATGAATATTAATTACTTTTTTTAAATTTCAAAAATTATAAGTCGCTTACTCTTTATCAAGCGCTTTTTTCCACTCGTTTGAAGCAACTCTCCTTCTCTTTTGTCTTAATCAATTTCATCGTCCCAAATCACCGCACCTGGTCTGTTATCGATCTGCTTGATGTACTCATTGGCATAATAGAAATACTCATACGATATGTACCCCTCTTCCATAGGTCGCTGGGGTTTTTCCCTTTGTCGAACAAAACCTTTCAATTTCTTCATGTACCTCTCTAAGAAGAACATCCAATGACAAGAAACAACCCCAACTAATTCAACCTCATCTGCTAGGTGGATTAGAAGATGAACCTGTAAGTCCATGAAACTCGTCAGCAGTTCCTTCTCAAACATACGAACAATCTCAACTATCTCTTGATGCCGCTATGGAATTCTAGTCACATGAATCTCCTTCGACATGATCCAATGTACAAATGCAGATAATTTAGATATGACACATCCTAGGTCTTGAGGGAATTCATGTTTCACACACCCATGCATGAACACAGGATAATGACACTACAAAGTTATAAACACGTGCAATAATATACAAAATTAGTTATTTTTTATGATCCCTGCATGGGATAAAATTTATTAATATAAAAAATAATAAAATCATGCTTTTGACATTATACGTACTCTTAGAAGATTCAAATGGTCATGTGATTTCAACCCCGACAAATGGTCATCCATGGTGAAGCAGCGCCATAGTGAAGACCCGTATGAAGTTGGCACCCTCACATCCATTATCACTTCCATTTCCAAAGATATATCATCTTTTTTAAAAATCCATGGGACATCACCTTCTTTGAAAAACCATGAATTAGAGGGACCAACGCCTGCCTCTGATCCCATACTTTCTAATTGTATTGGCTAATGTTTATTTTTAGTTTTTGAAGTAATAAGATCTTTCCTAACAACCAATGTGTCACTTTGTTTCGATGATATGTGCCTCCATAAAGAAGATGAAACATTTTTAAATATATGCATGGGATCTAATAATTGGGAAATCTTAAGATGCTCCTAATATGGGAGGTCATAAAAGTTAGATTTCCTTTTCATCCCAATGGGCAATTTCTCAACATAGGTGTCGAAGAAATCTGGATCATAGAACATAGGCTCCCCGTTTGAATCAAACATTTCTATGAAATCCTTCTCCTTCTCTCTCTCATATGCTCTAAGCCATTCAACTGGTGTTATTATTGGAAGCCTTTGGGTTCTATCTCATTTAGCATTGAAAGTCGATGCTGATCTTCTGTAAAGGTGTTCTTTTGGTAGGAATAACTTGGAGTAATCATACACTAGCTTTCGTAGGTCCTTGGACCATCTAGCTTTCAGAGAAGGTCCACAACACTTACATCCAAAATACCCTTTTGTTACAAGACCCGAGAAATTATATTTTTATACATTAATTAATATGCATGGCACGTTAAAGAATATCATGAAGATTAGAAAAAATATTACAACGAATTAAATAACTAATAGGTAAAAGAATATTGTTACATATATAAACAAATCAATAAATTAAACATGTAATTCACCAGATCAAACTCTAAGCCTGGATAATCATGTGTCGTGTAAGCACATATGCCATACAATGTAAAACTCCTCTTTGCTATGATGGGTCTTGATACATCGTATACATTTATCCCATCCCATAATTCCTTCAATTAATCTACCAGTGGTTGTAAGTAGACAT
This sequence comes from Pinus albicaulis, assembly GCA_034641835.2. Taxonomy (NCBI): domain Eukaryota; kingdom Viridiplantae; phylum Streptophyta; class Pinopsida; order Pinales; family Pinaceae; genus Pinus; species Pinus albicaulis. Next base: position 221,563,005 of record CM076569.1, on the reverse strand, counting down.
CCATATTCTTCACTTCTCTTCTACCAGGGACTATGAGAGCCAACATAAGATGTTCATTCTTCACAGACAACCATGGGGGGGTATTGTTATTGATCACTACTATAGGCCAAACAGAACAGTTGGTGTTCTAGAGGGAATATGGGTTGACGACATCCATGGCTATGCTGAGTCGTAGACTTTGTACTTCATCCTTGAATTTTTCGGGCCATGTATCCTCTATATGCTTCATGGCTATTGAATCAGTTGGGATTCACATAACTCCCAACTCACTTCTGTGTGAGGCATGCCATCCCTGCAGCATAGCTAATTCTTTGCAACGAAAGAGTCTTTGAATCCTTGGGATTATAGGCATGTGCCTTAATATCTTAAAAGGAGGACCAGTACGTGATTTACCCTTATTTTTTGATTTATCTTACCTGTGATGCCCACATTTCGGACACATCTCTTTGTCTACATATTCTCCTCTATATAGAATACAATTATTTGGACATGCATGATATGATATGTACTCAACACCCAACATCTTCAACAATTTCTTTGCCTCTTCGCAGCTACCGGGCAAGACATTATCACTTGAAAGAACCTTATCTTTGAATAACCTGTAGTTGGTGATCATGGAAAAATGTATTAATAAATGTACATTAATGTCGATATAATTATTAAAGTTCATAAAATTTACCATTTGTAATGTTCATTGTAGTGTACTAATTATATTTCAAATTTATATAAGGGAGTACTTTATGGTAACTTAACTCAAAAGTTCCGAGAAACATGCATTCGACAAGCCAAACTTTGATTTCAAGTTGTACAGTAACATCATTGTCCCCAACTGGGTAGACTTTGACTAACCACCAGATTCAAAGAGAGGGGTGGTGGAAGAAAATTTAAGGTTTTCGAAAAAGGTGTCAGCGATATGAGCATCATCCCCTAGCTGATCATCATTTTGGAATGCATCTAACAACATTGTCTCCATGGCAGTCGTATCCCTTCAGTAATCATCCTTATCAACCTATATTTGATTGCCTCCATTGCCAACTTTTGAAGAACTACTATTTCTATAGTCATTCCTAATTGGTGAATCTGGACATAGCGGGAGTTAAATCGGTGGTTGATTCAACCATTCTTGGTATCGTTCCTCTCCGATTTTTTCTCTTAATTCAGTCTTCTCTCGATTTGACATTGTCGTGGGGTGAAACGAAAGATGGTATGTAGGTCATTCATCATCACTAGAATCCTAATAATTAAAAAAATAAAAATTGAACATGATTAGTACAAAATATATGATATCAATTAGTAACCAAGTTGACAATATTTCATGATTATAAATTGGTTTGACGTTGAAATAATTACATATTAATCAATATATATACCAAGCAATTATAATTATAATTACCATCATTGTCCCGGGATTGTGGCTAGAAGATGAAATATTGTTACAATTGGCAGGGTGAAGCGGTTGTCCATTTTCATCTACCAAATACACCTTGTGGTATGCGGTTCCTGATAAGAACTTCTGGCATTTTGGAGCAGTTTGAATATTTCATGCATTTGAACTCGATGCTGAATCTGCATGAACCTGCAAATTTGTATACATTATAAATTTAATTAAGTTGTGCATGATTGACTGCATGGATAAAAAACATAAATTCAATTAGATAGTGAAAATATAAAACAAATCTGAAGTAAATATTACGTCTCCAAATGGATAGGGATAAATCCATAATGAACTTTGAGAAATATTATGGAACGAGATGGATTTTGAAGAATTGCCCAATCTATATAACATATGATATTTTCTCCCTGCATTTGAGCAAAACAACAATAAATTTTGGTGCACAAACCTAAATGTAATTTCGGTGCGTAATGTACAGATAATTGCACCGGTGCATTTTTGTTGTTGCGCACCAGTGCGGTTGGATTAAGGGATGCACTGGTAAACGAATAACCGCAAATAAAAAAAGTGCAACCCTATTTTCTTTAAGTGAAAAAAAAAGTAAATTGAAAAATGGGCAGCAAAATATTTTCGAAAATCTAATTTCATAAAAAATTTCTTAAATACTAAACACTTTTCATTATTTCACTATTTTTGCAAAACTTTTCAGCTAGAGATTTGCAGGATATATACCTGGAGCAAACAGAGCACGAGAGCACTGTGGAGCAGGGAAATACGTTCAAACAAAAGTATTCAGACAATCAGAATTACAAATCTCTAGTGATTCAAACCTTGTACCATAGAATTTCAAACAATGTGAGTAAAGTTTACTGTTTTTTTTTACTTTTTTTCTGCAGTTTTTTTTATGCAGTAAAAGAAAAAATCAAAGTCTATTGTTTTTTTTTTTACTTTTTTATGTAGTTTTTTTTATGAAGTAAAATAAAAAAATCAAATTTATTGTTTTTTTTTACTTTTTTTTGCAGTTTTTTTTTACCTTTTCTGCAATTAAAAAAAAAAAAAATCCATTTTAGAAACAAAAACCCTAGATTTTTTTTTTGTTTCTGCCCTTTCTTCTCCCTCTTTCTGTAACTTCAGAATTATAGCTTTTTAATTTATATTTATAGGGTTTGTATAGTCATAAAACATCCAACACATGGGACGACTTACATACTCGGATCCCAATCCATGTTGGCCCTTACGTTAATCTAAAAAAAATATATATTTTTTCATCAGTGCACCCTGCGTAACATAACGCACCGTTGCGCTTTATTATGCCAGCGCACTGTGAAAGTACAGTGATAAAAAAAATAAAAATAAAATATATATATATATATATATATATATATGTTTTTATCAGTGCATCATATGTAACATATGGCACCGATGCACTATTTCATTATGGCGCACCGCAAACGTGTTGTTTCGCAAAAAAAACCATTTTAGAAACAAACCCTACATTCTTTTTGTTTTTTCCCTTTCTTCTCCCTCTTTCTGTGATTTCAGAATTAGGGCTTTTCAATTTATATTTATAGAGTTTTTATTGCTAAATATAAGCCTAATACATCCAACCCACGAGACGACCCGCATAGTCGGATCCAAATCCATGTCGGTCCTTACGTAAATTAAAAAAAAAAAAGAAGATTTTTTTTTTCGGTGCGCCCTGTGTACCTGAGCGTACCTGTGCGCTCTGTTATCCCAGTGCACCGCGAAAGTACTGTGATAAAAAAGTATAAAAACAAAATATTTTTTCTCAGTGCACCATTTGTAAAATATGCAATCAGTGCACTATTTCATTATGGCGTACCGAGAACGTTCTGCTTTGAAAAAAGAAAAATTTCAAAAAATACAAACCTTATATTCTTTTTGTTTCTGCCCTTTGTTCTCCTTCTTTTTGTGATAATTTCAGAATTAGGGTTTTTCAATTTATATTTACAGGGTTTGTATTGCTAGATATAGACCTAAGACATCCAACCAACAAGACGATTAGCATAGTCGGATCCTAATCCATGTGGACCCTTGCATGAATTTAAAAAAGCATATTTTTTTTATTAGTGCGCCTTGTGTAACATAGCGCGCCAGTGCTCTGTATTGTACAAATGCACTGCATAAGTAATGTGATAAAAAATTAATAAACAATTTTTTTTTATCGTTGTGCCATATGTAAAATATGGCACCGGTTTATGCTACAAAAATTAACACTGGATGATTATTATTATTTTATCATAGTTAATTGGTGTGGTGATTAACATGTAATGCACTGGTGCTTCTTGTTGACATAGAGCATCGTATGGTTTATTATACTATTTATGCAGTGCGTTTGGTAGACACCGACGCACCAGCGTCGGTGCGTACACCATGAATGGCACACCGGTTTCTTGAGATATTTTTTTACTTGAAAAGTTGACAATTTATTTATAAATATATTAATGAATGATATGGCACATGTTTTAGATTGATAAAGAAATGACTAACAAGATATCAAGTAACAAAAATATTGATAACACATCAAGAAAATCAAAAAAGACAAGTTTTTTGTAAATTCTTTACAAAAAATATTATTTTTGAACTATATGTAAGTTTAAGTCATATGTATTGTTTATTGTGTATCATGCACAGACACAAAATGATGAAGCTTGATAAGATTATTTTTGATCTAAGACCAGAAGAGCGCAAAAGCTTGATGGAAAAATTGCAAAATGATGAATTAGGTGAATGAAAAAATACTATCGATCCAATATGAGTTTCATTTTTTAGTTTTCATTAATAATATAATTAAAATTATTAGATAACATGTGTGAAACAATCTATTAATTCACATTTGTTTAATATTCTACAGGGACCAACAACTCAGAAAAGGAATGTTGTTCTAAGAAAAGAAAAAAAATAGAACATGCAAATGAAAATGAATTGCTCCTTAGCTCATCTGGAGTGGTGCTGGAGGTTAACGAAAGGAGGACAAACTTTTACAAAAGTTTGAGGGATATAGTAAAACGAATGTATAGACGGTCTTTCCACTTACAATACAAAAACCAATCCAATGATTCCAAGAACCAAATTTTATCTAAACTACAGGAAGAGTTTCGAGAGAATTGGTAAATGAGACATTTCAGACTTTTAATAGAAAAAATGTACAACAACAAAAAAGAAGGAATAAAAAAATAATATTCCTTTAGATGTTTGTCTAGAATTATTTATAAATATCACTTTTGTTATACTTACTTTTCATATATCAATATAAAAATTAAATAGTTTATTTTCATGTTACATTTTCAGGAAGATTATGAAAATCTCAAAAGATGAACGATCTGATAATCAGAAATATGCCAGTAGGAATGTCCAAAAAGGTGTACACGGAGATGGTCAAAGAAATGGACAAAATTGCATCGTAGGAGGAGCCATCTCAACAACAACGTGCTTCAAATGTAATATGTAATCATTGAATTTTTCGATCATTAGGTACAATAAATAAAAAATTTAGCATTAAATATTTATTTTCAAGTATTTTCGTGCAGAAAAGAAAAGAAAATGGAACCCATTCAGCACATAAAACAGGACTACAAGGAAGAAAATGATTGATATCTAAGTTTGTGAGTAATTTTTACTTCCTTATAACAACTAAACTAGATTTCATTTTTTTATTTTTTAAGTTGCTTTACAAAAATCATCATTGAATGTCTTCAAACAGGTGCTAACATACAAAGGAGAACCATCAGAGGAATTGATTGAAATTGGGTTAAATATGGGTTGTGAGTATATGTTGGCATATCAGAACTTAATTGTGGAATTTGTAAGCATCTATCGATCCTATTTTACTTAGCTCCGTCTATAATTAATAGAAAAAATAAGTCTTTTATATTAAATATATGATTTTTTATGGGGTATAAAACTTGCAGGAAACAAACTATGGCACTGCGCCAACAAATCAAATCTTGAAATATGACACACTACATGGTTTTGAAAGAATGTGTATAGTTTATGAGTCAATTTTTGCATTGGTGCGTCATTTCTTTTCGATTTACATTGATGTATATTATTTAATATTGCAATTTTCATTATTCTCACTAATGTATATAACACTCATTACAGTTTATTTTTATGTTTGTAGATGGAAGGTGAAGAAGAAGAAAACAATCAACACTGTGAACAAAACATTCCTGAAAATAATCCAAATCATGGAAGTAGCTCTAGCAGTGATAACAGTTCAAGAAAAGAATGATGATCACTATGTTTGGATATCAAAGCAAGGCTTTGTATTTTTTGAAATGTCTATGAAATCAAACTTTTTCTTTAATGTAATGGACATAGTGTCCCAATTGAAAGATAAAGGGATACCAATAACTGTCCCATTTTGTATGACAAAGAATGTCTTATATATATATATATATATATATATATATATATAATAAAAAATGTTTTGATTTATTCTATTGGGTTCTCCATTGTCGTTCTCAAATGTACTAATATAAATTTAATTCATATGAATATTGTTATAAGATATATATGTGTCAACTTTTGATGAATAATAGATTTTAAAAAACCACAATAATTATGATATGATATAAAAAATTAATCCAAACATCACATTCAAATAAATTAATAAAAATTTAAATAATATGAATATTATTATAATATGTGTCAATTTTTGATGAATAATGAATTTAAAACAATCACAATAATTACACTGTCACAGGTCGACGTTTCTAAAAAATACAAAATTAAAACTGGTGCGTGTATTCTTACAACGGTGCGCTTGTATTCTTAAGCGCATCAGTGCGTTTTTATGACCTATGGGCACTGCACAAATACCAAAACCAGTTAAAAATATCGAGGCGTTTGTGCGGTGCGGCATGCTGGTGCATTTATGTCTATATACGCACCGGTGCCATTTTACGACCTATGTGCGCCGCACCAATAACGATACCAATTATAAATCTCAGTGTGTTTATGTGATGCTATGCACCGGGGCGTTTTTGTGTCTATACGCACTAGTGCATTTGTACGACCTATAGGCACCACACGAATACAGATACCAATTATAAATCTCGGTGCATTTGTGTGATACTGCACACCGGGGGGTTTATGTGTCTATACGCACTAGTGCATTTGTATGACATATGGCCACTGCACGAATACTGATACCAATTATAAATCTCGATGCATTTGTGTGATACTATGCACTGGTGTGTTTCTATAAGTCTACGCATTGGCGCGTTGATACGACCTATGGGAACTGCTCAAATCCCAAGACCAATAAGAATGAATCCGTGCATTGTATCACCAACACTACGCCTGGTGCTATTTTATACCTTAATGCCCCGGTGCATTCTCCTTCGACCTCCCCGGGGCTCCGACTATAGGTACACACCGGTGCGTTAAATCCTAATTAGCGCACCGATGAAAAAACATCTGTAATTACCTCCAACCACCCATTTTTTTTAGTTGTGTTGAATTTCTGTTAAAAGCTCTGCCAAAACCTCCGTAACCATAAACAGATGTTGTAGAAAATGTTTTTTTGACAATTTTGGCGAATTTTATAACATTAAAAACCTCCTTTATAACCTCCGCCAGAGGGTATTTTCTTTGTAGTTCTATAAAGCAAGAAGGCTCTCTTCATATTTTTTATAATGTTTTGATATAATTACTACCCTTAAGTAAATGTCTCATGGTTTATGAAAATTTATTATTTTTTAATGAGATTTACAACAAACATTAATCATATGATTGATCATGATTGTAATTTGTGATATGAATGAGATATCTATTTAAAATTGAGTGTTCAACCATCATATAGATAGAAAAATATCCTATATGATACTCCTATATCCAGAGCTCCTCTAGCTCAAGCGCGCTTAACTGTGGATATTTTCCCCACAATCAAGCCCTCTTAGCTTGCTACCCCATTTGAAAAACCTTGCCTCATGAACCATTCAAGTAGAGCTCTCTTCACTCTTTTTGTATTTAAGTATGAGTGGTTTCCACAATGCATTATATTAGATATCATTTTTTGGATTCAACTGTGTTAAGTATGTCATTCATCTATGACCATTTCCATGAGAGGTAGACATAACTGACTAATTTCTCATGATTTTTAAATAGTCCACTTAGCACTCATTGCATTGGGTGATGCTCATAAGGGTGAAGAAGTGGGATTGAAACTAGAGTGAAATGAATTAGATAACATCAATCATCACTTCCGGGGGCTTGCACCAGGTAACCAGGACTTCCCTAGAGGTCACCCATCCTAGAACTCCTCTGACTCAAGCGTGCTTAACTGTGGAGTTTTTACCCACAATCAAGCTCACTTAACTTGCAACCCCGTTTGAAAAACCTTAGCAAGTATTGTGCCTCATGAACCCATTTAGGGAATTTTGAGGTCTAAAATGGGCCTCCTAAGGAAATAATAAAATAATAACTAAACCAATAAAATAATATTTATGAATTTTCAATTCACTTTTTGCACCAAAATCCATGTAACCATAGTTAAATTCAATTCAAAAGTTGTACCAAAATAAAATTAATAAAAAAATTGTATTGATGTGACTATAAATAAAAATGATTTTTTTAAAGAAAGAGTCATTATCATTGTACAACTAATGCATTTGTCCTTTGTACTTAAATAACTTAAAATAGAATATAAATACAAATTCTTAAATTCTTAATTATAGAATATACTATTAATTAAAATCTATATTATTTAAATTATATAATAACATGAAATTAATATACTATATAAAAAGAATATGATATAATCTAATATTTATTGAAAAGTGTGTAAATACATGAAGATTATGTAGGAATATACATTCATTCTTTCAAAAAATATGAATTGACAATAATAATATTTTATTCAAAAAGTGTGAAATTACATTATTATGAGTACTTTACTTTATGACTTTAAAAATACTTAGAGCACTACTATTGTTAACCATGAGTTTTATCCACTATTGAGAATGTGACAAGTAAGTACCTTTAACTCAAGCAATGCCACCTCAACCATTAGGGATGATGTCATCCCCTAAAATGTTATTGGTTCTCATAAAGTGAATTTTGATTGTAAATTTTCCTTAGGAGGCCCATTTTAGACTTCAAAATCCCCCTAATGATTCAAGTAGAGTTCCCTTGTTTCTGAAGTTTTACATTGTCACTTTAAATACTTTGAAATTACTCCAAAGAAAGTAAGTATGGCTCGAAATTATTGATTTTAATTTTTGTTCATTAATTTCAACATTTTAAAAACAAGAAAGACCATGCTTTATTTAAAATAATTTATTTTTTGAACTTGAACTTAGTTTACTCCTTTTAATTAAAATATAAGTATTTTGCACCTTTTAGTGATGGAGGAGTTGGATGAAAATAAACTCTTCAATGTAAAATAAAAATTATCCATTCAACTTTTATCATTAAATGGATCCAAAAGCTTATACACCACTTGTTCCAATATTCAAGGTTGCATATCCCTTGCCCAAAAAAATGAGCCCTTATATGATCTCTTCTTACCTTTATTCCTCACATATGCTCACATCTACATCAATAGGATGGAGGGAGTTGAATTGGACATTATCAATATATTTAAAATCATGTTTTTCTTATTTTCATTATTTTATATTTTTTTTAGAAATTTAGTAGTACAATTCTTGGTGAGATTGTTATTTTGAATGGATAAACTCAAAAGACTCTAGAGGAACAACTTAGTCCAAAAATTTCACATTTTGAATCCACCATTCCAACAAATTTTAGTTTGAATTGGGACAAAAACACATAAAAAAAAATAAAAATATGCCTCTGGAAAAAAAAAATATGAAACATTTCGACTAAACTTTTATGAAAATTGTCCTCAAATCCCAAACTTAGTAAATGTAAATCACCATGAATGTGACACTTGGACCAAAATACTTGAAATGTAACAACAATATCATTTAGATCCATAAATACATAAACTACAATGGCATTCTTATTAGCAAAAAATGTGCACCTGCTACCATGTTTCCATCACTATTACGTTAGTAAATACAAAGCGCAATATGTTTGTGACACAAGCAGATTCAAAGTAACATATCTCGACTATTGATTTGTTTATAAATTCTACCATTAAAATAATTGATATAATATTGATTATTAATGAAAATGATTTTATTAATATATAATATAGTTAATAAATATTCAAAGTATAATATATTCAAAATTTCTTCTGGATTGGTTTAATAGAAGAGCTTATTTAAGGGTCCTTTATTTAGAATCGCGGAAAAGGAAAATTTACTAGCTATAGGAGCAATATGATCATGTGTAAGTTCTTCAAACATTTAGGGAAAATAATACCATGGTGGATATGTTATCCAATGAATATTTGATATTAGATGTTGGGTTAGTTTCATAAGTTTTTAATGGTAATGTGTAATCTATTTTTTCTTTTAATATGTTTGATCCTATTTAAATAGGATTTAGTTAAGTTTCAGGATATATTTAAGGTCTAAGATAAATCTAGGATTTATTCTCAGTCTAGTTTTTAAAGCTATCAAGTTTTTATGTAGTGAAAGGAATGTACTTATATTTAAAAAAGCACGTTTTTTCCTTTTGAAAAAAAAAACTTAGTTAAGAAATATAATGCTCAATATTTTAAATTTTTATGTTTTGGTTCTTTTCTAAATATATTTTTGGGTAATTATACCTGTCTTAGAATTACAAGTTTGAGTTCTATAATATGTACAATTTGACTACTCCAATGAATTTTCAAGGCGTTAAATCCATTTATAAATTCAAAATACATTTTAAATAACTTAAATAAAATATCTTGCACAAAATTGTATCACCAAGTTTTACTCAAAAAAATAAAATAGTTCCAGAAGACACTTGTTCTCTAAATTTGAAACACCCACCACTCCCCATATTCTTTTTGATGCATTCATATCTTCTCCTATCGAAAAGCAAGCCATATCTAAGAATAATTTCTAGTACTCTTGGTTGAGTGAACTATAACTAATTTTCAACATTTCTGGTATATCAACGGTGGTATCTTGTGAATTATTTCAATAGTTCATTCCAATATGTGTCATCTCTTCGAAAAAGAAGAGGCCCAGTCACTTTCAATAACAAGGGAAATTGATCACAAACACTTACAAATTGTTCCACCAAATATAGAAATCTTCTTTTTGGATGTGGCCGATTGAAGGCATAAGAGCAGAACAACTCGTCTGAGTGTGCTCTATTCATCTCTATGAGCTTATAAATTGTTGAATCTGCTATTTATGAACATAGGAGGGTATGCTTGTCCTGACAGGTAACTAATATCAAGTTATTGGAACTAAGAACATCCCTAATTGGTAATAATGCATCCAAATGATCAACCTTCTCTACATTATCTCAAACTATCATTGCATTACAGCAAGTGAGGCCACGTTTAAGGATTATCACACCTTGGTCCACAATATCAATTGTAATATCCCTGTGTGTCAAGTCCTTAATGAGCTTCATTTTCAAATCAACTAGAGATTTTCTAGCTGCAGCTTAACTAACATCAGATAAAAAAAAAGATCCATCATACTCAGAGCTCCTACGGTTGAAGATCTGTTTCACCAAAGTGGTTTTCTCAATACCATAAACACCTACAATTCCCACAACCCTGGCCTAAACGTCATGCTCCTGCCCCTGCTGTGAGAGCAATGTATTTTCAAACTCTTGTAGCTTATCATCCAAACCAATTATATAGTTAGCCACAAACAACAATGTTTTTGGAACCTTTTTCAATACGTTTCGCACAACTTCGTCCAGATGGTATTAAAGGTTGTATAACTTCGTCCAGATGGTATTAGAGATTGTATATCATATTTAGAGGAAGAGAGATTGGTAGAAGTTATAGAGTTAGTTAGATGGTTAGTTTAAATGAAAGAGGTGGTAGATGAATGGCCTAAAACATTTCAATTGTCTAACATTTGATTTGATAGTGTAGAAAGGTACACCATGGCAACTAGGAAAATAATTTTCAAAGAAAAATACTTTACAGTGTAATTACATAAAATCCAATACCATTCTTGTCAACCAAAACGTACACTAGATGCCATATGATGACAACTCACTATTTTTTTTTTTGGAAAATACAATGCCAAGTATGTTGAGACAAAAGAAGATTCAAATTCATAATTTATTTAGTATCGATTATTATTGAGAAATATTTTATTAACATATAACATGGTTAACAAATATAAGCAACCTCTTGAGCTTTTATCATCTACTGCAAATACTAATATACTAGTTATATATATCATATCATTATTTAGTTGTGACACAACGTAACAGCTTCACATGGTGGTGCATTGGAACCATACTTAATCGCTCAACACCCGCAAGTTGTTAGCCTCGTTAACTTAATATGTAGTATTGTGTCAGTCTAATACTTGAGTCTATACTAGTAGCAATGGATAACATTAGTTGTTAACTTGTCCATGTTTTACGATTTTGGTCTACCACCTTCCAATGAAACAAATCATCGTAAAAGGCACTAGCTTGTTGACCACAATTAAAGTATCCCGAAGTGTCAGAGTCACACAATCGAAGTCGTAACCATTATGCATTGAATTTTCGAATAATTGATATATATATATATATATTATTTATTTTTTTTGCCCGTCCGGATTTAAAAATGAGTTGGTTAATCATAATTTTAAATTTTATTGGAAATGAGATTACTTGCTTTTAAAATAAGTTCGCGATATATATTAATCTTATATGTTACCATAGAAGTATTAATAGTTGTTTAATCCATATTCATATTAAATATAATGACTTTAGTTTTAAAAAATGGCTGGAAAGAGTGTAGATTAGAAAAATTAGAAAGAGTATAACGTTTAATAATTTCCCCTTTTCAATAATTTTATAAAATTGTGATTTCAGTTAACTATGAAATTCAAAAGATTAAAAAAATATATATTGAAATAATAGAGTACTTAACTTTCTTTTTCCTACTATTTGAATTATTATATAACTGATATAATGTTAAAAAAAAAAAATCATTTTAGATATTCTTGATAAATTTTTAAATGTTAACCATAAACCCAAAATATCTTAAAGGCATTTATATCTGCATGCTATATCATGGAGTGACATGAACATGATAAAAAAAAGGGTGAGTCTATGATGTGCATCGTGTTGTGATTTTTTTTTTTTTTTTTGGAATAAGGGTGTGTGAAAAATTTCTACATAGAGAGTGTTTTTGGATAAGAGAGAATCTCGACTAATGGTTTATTGAATTAATTATGTTGTAAGATGTTCTTATTTGAAAACAACTCCCCTAGGTGTCACTGTGTCAATGTCTGAGCCATTGGATCAAATGTTAGATGATTGAAATGTTTTAGGCCATTAGATTCACAAATAAAAGTTATATATATGTATTTTATAATGTTAGTTTTTTTTAATAAGTGGTTGAATTTACGTTTTGGTGAATTTGTCAAATTACACAAAAATAAAAATAAAAGTAAATAAAATCAAAAGATTGACATATTGTAATGAAAATTTTAACTAGGTCAAATACGAAAAAAAAAAATACTAAACTATAAAAACAACTCATGGTATTCATGTGGAATGGCCTAACTCTGGATCTACCAAGAGCCAAGAGGGATCAAATGTCTTGATATGCAAACTTCAATGATCCCTCTCATCAATAATATAGATCTAAACTAATTATTTAATAAAATTATTTACTAAAATATAAAAACAACCCATGGTATTGAATCATGGTATTCATGTGGAATGTGGTTTATCTAAAGGGAGAAATTAAGATGGCCTAGCTCTGGATCTACCAAGAGTCAAGAGGGATCAAATGTCTTGATATGCAAACCTCATTTATCAAACTAATTATTTAATAAAATTAACTTTAAATGTTTATAACCATTATTATTTTAAAATTTCACTTAATAAAATGTATCTAAATTTTCATACATCCAAATATACATAGTTTTTCTTGTTCTATATTTTTTTTGTTACAACTATTTTATTATTCCAAAAATACATGGTTTTTTTTGTTATATATTATTTATGTTACAATTGTTTTATTATTCATGAGTAGTATTTCTTATTATATAAAAAATTAAATTAATAATGAAATTTTTTAAAATATGTGATATTTTTAAATTTCCAAATTATTTCACACGACATGATTTATCTTGAGCAATAATGATGAATGTTCATAATTCACATTTCTTAAATAACACTAAATTCACTTTTAATTACTTAATTGTAATAGTTTATAACTACATAACAGTCTGTAACTACAGACATACTCTTTCTTCCGTTAAAAACAAACTATATACATATATTTAATTACCTAATTTTAGCTAAAAAATATTACATGTTTTTTACTTTATAATCATAAACAATTTTCATATTATAGGATGTCAAAATTACTGAACTTTTTATTCTGAAATTTTAAACAATGTTTCCCACTACATAATTTTAGATTTTATAATTTTATTTATTTATTTTTTAATTCCAAACAAAACTTACAAAAGGAAAAGCCCACTTATTCCTTATTGTAGATTATAGTTTTACAGAATTGACACTATGATTAACAATACAGTAAGTTGAGACAACCTTAAGGGGTTTTTTTGTACAATTTTTATCATAACCTTTCCCTCCATCCAATATATAATGTAGAGTCTTCTAAAGAGAGTGTATATTTTAGTTTATAACTTGATCCACAATCAAAGAAAATGGCTAGGGATTTCTAAATTTATTAGTTTATAACTTGATCCATAATAAAAGAAAATGGCTAGGGATGTCACAAGTTATCATTTGCACAATGATGTATTGATGTTCTTAGTTGAAATGGATCCTATTAGATGCATGGTGGCTAGAGACACTAAAAAATTCAAAAAAGATATATGTTATGTGACGAAGCCTCAGCCTCGTTCCGCACAGGTTAATACAGTTCGGATCAAATGTGAATATTGAAATGTGATATTTGTTAAACTTGTCAGCTCAACATTTATGTTCCATACGATTTCAACGTAACGTAATACAACAAAATTTAATGAAATTTTGGCCCGGCGTACATGTGTGTCATTGGCTATTCGACAGCTCACCTTCCGTAGTTACGACCTTATCCTCGAGATTTGGTTACACTAATTCACTCTGACTTGCGCGCCTTTTCCCACTCTTGTCACAACTCTTCGACAATGCTGTTGTTTCTTTGTCAATTTCTCAGTTTATCTGAACGAAGGGTTTCTTTCCGACCTTAACAAGTTCTTCAGCACCGCAAGGTTTTTCTGTGCTCCGACACATTTTCTGGTTGAGGAAAATGGGGGTTCTGTTGTCATTGCGAGGTTTCCTGTTACTGCTGAGTCCTTTCGAGTTCTATAGAAATGTTCATCACCAGCTTGTTTGGTAAATTTTCGTCGAGGTTTTCTTTTTGTTCCAATTTATTTCGCAACTGTTAATCTTTTTTTTTTGCTTCTGTGTTTCAATGGCTGATGCTGTTACTCTCCTTCCCAGGTTTCCACCGACCAATGCTCCTGTGGCAGTTTACAAACTAAAAGAAAACACAGGTACACTATCTTTTCCCTGTTTCACCCTATTCTCCATCTGTTTGAAATTATAATCATCCGGCTCCTTTGTGAGAAGGTTTCTCTGATTTGCAAAATGGTCACTTGGCTCTGTTTTACCCAGGCTCTCTGGTAAATCCGACTCTGCTTCGCTGGTTCAATTTATAAGTTTTCTTTTTCACTCAATATCACATAGCAAGGCTAAATTTTCTGTAGTGGCTAACAAGCACATGTCTGTAGGTGTATGTAGGACTCTGTCCCAGTTCCAAATTCGTCCGCCTTTTCCTCCAGCTACAAACCCTACGGGTAGGGTAAACTCCTCTTGTGCGCTATAGGTTAGGGTTTATACATTTGTTTTCACGTCAACCCCTATTGGCTGTCAAACTCTGTTGAAAATTGTAGACGAAATGTAATTTCCCTTTTGGCTTTGCTTTTACACTGTGGTTGGTTACGTCCAGTTTCGAACTCTCGTCCGGTGTTTAAGTCCGAATAACCGGTTTCGCTTCGGCGTAATTTGCAATTGTTTGTAACAGAACTGTGTAGGAACTAATGTTATGTCCCAACTCGATTTCGTTGGTAATTTCTCCAGAATTGTAGCAGTCTTTTAAATGAAAATTTTCAGACGTTCATCTTCAGAACTTTAATAGTCTTTTGAATGAATATTTCAGAAATTTAATTGGTAATAAAAGAATTTTCAATTGTTTCGTGCATGCGTACCCTTACTTGAATATTGTCTTGAATACTGGTTGTTAAATTATGTAATCTTACGCTTCGTTTGTGCCATCCCACGCACTATTCGCGTAACCTTTTCTCAACGACTCCAAAGGTTTCTCTTCTCTCCTGGACACAGTGTGTCCTCTCCTGGTTTTCTGCTCACACTTCATTGTAATTCTATTTGCATTTGTCAAAACAAAACGCTATGTATATGATAGTAGGAAATAAGAAAAGTAGAAGTTCAAAAGTACAATAACAATTTGCTGAAAGAAAAATGATTTTTGGTTGCAGAAAGGTTTTCCAATTTCTGTCTTTTTATTCACGTCTCTCTGATGTGTAACAAACCCCCACAGTGTATTTGTCTTTGCTATTTATAATGCTGTAGTGTTAATTCCGTTATTACTCTTTCGGTTGAAACTAGCAACCACTCCCTAATTATAATTTCAAGCTACATAAAACTCAAACTAAATCTATAAAACAATTTATTTTCCTATTCTACTGTTCTTTCTGAGAAATAAAATAATTATCGAAATCAAATAATAGGTCCAGTAACCTTTTCACAGTCAACTGTAACCGTGAGACAAAACAAACCCTTCTCCTGTCTATTCCGGGTCCGATGCTCCTGCATCATTATGACATCCATATTGTCTACAACATCCAAATTTCCCACCTTATACAACAATTTCTAACAATAACCACTCAATTTACTCTCCAATTTTTGAAACCCCCACCCATGTTGGGGAGATCACACTGTAAAATCTAATGTTCCTCTGGTTTTTTTAAGGGGTTCATAAACAAAAAAGACAACAAAAAAGTCAATATTGTGGTATTATAACTGATTTTTGAATCATTGTGACAAACAAAACATAACATTAGCTCACATAGTATATATAATGCTATAAGGATCTAAGATGATAACAAATTTTGAATCATGATAACTAGGTGAAAACCAAAACTAAGTTGTAGCCACAAGCAAAAAATCTCAACAACTCACATAATATATCCAAGGTTGCAATGAACCCCATACATTGTGATGGACCTCATGGGAATTTTATTGCACATATAACACCACCCTAATAATTCTGTACTCTTGATCAATTTAGAATAACCTAGGATATGTAAAATAATTTAATAAGATAAACAAAATAGACAACAAAAAAGTCAATATTTTGGTATAATAACTGATTTTTGAATCATTGTGACAAACAAAACATCACATTAGATCACATAATATATATAATGCTATAAGGATCTAAGATGATAACAAAGTTTTGAATCATGATAAATAGGTGAAAACCAAAACTAAGTTGTAGCCACAAGCAAAATATCACAACAATTCACAGAATATATCCAAGGTTGCAATGAACCCCATACATTTTGATGGACCTCATGGGAATTTAGTGCACATAGAACACCACCCTAATAATTCTATACTCTTGATCAATTTAGAATAACCTAGGATGTGTAAAATATTTTAATAAGAAACTAGATTTGTAATTATGAAATATAAAACTATAACCTAAATTTGTGGATTTACTTTGTATTTTTTTCTTATGTATATATAGAAAGAATAAACCAAGTTTGGAGTCAAGAAAATGAACCATAACATAAAGAACAACATCTCCTTCCAAAATTGTCTCCATATTAAAATGACATTCACTTACTTGTATACCAAGACTATTGTTCTTCATATACAATTTCTGATAAACATGCAATTGGCTCTAAGATATGTAGATGAGCTTGAAGTAAACTCTATTTTTGCTAATAAAAAATCTCTTTATTTAAATCTATGCTAGATAGATTGTACTTGAATGTATTTAAAATATCTTATTTGACTTATGTGCCAGATTATTAATCACCAAAGGATTTTCACCCCCAATTTCCTATTTCCATATCTATAACAAAATTTGTATATATGTGAACATATTGTGTTGGTTTACATATATGTTTTCACCCCCAATTACCTATTTCAAAATCTAGAAAATTTATTTTTGGTTGATAACTCTTATCATCAATATCTTTGAAACCTCCACGAATTGCTTCCATGGAAGAAAATTTTTCCTTTCATTCCTTCACGATGACTTGTTCTCTGCAACATCTTATTTTTTCTAGGTTACTCTTTCCTATGATATTTCCTTCTTATTTCTTATAGGCTACACTTTCCTATGCTATTGCCTTCTTATTTATTATAGGATACTCTTTCCTATGCTATTGCCTTATGACGTTTCTTTTGCAACATATGGTGCAATTGCTAGTTATATCTTTAATCAAGTTTTCAATCTTGTTTGAGGGTTATAAGTTTGAGCAAAGGTATTGATTAAGATCTCAAACTAAATTTAGGTCTTGAGTTTAATTAAGCTCATCAAATTGGATAGAAGAATCCCATAAGATGTGGATAGCTATTTTTTTTTAACTAATTCTTTTCTCAACTAAATAACACACCAAAATTGCTGATATATATTTTATATACACATAGAACATATGTGGCATACCAAACCATCACTTAGCTACCACATAACCATTACCATGTCCAACCATGTCCATAGAGAAGTATATTTTTTTCCCTTAATAACTTTGAAAATGAATCAGCCAATAGTTGATATAGTGTTATTTTTAACCATGTATATATACACATAAGTGTTGTCAAAATTTTCAAAAATTTGGTAGCACTTATAGAATTGAGAATAATCAATCAATACATGGCTGAAAATAAAAATGATAGCATATGTTGTAACACACCCAATTCTACCTTTGTAAAATGTTGAGGATATGAGGTACTTCGCGATATCATAATATTTCCACATATATACTCTAATACCCACTTACACCATTAAATTCAAGAGAAGAAAAATAAGGCAAAAACACTTATTTTTCATAAATTAAACACCAATTAGGTACATGCAAAGGACATTCCACAGAACCATATGATTTCTATCATATGTAACTTTTCTATAATAGGACCACCCACTACGATTATACTGTGCATCCATAAAGGAAAGTATGCTTCCAATTCACTAGTTGTAGAAATAGCTTGAAATTTGTAGTTGCTAATGAATTCATACTAAAAACAATATACATAAATTTATTTCACTCAAAATGTAGAAAGGAAAAATTACAATAGAAACACATGCAATAACATGCAATCATTAAATCACAATGAGCACGATATTTTTACCAGGTAAGCCAACTAGGAAAAACCCATGCTCTGTTCTGTATTAAATCACATGAGAATATGGATCTATTAAAATGAATGCTTCAATCCTTGAATCTATGCATGCACTGAAATAATGATCTCCACTTTCTCTTCCTACTCTGACCAACACTTAGCCAAAATAGGCCTCAACCTCCCTCCTATTTTCTTGTGCTATCCTTGAGGAAATTAGCTCCTCAAAAATACCAGAAATCCCTATTTCTTTGTGTAAAACGTAAAATAATTGATCAACTGCTCAAATTCAATACCTATACACTCAACCATTATAGAATTGACACTTTCAATATGCCTTTTCATCCACTTCAACTAGGAAATTTGAATTCCATGAATGAATAGGAACATTTTTAGTAAATTGATTAGTTAACTAAGAGATTAGTGAGCTAACAAAAATCACTACTACTCAATTTAACTGCTACTGACTCTATTCATGACTAGAGCTCAAATAATCGAGTTTAGCTAAAATTAACTCCATTAGATTGCTATATTTTAGCAATCAACTCATGCGAAACTCTACTTATATCCTACAAACTTGAGTTGAATGATTTAACTGAGTGATTTGGCCATCTCAATCCTGCTAAATACAACTCAAGTCCTCTCGTTGATGTGGAAATTTAAATTTCTCCATTTGACTAAGCCACAAGTCAAATGAAACCTTTTCTTGCTACAATTTAACCCTCCCTCTTTGCAAGAAAAGGATTCTTAACCACCCCAATCCTGCTCTTATGGAACTCGAACTTGCCTCTTGAAAAACATTTTGTCAAAATGTCTGCATCTTGCTCCTTTGTAGGAATGTACTGTAGCATGATGATCCTCTTCTATAGAAAATCCCTCAGGTGATGGTTGTAGATGTCTATATGCTTGGACCTATCATGAAACACTAGATTTCAAAAGTTAGATACAACTATTATTTTCACAATGGATCAATGTAGGCTCCATCCCCTAATTGAAGAGACTAACGAGGATATTCCTCATCCAAATAACCTCGCATTTTTCTTGACTAGGATCCATATACTTGACTTCTTGTGAGCTGATTTCTACATAACTCTATTTCCTGTTGTAATAAGAAACTGGTACTGACCCAACACTAAAGATAACACCTAATGTGCTCTTAATGTCTATGGAATCCCTGCCCAATCAACATCTGTGAAGTCTTGGAGCTTTAATCCATTTGTCTTCCTGTGCCATAAACCAAAATCTATTGCCTCTGAAGTATCTAAGAAAATGTTTTATTTCTTTCCAGTGAAGATTGTTAGGCTCCACCAAAAAATGACTAAGTTTATTAATTGCAAAATAAATATCAGGCGTTGTGTCAATAAGTATGTCAAGGACCCAACCCATGGGGTGGCAGCTTGTTGGTGATTGAGTGTTCTGTTAAGGAACTTGTTTGTAAAGGTCACCGGTTCAAACCCCGTGGGTGCCCGTCAGGCGTAAGCCTGTGAAAATTGTTGTGTATTGTTAGCGAGGGATGATCCTAGCTAGGAGGGTTTTCATTGGTAGCAGCGCGATGTGATATTGTGTGGTAGATATGATTATATGATTCTCGTTACCAGTTTCCCTCCTGATATAAAAAAAAGGTACATCAAGGACCCCACCAAATGTTTGTAGATAGTGACATCTACTACCTCTCCTATAGAAGCATCCTCTTTCCTTAAGTTAGTAGCTAGAGGAGTTTCCATGGGCTTGCAATCTTGCATATGGAATCTCTAAAGGATTTCAAAGTTGTACTTCCATTGACCAACAAATATCTCTTCATATCCCTGCCACACCTCCAAGCTAAGGAAGTAATGCATCAAACCCATGTCCTCCATCTTGAGCTCTCTTGCAAGATCCTCCTTGCAAGACTGGATCAACCTCTCATCTCCTTCCAGTATCAAATCATCTACATATAGGAATAAGATGAGAAAATGATCTAGGAGGATCGTACAAGTCCAAGTACAAGTGGCTTAAGTGCAAAGGATGAAAAATGAAAGTGTCGGAAATGTGGTAAAATTAGTGCCAAGTTGAAGATCTCATCTTTCTAATTCCAACGACGTAGACGACACTCAATTCAGAGTATGTATGGAGGAATTAGAAGCAGTAAAATTTTGAGGGTTGAGTTGATGATGTGGCAGCTTAAAGAGGCAACAAAATTGTAAAAACTTGGCCACTAGATTCTAGCAAACTCCGACCAGATTCCAAGTGAAATTGTGGGTCCCTTAATTTGACACCTTCGGTTAAATTCTGGAAGTTTCAAAAATGATGGGTTGTTTTAGAAAATAAAATAAAAATAAAAAAATAAAAATGATAAGGTGGGTCCTGACTCCCACCCTACTCCAACCATGTAATGAATTTATATTAAAATAATGGGGGGTCGGTGGCCATGACCCCGCCGCCAAATTCTATGGAAACTGTCACCATAAAAGGGCAGGGCCAATGATCGTGACCCCATGACCCCAACCCATACTCCACGTAATGTAACGGAGCCGACAGAGTTAAGGGGCAGGCCGTCCAATGTGGGCCCGACCCCCATAACGTACCCCACTTTCCATTAACTCTATGTGTTGGGATTTTAAAAAAGGAAAAGCATGGGTATTAAAAAAAAATTCAACTGTAATATCCCGTTTCGGGGATATCTCTGAAACACGGCAAAACTCCGACCAGAGATAGACTGGGAGGGCATTTATCGGATATGTCGCCTCTAAATAGGACGAGATCCGGAGGCTACTTGGCCCTATCCAGACTCTGTCTAGGAGCGAAAATGAACACACCAAGTGGTATAGAACTAGAATGCTCAAAAATAATAATAGACATACAATAGAAAGAGTACATGGCAACCACGGCAACAACGACAACTACGAAAACTCATCCAAAAAACATATAGAAGAAATGCTGAGCCATTTTATTAATCTGAGAAATGTAATGGAGTACAATAAGCTAATATTGCACAAGGAAAGTGAGACCCTCAGGGAATACCGAAAATGGCTACTCTAGGAACTGCGTCTTAGTTGCTGGAAACTGCTGTGTAGCTGCAACTGCTGGAATGGACAGAAAACTAGGGGCTGATCCCCTTGCCAGAATGAGCTGAAAATCGGCAAACCTCCTCTCCTCAACAACCCGAACAAGATCCGCAAACCATTCCAAGAATGGCCAACCCCCGAAAACACTAGAAACTGCCTCCCCAGTGAATTATGTTGGCCTCCAAGGGACAACGCAGTAGCTGGATAGAAACAGCTGAAATACTGCCAAAAACTCTGCCAAAAACCTCCGATGGGAAAAGGCTGACCCTCTGCTCGAAATCCCGGCGAAATCTTCTACAGAAACACCAATTCGGAGCTCCTCCACAATGGACTGCTCCTCTCTCCCAGGGATTGCATAGTCTCTATCAGCTCTAGCTCCTCAACAAACCCAAACAATAAAAAGACTCACAAAATGCAAGAAAACAAACCTTGCCCGAGCAGGCACTCGAAGTCCCCCGGGGCTAAGGGTGAGATCTCCACACATAGACACTCGGTGCACTAAATAGTGCTGCAGACAGGCTAAACAACCAGCGTGCTAAAGAAGACCAAAGTCTCACTCCAAAATCAACAAATCCAGAATGATCCAAATGAGGAGGCTCCTCCATCTTTTATAGCATTAGTTTCCCTCCAAAAACCGTCGTAACATTTTCTCTCCTCCACATCCTCATCCTTATCTGCACAGAAGCTTCTAGAGTGCATGTAGGTCCCCTTCTCTACGTGGTGTGTGGCCCCCCCTTGACCCCCCTTGAGTCACAACGTTGTGCTACTAGGTGGATGTCTTATTCTACTAAAGTGAGTTAGACCCTCTTTACTCACTTTTTATTTATCTACAAACCATATACGGAAAAGCTATACAAAGTCAAATATTCCAATTAGCTGTCGCTAATTAGGAATATTACAGTCCCCCCCCCAGAAAAATGTTGCTTGCCCTCAAGCAACTGAAGTGATGGATGTTGCAAAATCGTCTCGTTCTCCCAAGTGGCATCCTCATCCGGAAAAAATTGCTTGTCCTCAAGCAATGCCTGACGAAGCCTCCTCTCTAGCTGATGCTCCCCACTGACACTACAAAATGTGCCTGGGTCCCAGATGTGCCACTAATTCTTCCTTGTCTTCTGCATCATCCTGATATGAAGGAATCTCTCAATGCCAGGATCCCATACTGATCTCTCACGATACCAGCCAACCAAAAATCCTCTCGGATCCCATCGCCACCTTGGCCAATAATCGCCCAAGTCCCATGGTTCGAACTGTGCACTGCCTCTAGCTATGAGTGATGCTCTAAGAGGCGAAGACCATGACCCATGATGCGCTGTATCTGTGGCTGTGTAAGCTGTCCCATTAGCTGTGTACCTACTCATCACCTCTCTCCAATCCAAGTCCTGACTTAATCCCACGCTGATCCTGCTCTGCTGAAATCGAGATGGAGTGCTGAAGAAATGATGACCTGTGCCCCCTTGCTAGCTGGAATTTGTAACATCTGCTATGTCCAAGGGCCCTTGCTCTGCTATGCTCCCTACGAAGAATACCGTACCATCAAGAGGGTACCAACTTATGATCTCCCGCCAGTCCATCCTGGAAGAAGAATTCGATGTAGCAACAACAACGGCATATGGAACACGCCTGGAGTGTTACTGCCAGCCCGTAATCAACTCCCACTGCTCTACCCTATCTGCCAATGAAATCTACCTGTATAAGGAAGCCCCTCTCTCTATAATGGGCCAAAGTGGGCAAGATATGCTGCAAGCTCCATCGATGTACTCCTGGAGAGTGCTACCCGCTAAAAACACTACAGCTCTGCTGACTGCGAGTACATCTATCTGCGCCTCATCCCTGTGTCGACCCACAGATGGATGCTCCACCATATCCAACAGCTCTTGCTGTCTACTAGCCCCCTGCAGAACAATCTCAATAACCTCCAACACCTCCAGAGGATATGGATCTACAACTGCTGTCACCATACTCGATGTCAGGGCATCTGACTGCCCCACCTCAATGGCTGACCCCAATGTTAGCCACATATCCCTCATCGACTCAATGTGGGCACCCATCTGGCTCTCCCCCAAAGGAATATCATGCCTGATGTGAATAGTGTCCTCCTCTGTCGACTCGGGCTCCATCACCTGCTGCTCTAGCTGAATCGTCACAAGTGACTCTTCACCCAGAGTATCTCCCGCAGAGTCCCGTGACTGCTCATCCTGGACACTGGAATGTAGCTCCAGTCTACTATCACCATCTCTGCATGACTGCTCTCGCTCCCCAAAAGCGTCCTCAACTGATCCTATGGGCTCATATGAAAAAGAGTCCTCACCCTGGCATACATAAGGAATGCCCTCCTGTTCTACCTCCGCCATCTCATCTACATTGAATATGCCATCCACCGTCTCGATAAAGTGTCGATACAGTGTCTGGAGACTAGATACATACTGGGATGCTACCTCTGCTGTACCTAGTATCCTCTGCTCATGCATGATCTTGAGATGCTCTGAGGGAAAGATGACGCATGTCTCCCTCATGACCTGCTCCCCAAGCGTAGGCTCAGCGATGACTGATGTGCCACCCCCGCAGAGGATCATCTCATCCCCTAACCTATGGTTGTCAGCTAGTGCCTCGACCCAGTGCCACTGCTGAGAAGTCTCTCCCCTAGTGTGCTAAGTGCCATCCAAATATCTTGGGTGAGCCTTGCGTACCCCGCTGCTCATGCCCAAGGTGCCACAGGACAACAACAAAATCGACGGTCTCTATGGGTGATGTAGAAGAGGGTCAGGTGCGTGAGTCCCCACAGATACCATCAAGTATCACTCATCTGTCTCCCCATCGATCCTGGGTGAAATACCCTCAAAGGTAAGCCTAGTGTCCCTGTCCGTGAGTCTCCCTGGAGGCAATGCTCTAAGACCCTGCTGTGCAGCACCATATGCCCTCGCATACCACCGATCATCCATGTACTCCTCGACATGCCACTGCACACTGAGGCATACCCCTGTATACTGCTAGATACCCCATGCTACTGTTGTACCACCCTGTATCGTCTCGTGCCCTGACTGTGTCCAGGCATCGGTCACTCTTCGTATGCTCTCAATGTGATGTAGGACACTCCTACTCCACAATGCAGTCCCACACACTACAGTACACCACCATGCAACTCCATGTCCACCGGTAATCCACTGCTCAATGCTATAGGCTCCCACACATCCTTGGATGTGATGACCTAGAGCTATGCCTCTACATGTCAGACTATGCCCAATCGGTGTCATCGTCTCCACCGTCGCATCACTATACCCACCGACGAATGGATCATCACTCCAAATCCTCCTCGAGGGGTCCGAGAAGTGAATCTTCCTATGTGTCAGTAGTGTTACCACCACTGCTTGGCTTCGCTGCGTCTTCTGTGCTCCACACAAAGGTGAAGAATCCTTAGCCCCATACAAGGTGCCATCTGGTGGCCTGCCAATGCCACCTCCTCCGACAAGCTCCTGCCAAGGTATGTTGACCACCCCGTGATCCCGTGTATGAGTGTCATACCAAGACAACCTAGGGAGTCTTCCCATAAACTGGTTGGCCACTAGAGCTGACCGAAACTCCCCTAGCAGATGTGCATGCCCTACTGCTAGGCAAAATGTACCCTCCAAGACATAGTCAATCGACCTACCTAGGAAACGACAGGTAGTCCCACCTAGATCCCAATGCCAATCTGGGGTTCCTGTATTCCCTGCACCTGGGAACTCCTGTTGAACTACACTTGGGTCCACCACCATTTCCATAACCCACTCCACCGGGTACCAACTCAAAATCTCTCGCCATCCAACCTTGACAAGTGGATGATGTACCTTGTGTAACTCTGATCATCTCATACTACTATCCAAGTCAACATATGAGATCTGACTAGGTGGCTCCGCCTTTCTCTCTCCAATGGGAAGAGGTGACCCAACAATGCTGCTAGTCTCGTCCATGCATGCGTGAAGGGGAATGATCTGACGCTCCAACATGCCCTCTAGTTGTATCATCAGGGAATCCAGTCGTTCCCCAATGCGGGCCAACTTGGCCGCTGACTTGGCACAAGCCATTCTCATGCCCTCCAGCTCCTTTTCCTGCAACAAAATGGTCTCCTGTACTAATGTGGCCTTCCATTTCAAAACTAGAAGGTCTGCCCAAAGCCGATGATACCACTGTCTGCAACCATCATCCAATACCTTCGTATCTCCTAGTGCCTCATTGAATGTGGATACATCTCCTGTCACCTCACCCATCTGTCATGTGCTGCTACCACCCGAAGACTCAGACACGACTCTGGTCATCACCTCAATGGATGGCTCTACTGGGGTAGGCTCTACCTTCTCCACTACGATATCAATCGACACGGTCAAGGAGGTCTCTAATGAGGGTGAGTCCTCTATCACACTAGGTGTATCCTCGAACTCCCTGCAATCCTGTGTGCCCTCATCCTCCAAGTGTGAGGTAACCATTTTTATGGTTTCCCTCTTCGATACTCGGTCAAGCTAGAAAGAGGTATCCAACTTCTCCACCCAAGCTTTTTCCGAGCGCTTGGATGACCCGTCAAATGTCGGTAAATGGAATCTTCCCACTGTGTGCCGTAATCCCCCGTCATGTGGGTGCCTGTTCTTGCTGTGGAAGTTGCGGGGTCTGCTATCCCGCTAGAGCTGAAAAAAATCTCTGAATGGAAGGGCATCCCTGAACTCCTGTCCATATGCCTAATACTCGATGAAATAATCACCCATGTGGCCAGGCTTTGGCTCCTGCTGTGCTCTTGCCCCTGTGTATGCACCCAGAAAAGTGGGCATAGTGGAACGTGTGGGTGTATGTGATGCCATATGCTGAGTGGCATGATGCACCGGTAAATGGTGGGATGTGCCTGCTCCCTCGCCAATCTGGAAACCCCTTGGGGTTTCACGCTGTCTAGACTCCACAGTGGTGAATTTCTGGCCCATCACCTCAATCTGTCGGGCTAAATCCTGCACCGACTTGAGGAGTGCCTTTCCAAACTGTTTGGCCTCTGTGTCATCGGCCATCAGCGCTTTCTGCTTCAAATCTACTACAAGCTCTACCTCCTCTGCGTCCTTCTCAGGCTCTCTCTCCTGATCTGCATTTTCTACCTGGGCACAGTCTTCCTCTTCGTAGGTGGCCTCCAACCTACACTCACAGTCTCTATACTTCCTACCTCTGTAAGTTCTCTTTCCTGATGTCATAGACCACAGGCTGATCTAGAACTACGCTCTGATACCACTGTAATATCTCTTTTTTGGGATATCTCTGAAACACGGTAAAACTCCAACTAGAGATAGACTCGGAGGGCATTTACCGGATATGTCGCCTCTAAAGAGGACGAGATCTAAAGGCTACCTGGCCCTATCTAGACTCTGTCTAGGAGTGAAAATGAACACACCAAGTGGTATAGAACTAGAATGCTCAAAACTAATAATAGACATACAATAGAAAGAGTACACGGCAAACACGACAACAGCGGCAACTACGGCAACTCATCCAGAAAACATATAGAAGAAATGCTGAGCCATTTTATTAATTTGAGAAATGTAATGGAGTAAAATAGTCTAATCTTGCACAAGGCAAGTGAGAAAACACCCTCAGGGAATACCGGAAATGGCTGCTCTAGGAATTGCGTCCTAGCTGTTGGAAACTGCTGTGTAGCTGCAACTACTGGAATGGACAGAAAACTAGGGGCTGATCCCCTTGCCAGAATGAGCTGAAAATCAACAAACCTCCTCTCCTGAACAACCCGGATAAGATCCGGAAACCATTCCAAGAATGGCCAACCCCCCAAAACACCAAAAAAGGCCTCCCCAGTGAATTACGCTAGCCTCCAAGGGACAACACAGTAGCTAGATAGAAACAGCTGAAATACTGCCACAAACTCTGCCAAAAACCTCTGACAGGAAAAGGCTGACCCTCTGCTCGAAATCCCGGCGAAATCCTCAGCAGAAACACCAATCCGGAGCTCCTCCATAATGGACCGCGTCCTCTCTCCCAGGGACTGCGCAGTCTCTATCAGCTCTAGCTCCTCAACAAACCCAAACAATAAAACGACTCGAAAAATGCAAGAAAACAAACCTTTCCCGAGCAGGCACTCGAAGTCCCCCGGGGCTAAGGGTGAGATCTCCGCACGGATACACTCGGTGCACTAAAAAATGTTGCAGACAGGCTAAACAGCCAGCGTGCTAAATAAGACGAAAGTCTCACTCCAAAATCAACAAATACAAAATGATGCAAATGAGGAGGCTCCTCCATCTTTTATAGCATTGGTTTCCCTCAAAAACCCGTCGTAAAATTTTCTCTCCTCCACATCCTCATCCTTATCTACGCAGAAGCTTCTAGAGTGCATGTAGGTCCCCTTATCTATGTGGTGTGTGGCCCCTCCTTGACCCCCCTTTGAGTCATAACGTTGTGCTACTAGGCGGATGTCTTATTCTACTAAAGTGAGTTAGACCCTTTTTACTCACTTTTTATTTATCTATAAACCATATACGACAAAACTATACAAAGTTGAATATTCCAATTAGCTGTCGCTAATTAGGAATATTACATCAACCTTACTATGGAGGGCGTGGGGTTTGACTAATCGACCTCCTCCCTCACATTTAGGATCTGAAACCAACTCAAAAACAGTGGACATGGTAAAGTCGGCCGAGCCTCCAATATTTAAACCTACAATTCATAAGTGCGCCCAGGTAGGCCACGAGTGGCACTGAGTACGAGACAGAGTGGAACCATGAGTGCTTTGTAGGATGGGGGCAGAACCATGAACTAAGCCATTTCCAGAGGGGCTAGATTTTCACTTTGTGAGAATAAGGCAAATTTTATATGGATTCTACACCTCTTAGCGCCATGAACCCAACAGTGTTGTCCATTTCTTCATCAGAGGTCTCCAATTTTCGGGCACTTTCAGCTATGGAGATATAAGGGTGTAATTTTGCATTTATGCTTGTACTTTCATTTTATTTTTCCACTTAATGAAAGAGTGCCTCCACACTGATTGAGCAGTGCCAAGAGATGTAGTACCTACTGGACAAACTTCGATATAAATTCCATGTCTTCTTGCATGATTTTATGTGGTTCTATCTTCTTATGTTATTCCTTTTATGTTTCATGGTTAAGATGCAAATTTACATGTAAATCTTTAATACATATCAAAGAAAAATATTTTGATTGAAGTGGTATCAGAGTAGGTCTTTGTAGATGTGAATTGTATGTTTGTATGATAATTAGAAACAGGCTACGAAGAGGTGAATGGAACCTAAAGTCTTTTGATCCCGAAGTAGGATGTGCACATCGAAGAAGAAACATGGATGAAGATGTTCGAAATGAGGAGGAGATAAAATTCCACAAGACCTTCTACACCATGGCAGATCGGGTGAGAAGTTGTTCTATAGACTTGAGAAACTAGAGAAATTAGGGGATAATGCTTCAGAAGGACAAGGTTCGAAGTACCCAAAAAATATGGCACATGATGTGCGTGGATTATCAGGCGCTAAGAAAAATCATGGTGAAGAACCGATGCCCTCTCCCTCACATTGATGATTTGTTAGATCAATTAAAGAATGCTATCTATTTCAAAAAATTGGATTTGCGTAGTGGTTATCACCAGGTCAGAATTGTAGAGCAGGACCTATGGAAAACCGCCTTCAAGACCAAAAAGGGGTTGTTCGAATGGATGGTGATGCTATTTTGATTATGCAATGCTCCGGCCACATTCATGAGGGTCATGAATGATCTTTCTAGGCCTTTCATTGATGAATTTTTCCTTGTGTATTTAGATTATATTCTTGTCTTTAGTAGGACTTGGGATGAACATGTATTGCATGTAAAGAAAGTGCTTGATGTATTAAAATGGGAAGAACTGTATGTAAAATTGTCAAAGTGTGAGTTTCGGAAAACCTCTTTGGTTTACTTAGGTCATATTGTCAGTAATGGTCAATTAGAAATATACCCCTCCAAAGTTGAGGTCATTGTAAAATGGCCTAAGCCTACCAATGTAACAGAGGTATGTAGTTTTCTAGGTGCAGTACAATATTGGAGGAGATTAATTTCCAACTTCTTTGTTATTTCATCACCCTTACTAGTGTAAAACAAAACCTTTAGTGGGGAGGAAAGAAGCATAAGTACTTCAAAGAATTGAAAGAGAAAATTATCACCGCACGAGTCCTGGCTTTACCTGATCTCCAAAAGCATTTTGAGATAAAAACCGACGCCAGTGGGTACGCCATGGGAGCTATACTGTTGCATCAAAAGAAGCCGATATGTTACCATTTGGAGAAGTTCTCCCAGGTTGTCATCAATTACCCCACTTATGACAAGGAACTGTATGCCTTGGTCCAAAGTGTGAAAAAGTGGAAACACTACCTGATCGGCAAGGAAACCATTATCCATATGGATCACCAGCCCTTGCAATACCTTCAGTCACAGACCAAGCTACAACAGTATCGCCATTTCAGGTCGATGGGTTTTCTACAATAGTTTCATCTGGTAATAAAGTATAAGAAGGGCATTAGAACAAAGCAACATATATGTTCTCTCACCCTCCTATTGTTTCTTCTATTATTTTTCATAATTCTTTGTTGTCTTTTGAAATTTATGATGAACAATATGATAACGATGATGAATTTAAAGAAATATATGAAAAACTAACTCATGGATCATAGGTGGACAACTATCATTTGCAAGGGAAGCTATTGTATCACCTTGGAAAATTGTGTATACCCACAATGGAAAGGGTACGTGTAATTCGAGAGGCACATACCTCTCTTATGTCAGGCCACTTTGGTGTCAAAAAAACCTATGTCATTTGAAAAGGTTTTGCTTTTGGCCTCATATGAAAAACATTATAATTGGATTTGTAAAGGGATGTGTGATATGTTCTGTTTGAAAGCCCTGTAATATAAAACTTAGTCTTTAAACACCACTCCTTATTCCGGGCCATCCATGGGAAAGTGTGTTGATGGAATTTGTAGGAGGTTTGCCTATGTCTAGAAAGGGTCATGACTATTTTTATGTTCTCGTAGACTGATTTAGCAAAATGTGCATATTAATGCCTAGTAAAAAGCAGGTCACTATTGAGTAGACTGCTTATCTTTTCTTTCAGTTTGTTTGGGTCCACTTTGGATTTCCCACATCGATTATGTCAGATCAAGACTTTGGCTTCCTTGGAGAGTTTTGGACCAACTTGTGGCCAATGATGGACACCAAGTTGAAGATAAGTACGACATTCCATCCACAAACTGACAGAAAGACATAGGTCATCAACAGTACCATGGTACACTTGTTGCGAGGCTATTGTAGCAAACATCCCAAGTTGTGGGATGATCATCTTCCATATGTGCAACACACCTACAATCGAGCAGTGCATTCCTCTACACAACATTCTGCATTTGAGACATGTTTTGGTTACCTACCAAAGGACCCTTTTGACATGTTCTATGGAAGGGATGAAGATGGAAATGGACGTGATGATAGGGAAAAAGCATGACGGTTCATCCAATGGATACAGACAATTCACCAAGTAGTGCAAGAGAAGTTGGAAAAGATAGAGGCTTGATATAAGGGCCGACATGATAAGCACTGACTAGACCATGGATTTCAAGTTGGTGACAAGGTGTGGTTCCATATCAACAAGGATTGAATGAAGGGGGATGGCGACCAATCCGGTATGGTCCATTTACCATATTGGAGAAGATTGGGAATAATGCTTTCTGACTCGATTTTCTTGTATACATGCAGATGTACTCGGTCGTGAATGTCGAAAAATGTGAAGATTTATGAACCACCATTGATTATGGACACTAAGGAGGTAGTATCAGTGCCTAGAGTGGATGAATTTTCACCCGAGTATCTCGATGAATTTCCATAAGACATCATTCTTGATTGAAGAACCAGGACTTCATGAAGAGGAGATGTGGAATATCCCCTTGTTGGCTTCAGAGGGATACACCCAAGTAAAGCTAAATGGATTGAAAAGGATAAGGTGAGGGAGAAATTCCCTCACTTTCCTATTGATTAATAAGGATTTTGGGGTTCCAAAATCTTTTAAGTGGGGAGGAATGATCCATGAGGATCATACAGGTCCAAGTACAAGTGGCTTAGGTGCAAAGGCTCTAAAATCAAAGTGTCAGAAATGTGGTAACCTTAGTGATAAGTTGAAGATCTCGTCTTTCTGATTCCAACGGCAGAGATGACACTCAATTCTGACTCTGTATGGAGGAGTTAGAAGCAATAAAATTTTGAGGGTTGACTTGGTGATGTGGTAGCTTAAGAAGGAAAAAAACTTGTAGAAACCCTGCCACCAGATTCTGGCCAACTCCGGCTGGATTCTGGGAAAAATTGTGGGTCCCTTAATTTGACTCGTTTGGTCAAATTCCATAATTTTTAAAAACGACAGGTTGTTTTACAAAAAGAAAAAAGATTAAAAAAATGATAAGGCAGGTTGTGACCCCCACCCTACCCCAACCATGTAACGAATATATATTAAATAAGGGGGGCTCGGTGGCCATGACCCCACCACACGCACATTCTATGGAAACTGTCACCATAAAAGGGTGGGGCCAACGGTTATGATCCTGCGGCCCCAACCCACACTCTAGGTAATGTAACGGAGCTGACAGAGTTAAGGGGCAGGCTACCCAATACGGGCCCGAGCCCCCTAATGTACCCCTCTTGTCATTAACTCTATGCATTGGGGTTTTAAAAAAGGAAAATCATGGGTATTAAAAACAAAATTTAGCCTTATTACAGAGGGGGTGGGGTTTCACCACCTGACCCCCTCCATCACATTTAGGATCTGAAACCAACTCAACAATGACGGACTTGGTGAAGTCTGCCCAGCCATCAATATTTAAACCTACAATTCATAAGTGCGCCCAGGCAGGTTAGGAGTGACACGGAGTACAATATGGAGTGGAACCATAAGTTATTTGTAGGATGGGGGCAGAACCATGAACTAAGCCATTTCCAGAGGGGCCATATTTTCACTTTGTCATAATCAAGCAAATTTCTATGGATTCTGCACCTCTCGGCGCCACGAATCCAACGGTGCTGTCCATTTATTCATCAGAGGTCTCCAATTTTCGAGCACTTTCAGCTATGGAGGTATAACGGTGCAATTTTGCATTTATGCGTGTACTTTTATTTTATTTTTCCACTTAATGAAAGAGGGCCTCCCCACTGACTGAGCAGGGCCCGAAGATGTTGTCCTTCCTGGACGAACTCCAATATCAATTCCGTGTCTTCTTGCATGATTTTATATGCTTCTCTCATCTTATGTTATTCCTTTTAAGTTTCATGGTTAAGATACAATTTTACATGTAATTCTTTAATACATCTCAAAGAAAAAGTTTTTGGATTAGCAGACTATCATATACTAAAATTTAGTAGTGATTGGCATCTTCTTCACTTCTAGTGAATCCCAATCCACTGAAATAGGAATCTATATGAGTGTACCAGGAACGAGGCGCCTTTTTGAGACCATTAAAGGATCTCATAAGTTTACACACATGTCTCTCCTCGTCAAATGTCTCAAATCCCTTTAGTTTCTCAATGTATATCTCTTCCTCAACCACTACTTTGAGGAAGGCTTCCACAACATCCATTTGGTGGATCTTCCACCCAAACTATGTTGCCAATACTAGTATGGTCCTGATAGAATAATACTTTTTCAAAGGGGAAATTTTATCCTCATAATCAACTCCCTCTACATGTCAGAAGCCTTTGGCCACAAATCCAGCCCTATACTTCTCAACACTGCCATCAACTACATGTTTCACCTTGTATATCCACCTAGAGCCAATAACATATTTTCCCTCAAGTCTAGTTGGAACCTCCCAATTATCATTCTTCATGATGGATTCATACTCCTCCACCATGGCATATACCCACACCTACTGGGAAACTTCCTCATAAAATGAAGAAATCCCATAATCAATTAGTTATGTTATGGCTGACATATATCCAGTATATATGTGTGGTGATATCACCTGTTTGCGCATTTTGACATGAGCTCCAACATGTTATTGATCATCCTACACCAATTTCTCTGCCTCCCTAGTTCTCTTCCTCCCTTATCTAGAAGGCATTGTGTTAGTGGATGCTTACACTCTATCTACTTTCTACGCCTCCACATGTGGTTTCTCCAAAACATCTTGTGGATTTTATTGGGGATCCTTCTTTGGAGCTAGAAGGTCCTCCTCTGGTGGAATTCTTAGTTCTCGCTATAGAGAGCCTCTCATGGCCTTGTCCTCATCAAATATGACATCTCTCCTCATAAAAATCATCCTCATTAAATCCAGATACACCTGGTAAATTTGAGGTGTCTCTATGTATCCTAGAAATATTCCCCTCTTTAGGATCCAACCTTTTACTGTTATCTTTGGAGACATGACAATAAACCATGGTCCAAAAATGCAAAAGTGGGATACATCTGGTTTCCTCCCAAAGAAATCCTCTTCAAATGTGATAATTCCAAGAATATTGTGAAGGATCTTGTTATGCATATAAACATTTGTATTGCATGCTTCTTCCCATAGGTATAGTGACAGTCCCTTATCATGCAACTTTTCTCTCACATCCCCAACAATGCTTCTATTTTTCCTCTCTGCCACCCCATTTATTTTTGGGTTATGAGGTGCATTCAATTGCCTTCAAATTCCCTCCTTGGCACACACTTTGAATAAAAATCATCTTTCGTCTTCAAGAAATAGATCCAATATTTTGGGAAAAAATAATTTACAAAAATCACATAATAGTCGTGCTTTGCAATTGAGACTATAGAAAATCGTCCACACACATCTGGGTGAACTCACTCCAAGATGGATTAAATAGCTCTACTATATTGGCCCTGGAAGGAGGATTTGACATATTTTCCAAGAGTGCACCCCTTGCACACATCATGTTGATTAAGGGTGCATTTTGGAAGTCTAGTGGTGATTTGTTGCAATATTTTCAAAGCTCCATAGTGTAGGTGCCCCATGCAACAATGTCAAATCTCTCCAACATCTTGGTCTTGGACATGTTTTTCTTTACTGCTTAATGCAATGCACACATCCACCTCTAGATTGTCAATATTTTTAACCCAAACACCAATTTCCTTTGCCTATCCAATAGAAACATGCTTTAGATAATATTTCCCCTTACTGAACACTACATCATATTCATGACCTTCAAGTACAACTAAATAAACTAAATTTTTCTTCATACTAGGCACATACATTACATTCTTTAGGTGAATCTCATTTTCTGAATCCCTCTAACAAACCCGAGCTAAAAGTTTATGTATTAAAAGTTAATAAAGGAAAATAACACCACAATTAAGGGACACTTATTCCAAGCTAAATGGTCAGAAAAGATATCCTAATGGGCATCACTGGATGTGTTTATTGCTAAGGGGAAATTGGCAAAGGAAGTGGCAAAGACATTAAAAGGAAAAAATGTATTCTTGGAACATTTATTTATGAAAATAATGGAAATTTAGAGAAAAGGAAAGTGAAAGGTCACAACTTTCATGTGAGGAGGAAATTGAAGGAAAATAATCAAAAATTGAAAAAATTATAGGCATGAGTGATAAAAAGACCTTAGAGCATCAATTGGTATAATTTTACAATTCATTTTCAGAATTACACTCAGAGAGAAGAAGAGCATCAATAGGAGAAAGAGATAATGCAAGCAAGGAAAAGGAAAAATAAGCAAAGGGAGGATAAGGAACAGAAAGGAAAACAAATATTAATCAAGGAAGAGAAGGATCAAGCAACTTCAACAAGAATACTTGCAGGTAACAAATTTCATGTATGCTTTCCTAGTTGCTTTTGACATGCATTGTATATGCATGTTGGTATTTGGTTCTTGTTGTTGGTGGCATGTTTTTGCCGGGTTTTGACAATGGTTTTCAACCTTTCCTTTCCTTTTCTTGGATAGCCATGGTGTGAGGGATTATTCTTGATTTTAAGCTTTGCACCTCCATGTGAATATTACACGATGCATGATGTCATTTTAAACAGATTTGTCACACAGCCACCCAAGTATATGGAACCCCATCACCTTAATGACTCCACGTACTCGTGATAAGACTATATTAATATTACATATAAAATGAGTTTACTGCCGATCATATTTATGTTCATGCTTTAGGAAATCTCCTCATTAGAGTGAACATGACTATGGATTAATGTGGTGTGATACCATTGTTTTATGGGTCACTTACCATACCTCAATCATAGTAATTAAAGGTTTTGATAGGTATAATAACAAATCCAGGGTTGGTCAATCCAGAATATATATATATATATATATATATATATATATATATATATATATATGAGGATATTCTTTAGAACGAGGGTGTGCGTGGACCTTTAAATGAAAATTTGACGCCAAAATAGAATAAGGTTTGGAGCCATAAATACAATAGCTTGACCATCATCCCCATACTAATAAAAGGGGGTAAAATAAAATACGAACACCCTTGCTGCCTTGGGATTTGACTAGTAAAATTCAAATGCATCATAGCAGGGTTAATATGCTAATTAAGATACCATAGATAATATAATAACCCACAAGGAGTAAGTGGGTATCCATATAAAAAGTCAAAGACATGTTAAAAATTATTGAAAAAAAATTACAGCATAGATGAGGACAATGATGTATGCCAAAAAAATTATTCTAATCATACCATGAAGAACCGTATCATTGCATTATACCAATTGTACCATGGTGAGACAAGTCATTGCATCAACCATACCTCAAAGAACTAGGTCATATACAATATTCCAACTATACCACAGTGAGCCAAGTCATATACATTGTGTCAATCATAACTCGATGACCCACGTCACATAAATTGTGCCAATCATACCAAAAAGTGCCAGATCAAACTTTCTTGTGTCGATCAAAACTTCACAACAAAGACCTATAGTAAACAACTTCGAACTTATGATATTTGTGAAACTAGGACTACAGTACATCATTCAAACCATGAAGGATCAACTTTTTCTTGTTACACCATGCTACACCAAATTCACTCATACCTCATGTCATATCACCATTTATATATATATATATATATATATATATATATATATATATATATATATATGAGGGCCTATTTTCCATCCGAGATTGATCGCTAGAACCTTCATCGGACCATACAAGTTCATCCAGTCTGAGGGGTCCATGGTCATCCTTATATTGATGTCAGCATGACAACAAAACTACCACATGACACTCTCTTAGTGGTGCGACATTTCTCCCAAATTTAGCCCTATTGCCCAACCAAAATCACCATTTCAGCATGCCACATGGCATTTTGTCAAATTTCCACATCATCACCATACTACCACGTCATCATGCTTAATCTCATTTTATGTGGCCACGTGTCATTGTATTACCATTTTCCAAATTTGTATCTACCACCTATGCATCCAAATTAGAGGGCCATGCCATGATAAGTTGCGCTCAGGGGTCCATCTCGCATCCAAACAATGGGTGCACCTAACACCTTCCACGTGTTATGAATTGATTGGTCTAACATGGTGGAGGATGACATGGGGGAGGGGGTGACTATGTTAAAATTCACATAAATTATTACTCCATCCATCGTTCATGAAATTTTCAACGACCAAATCTACCCTGAGATCCACTGTTCATGAAATTTCCAATGGCGAGAGTTTTCCTGAAATAAACATCGGTTTGAAGAGTTCATACAAGTGTATTAAGAAACATGGAGGTGTGCAGAAATGACCATTATTCATTATGATGGGAAATAATATGCCTTGTACTTATATCAAGTATAAAACAATCATTAATATTTACAACAAGTATAAAACATTTATTAATGAAAACATCACCTCTAGGAATATAGATATTTCACGCTATAGACAAAATTTTGTTGGATCACATGAAGTTATCATTGTTAAACATAATATTAAACCATAAATGTAGAAGTAGCTAATTGAGTTAAGGCTCAAAATTGATCTTTTACAAAATGAACGATACATATAAAGAGGTGTATTGAGATAGTTATCTTACTTTTTACTAATTATTTCAATATTTATAGAATTTAATGAAAGAAAAAACCATCATTCCAATGAAAAGTAAAATGCTTCATATTTATAATAAGTGTAAAATATTCATTAATGTGAATATAATCTTTAAATATAATTAAAATTAATAATATCAATAAAAAAGGGGTTTGAAGGGGTTTGTAAGGTATTTTTTTTAATGATGAATTTCATAAAAACTATTTTGTTAAAATTATTTGTTAACATATGATTGGAAGTTTGTTTAAATATTATTTTATAATTCAATAAAATGTATTTTAAGTTGATTATTAGTTTACAAGTTAATCATATCTATCTTAGATTATTAGAATGAATAATTATTATTTATTTAATTCAAATTAAATTAGAAAACATGATATATTGAATTTATATTAAATATTAAATTATTATAACTTTAAAAAAAAACTTATTATTAAACAACCTTGAAAAACAAAATAAAAATAAAGAAAAATAGAAATCCCTTTTATAAAAGGTATAAGTATGTCTTATGTTTTTATATATACAGCTCTTACAAGAAAAACATAAAAAATTAAAAAACCCGTCTTATAAATTAAACCATAATAAAAATTGGATTCGAAAGTTGAACCATTATTTTTCCTTTTTTCTTTCTCCTTGAGTCAATCATATCAATAGTCAATCATATCAATATGTTTCTAACATGTACAAGAATAAAAGGTATATCTCTTCTCCAACTCTAAAATACACTTGAAAACCTTAAATAAATATTTTTAACTTAAATTTATATATATATATCTAATAATAAAATAATTAAAAAATAAATAAATAATACATGTAAAAATGTTTGCAAAAATGTCAAGACCAGTTGAGGAGGGGTGAAAATAGTTTGATGTGTATTTTGAAATTTCAATCTTTACTTTTATGGATATGTCAGTAGTTTATTTCATGAGTTGTTTTGTTTTTATGTTTGTAGGCCATGTTTTAACCTTATATTTATGTAGAGAAAATTATGCAGATATTTTGGTAATTAATTTTTGAAATAATTTATTTAGCAAAATTTTTATCTAAAACTAATATTATTGTAAAACTTCACAAAAAAAAATATATATAATATACAAAAACCAGATGAAAAACAATCTATATCATAAATGATTTATTGAAGTTAAAATAATTTCTTTTTCTTCACTTTTCATTCATTAACGCTTTCTCTATCAACTTGTAATGCTGAATCGTGATTAACTATTTAATAATCAAATCAGTCAAACCAAGAAGCTTCTTGCCCACGGTTGCATAACAGTCTATTCAAAATGACATTGTCAAACTATATCCCGTGGTAGTGGGAGAAGGCTCTCCGATCCATGCCATGGAAGCGTCGAAAGCGACATTAACATTATTGGTTTGAGTTTCGATCACGTCTGATGGTGAGTAGTGAGTATTTTAGGTTGTGATTTATTATTTATTGCATGTATTTTTTACTACATAATAAACAATTTAATTTTAAGTTTATATAGAATTTTTTTTGGTAAGATAAGAGATTTATTTCAGCTTAGCTATTTAATTGTTAAATCTATAAAAACATATATACTTTATCTCTTCTAATTTTAAACTTATAATTTCTTAAAAAAATACATACTCTTAACTATTAAACTCACTCTTAACAACTTCTAAATATTTTACCATGAAAAAGCTCATAGAAACCAAGGACTACCACCTTATCTCGAGAATAAAGAACAGAGACTCGAGAGCATTGTCATTACAAGACTGCCAAATTAAAGGAACATTTTATTTCCCTATCACTCAAAGTAGAGTTGCAGCGAATTTTTACTACTAAATTAGTATTTTCGATATGTTGTTCTCGTTAGTGTTTTGGTGATTACAATGGAAAGTGACAAGAATTGAAACATCAAAACGAGCCGAGCAGAGTTGCTCTTCTCGATTACGGTGCCATTAAATAGATTACATTGGAAACATCGGCAATAAATATCTGGAGATAAACTCGACTAAACTGGACTGACTTAAACTAAACTTGGACACTTGGACTGACGGATCTGACACCTAAAAAGTGGTTGAGATTATGTTTTTTAACACTCCCCTTTAATATCAACCACAAAAAAAATTAATTAAGATACCCGCTGGTCTATGTCTCAGCGAGGTTTACAATTAAAAAAAAATGACTTTAACTAGATTTGGTTTTCTTCTTCTCTTCTTCCAAATTCTGTAGCCTCTAAATTGTTTCAGATTTTTCACTTTACTGTATCCTTGAGAACTCTGTTTCTTCATTTGTTGTTGCAGGTCTTCTATTTTTCCAGGCTGTCTAAGCATGTTCTGGACATCTTCAAGAAATGTGGGTTGCTGCCACATATTGTCTTCTGTAGTGCTATTTTCATCATCAATCTTCTGTAACGTGAGATTAGAGCAATATCTTATCTCTTCAAAACTCCAACGCATGGAAATTTCATTGACATGTTCGTCATGCATGTCGTCTTCAACATTCATATCTAGAGCTTCTGTGTAGATCTCAACTAGACATGGTGTTGCAAGCCATGTTTCAATAAACTTTAACTCTTCTTCATAATCAATCTGTATACCTGCACACTTGAAATCAATGTTAGAATAAAAATTATTTTCAGAACGACATTGGTTCTGGTCTTTTTGCTCTGCAGTGAGAGCTTTCTTCTGTTGTTTTTCCTTTTCTGCCTCTGCCTCAATCTCTGTTTCTGCATTCCCTTTGCAGACTTCTTTCTTTGTTTCTTCCTTCTTCTCTGCAATGAGAGCTTTCTGCTGTTGCTCTTCCTTTGCTGCATCTTCCTCTATCTCTGTCTCTGTCTTTTTCTCTGCCTCTTCTTCACTGACCTGTGCTTCTGCAAACAGGTTGTCTTCCACTAACTGAAGTGGGGTAATCTCACCAAATAACATCATGTCGATATCATATTTTTGTTGCATCATCTGCAACCAATCATCATTAGAAAAAATTTCATTATCAAAGTTTACATTTGCGATATCAATCATTGGATTTACTATTTCATCAGCAAGCTCTGTTGCTGGTATCATTAAAACTTCGTCAGCAATCCTTGTTGTTGGAATCTCTTCATCCACTTGTGGCTGTGCACAGTGGGATTCACGAGCATCTTCATGCTGCTTTTCTGCGTCTTCAGACTCTTCATCTGGCTGTAGATCTGCTGCTACAGATCTACCTTCATCTTCATCTTCAAAGCTCCCCTTTGCTTCAATGCTCCCCCTTGTACCAAAACATCTCTCAAGGGTATCCCATGCCTCCTTGGCTGTCTTGGCTTCTGAAATCAAGGGAAGTATACTTTCATCAACTGATTCTTTTATGCATCTTAATGCATAGGCATCTTTTTGCCTCTTGATTTCCAGATCTAGAAAGATCTCGAACATAATCTGCTTTTGCTTTATCCTCTTGGCTTTTCCCATGTCCTCGTTGTCTGACTTCCATAAACAGACGAGTTTACATATTTATCAATACCTTGCTTCTTCAAAAAAATTTGCTGCTCTTTAGTGAGTCTTATGCAACTTCACTTCTCCAAAAAATTTTGCTGCTCTTAAATGAGTCTTATGCAACTTCACATCTCCTTCTAAAAAAAATATCTTCCTCAAAAAAAATTCTTGTAAACTTTCACTTTCATCTCATATGACAGCTTTAAGTTTTTTTTTTTTTAAAAAAAACTCCCCAAAAAAAAAAAATTCTTCTTTCACATGCCATAAAATGCTTCACAGAAGCTCTTTTGTAAAAAATCATGGCAAAAAGAATTAAAATCCATTTGGCTTCTTCCTTTTTAAAAAACTTAGCTTTTAAAATTCTTTCGCATTAAAACCCTTTTCCTTTTTTTGTTTTTTTAAAAAACTTTTTTTTACATATAAGGCATTCTCCTTTTTTTTAAATCTACACTTCAAAAAGCATTTCTAAAGGAGCTTTATTCCATTAACGTATGAGCCTTTTTCAAACTAAATCGTTTGAATATTAAACTGCTTTATACCTTCACGCTTAACAAAAAAATCACCTTAACTCATTTGCTCTTGCTTTGGCGGCTCTCGTTCTTTGGTCCATCATTAATGTTTACGCAAATGATTCACACTGCGGATTACTTTTGGCAGCTTAACGCATACGCTCCACAGCTTCATGCATATATGCGTTGACTTTTCATGCGTTATTTTTTGCTGGCAGAGTGGCGCGGTGTGGCGTGTATCTTGTACTGCATGACCCCAACGATAGCTCAATTGGGATTGCTCTTCTTCGCTCCTTCGTGCCTACTGGCTGCTTCCCTCCGTGGAGGCTATGCAACTCGGCCGATACCATGATAAAAAAAAAAAAAATGACTTTAACTAGATTTGGTTTTCTTTCTTCTCTTCTTCCAAATTTCCGTAGCCTCTAAATTGTTTCGTATTTGTGCAATCCCTGTTTCTCTTATACCATGACAAAAAAAAAAATAAAAAAAAAATGACTTTAACTAGATTTGGTTTTTTTTATGATACTGTGCTGACAAGAATTGCTATCAAAATGAATGGAATCAGAGTTTAACTTCTCAAGATTACGAAATGGTTAAATAGATTACATTGGAAACATCGGCAATAAATAACTGGAGATAAACTCGACTAAACTGAACTGACTTAAACTAAACCGGGACACTTGGACAGACGGATTTGACACCTAGCAGGTGGTTGAGATTACGTTCAACATGTGCAACATGCTTAAACTCGAGCTATCTCGCAGATATCCTTGTGTTACAATGGAAAGGATTTATTTTTTTATTTTTATGAAGTTGATATCTAGTAATCCATTTGGTTCTCAGGAAGGATTCCAGGAGCTGCACTTCACCTCCATTACTATAACTGCATGGCTCTCTGTTTGCTCTACCATTTAAACTTCTTTGACATATTTATATTAGTATGTGCCTGGTTTTCCTTTACAGTAAGTAAGGTCAAACAATTGATTTAGTTTCTATTGATCTGAGTCAGAAATCTATAATTTAATACAAATATTTCGAAAACCTATAATTCAATATAAACTTCAGTAATAATAAGAAAATAATCATAAAATAAAGTGCAAACTGCAACATATTCCTACCAAGCAGAATATTTGTCCATGGGCAAAGAAGTTTTTCACTGAAATTGGCAACATATAAAATACAAGAAAAACTCAAATGTAATTTGGCTGCAGCCCATACTGTTGTCCGCAATCCTAAACTCAGAGGACAATAAAAACTCTTGTTAGCATAAACCAAATTCTGTAACAAGAACTGCATGCTGTATAGTACAGTAACGTTACTCTTAAGATCAATACCCATCGTTAATGTAACTCGCTCTACAAAGGAATTGGCCCCAACACTTATTCTTCATTTCAGAGATTTTGGGAGCACTTTTCTTTTTGCAAGCTCTGACCCGCATAGAAATTGTAAATCAGAATCAGAGAGAATGTAAAACCCTTCGATAGGGTTTGCAGGTAACTTTCTCTTTACTGGAATCGATCTGCGTCTGAGTGGGGCTGGAGGAGAACAGAGCACCAGAGGTATCTTGTGCTCTTGCGGCTTGGGAGTCTCGTATTTTTCTTCTTCTGAATTCTCTACCAACGAATCCACCCATTTTTCTGAACCACCAGCATTAGTTGTCAACTTCAAAATAGTTTTTTGAACACCTGCCAGCGGTGCCAAAGCAGGCGTTATTCTTGTTACAGAGCATGAATACACCTCGGGACCAACATAATCTCCTGTCTTTAAATTCGCCATTGCAGATAGTCTATTA
This sequence comes from Pinus albicaulis, assembly GCA_034641835.2. Taxonomy (NCBI): domain Eukaryota; kingdom Viridiplantae; phylum Streptophyta; class Pinopsida; order Pinales; family Pinaceae; genus Pinus; species Pinus albicaulis. Next base: position 221,519,338 of record CM076569.1, on the reverse strand, counting down.
GCAGGAGCCTTAATATCAATCACAGGAATTTCCTTCTCGTTCTGTTGACTGCACCGGAAACCTAAACATTCTCAGTACAACAATCCTCAATCACAGAACACATCAATATCTCTTACTGTAATTTCTATTAAATCAAATCAGCAAATGAGACACATAGCAAATATTACCCCACTAGCAAACATACCCAGCCTCCTCCCTTTCCTCCTCAAAAAGATTAAAAAAGTATATGCACTAAAGAGACTAAATTATATCTAGCGGTTGGAAAGGCTCAGAACTAATTTATGAATAAATGAAGGCCGGAGATCGGGCTTAATGACAAGGGTCGCTCAACTATAATTAGGAGTGGTTGAAAGTAGAAACCAAGCGAATCGTTGCAACCTGTGCAGACACGTCATTCTCCCTCACATAAGACAATTCTCTGAATCATATTACACACGAAACTAACTGCATTTTTTTCCATGAACAAGAAAATTATAACAAATATAGTATCTATTTCTAACTTGTGCATTGGATGTATAGTGTGATATTCAATGAACAAAATGGAAATATAATAAGTCCAGCAATATGATATTCAGTAATAAAAATGGAAATACAATAAGTCAATAATTACATTGTAATATACTTAGTGTATAACCTGATCTCATGTCTAACCAGTTGACTTTTTCCCTTGTAAGTCACTAAAAGCATATTACCACATTATAATAAACAAGACCAACCATGAAAATGTCAACCATGCATAGCTATTAAACATTAAAAAGGCTTTGCCATTATGGAATGCATTAATCCCATTCCATGAACAAGAAAATTATAACATACAGAGTATCTATTTTTATCTTGCGCATTGGATGGATGTAAATAGTGTGATATTCAATGAACAAAATGGAAATATAATAAGTCCAGAAATATGATATTCAATAATCAAAATGGAAATACAATAAGTCAATAATTATATTGTAATATACTTAGGGTATAACCTGATCTCATGTCTAAACCGTTGACTTTTTTACTTGTAGGTCACTAAAAGCATATTACCACATTATAATAAACAAGACCAACCATGCATAATTATTGAACATTAAAAACGCTTTGCCATTATGGAATGCATTAATCCCATTCCATATATTGTCGTTTTTCACTGTCCAATATATTCCCATGACGATGCTTAAATCTTGATCCCATTCGAGAACGAAGGCTGTCACTACATGAAGACTCCCTAACAAATGAAGCGGCCCACTCGTTTCACGGGCGTTCCGAGGTCTGAGGTTATTAAGTACGCCGTTTATAAGTGACAATAACTGCTCACCCTGCATCATTTACCAATTCATGTGAAAAAAGAGGCCATACTTGATCACAAGTCCACAACGTACGTCTCTCAGCAGACGTACCACCGATTCGATTCCTATGCAAGATCATAGCGCAGATACGTATGACGTTTTGAATGACGTTATGTACTTAACTTCCCTCATTCATTTCAGGTAACAAACGAGGCCCATGCTATTGACACGTAACTTTTATAGGTGGTTTAATCAACTATAGAGTGCATAAGGATCAAATTTGAATTTATTTTAATCTTTTCAAAATGTGTAGGCTCAATCTTTGCTAAAAAAAAAAAAAAAAGGTAATTTTTTTATTTTCATGAAGTAAAAAAAAAAAACTTTAAAAACTCATAACCTGCAATTTATTCTAGGATGGATGTTGATCGTACTGAAAATTTAGGATTTAGTATTTATTACTTTTCTTCTTCATTTAGAAATTATAATTATCTGTATTCATGTTATCTTAAATTATTTGTATTCATGTTATCTCTTATTTATTTCTAAATTATTTGTATTCATGTTATCTTTTATTTATTCTTTATTTTTAGACAAATAAATTCTATTAGAAACTGATGCCTTGAGAATCTTATTAATGTTTTGGTGTATCTATTATTTTATGCGTTACTTAATGTTAGCTCCAAAATAAACTTCACACATTTACTAGAGGAATTCAAGTGTTATATTTTCACAACATAAATTTTATTAGAATCTCATGGTTAGAGAATCTTATTAATGTTTTGCAGTACAGGCTATTTAAGTGTCACTTAATATTAGCTCCCAATAGAGACTTGGACATATTATCCTTTTGAATTACAAATTAAATTCATGTGTTAAGGTCATTTTTTTTATTCTTGTTGATATTAATTAACATGATATTTAATATTTATATTTAATGTGTTTAGATTTCTTTGTTATCATAATGTTATTTTTTTTGTTACATTCCTCTTCTATTTTTACTATAAATGTGTGGTTTAATGATAATTTTAAAGAGTAAACAATCTGAATCAAAGGAAATCATCACCTTTCTTTCTTCATGTTCATACAACACTATATGGATTAAAATAGGCACCCAGGTCATGGTATGAAAAAATTGACTCTTTTTTCGTGCATCATGGTTATAAGATGAGTAAAAACGACCCAAATATGTATATTGTGTTTGATGAAAAGGGGCAGATTGTTTTAATTTCTTTATATGTAGATGATTTAATTATCGCTGGAAACGCAGATGAATTGACTAAAGAAATCAAAGTGCAAATGTCACAAGTTTTTGAAATGAATGACCTCGGATAATTACACTATTCTTTGGCCTAGAAGTTTGGAGGGACTGTGGTCAGACGTTTCTCACTCAAGAAAAGTATCTCATAGGATTATTGAAAAAAATAGAATGGAATAGTGCATAGCTGCATAAGTGCCTTTACAACAGAACCTTAAACTTCTGATTAATGATGATTCTAAACAGATGGATGCCACATTGTATAGACATCTAGTTGAGAATATAATTTATTTGACTACAACTAGACCTGAATTAGAATTCCCAATCAGTGTGTTAAGTCAATTCGTGTCAAAATCTCTTGAGAACCACTGGGTGGCAGCAAAAGGTGTCTTGAGATACCTTCAGGGAACCATCGATTTTGGTATTAAGTACACTGATCTTTATGATGTTAATTTGACAATTTTTTCACATTTAGATTGGGCAAGAAACTTGGACGACATAAGATCTATAACAGGTTATGATTTCAATGTCGGGTCCAGGGTAATTGCTTGGAGAAACAAGAATCAAAGCACTATATCCTTATCTTCTGTAGAAGAAGAGTATCAAGCAGTGTGTGAAACCACATGTGAGGAAATTTGGGTGAGGAGACTTCTCCATGATGCTGGAGAAGAACAAAAAGATGCTACAATAATAATATGTGACAACCAAAGCTCAATCAAGCTGGTGAACAATCGTGCGTTTCACAAAAACACAAAATATATTGATACTCAATTTCATTTTGTTAGAGAGAAGGTTTAGTGTAAAGAAATTTTTATTGAATATTGTAATACTTGTGATAATGCAACAGATATTTTCACCAAGCCCCTTGGAAGGATTAAATTTGAAATGTTTAGGGAAATGTTAGGAGTACAATTGAACCCTTTCTCCATTAAGGGGGAGAGTTGAAAATAATGGAGAATATTGTATTATTGGACAAAGTTTATTTCTTAATTGTACGAGTGTCCTAGATTAGGATTAATTCCTATTTTCTAGGAGTAAGTTCTAACCTCCCTAAATTGACGTAAACCTATATATTTCTGATTTGATGATTAATTGAATAGAACATTCTTTGCTTGAGTAGTCTCCAGATGCAGCTTGATCACCTGTGAGCTTCTAGTTTCAGATTATAAGATTTTTCTTCCTTAATTTTTAACAAAATAAACTCTTCAACTTACAAGAAAGATAGCCCTTCTGATTTTATCATTAAATGGATCCAAAGATTTATACACAACTAGGGCTTAGCAATTCCCCCCAGAAAAAGAAGCTTTATATGATCTCTACTTACCTTTCGTCTTCACATAGATATAAAAGGTATTGAATTGGATTGTAAAACTATATTTAATAATGATAATGAAAATTCATTTAAGTAAACAAAAGTAGGAATCTCATCACGAATTGTATTATTGGATTCCAACTACTAGATATATATTCACTATTTTATTTTTTAGTTGGAATCCAATAATACAATTATCAATAAGTTTGCTATTTTTATTTACTTAAAAAATATTTTCAAATACATAAACTGAAAAAATCATAGGAACAACTCAATCTATAAATTTAACCATTCAAATATACATTCTAACAATTTTAATTAAAAAAAAAAAAAAAAAAAAAAAAAAAAAAAAAACATAAAACTTTTAAAATACGCATATCTCCATAAATAGGGGGATAGGGGGAATGGAGTAAAATACTTGCATTTTGAAAACAATACAAACTAGAAATTGCACCAGTTGTTGCATAGGAAACGTTGTATGGCATAAATTCAAGAAGTCATATAAAAAATAAATGAAGATAAAAATTAGTAAACAAAATGTCATTCAAGGTATAAGAAATCATTTACATTATGCCAAATTGATAGATTCTATAACTTTTCCAACATAGATTGCCTCTTAATCTTCAAAGATGGTATTTTAAGTTCCAATAGCAAAAATTTGATATATTTTAAAAAAATACATGTAGTAGATGACCTGAGATAGGCTAAATAAAAAAATATTAATTCATGAAAAATATGATGATTATCTTTCCAAATCTAAATTTGCATCACAACATCACAAATTTCAAACATCATCATATATTAGATGATTTGACAACTACCGAAGTGTTCAAATGGTTGGAGTTTTGATGTTTGGTCTTCCTCAACAATGTGTCTTCCATGAAAATTAAAATCGAACCAAATAAACTCAATACTAAGACACTTACTACTTCATCTCAATATCTTGGCACTATTATGATATATTTCTTCAAAAGTTTTATTCGTGTTGCACTCTTACTTTATATAATGGGTTTCAATTAATAAGGGGTGTTATGTCCATGTAGAATTAAAACAAGTTCACGCAACCAAGATAAAGGTCGTGAAAAAAATAGAGAAATGCAACGAGAGTTAACATAAAATATACCATTGTCTTAATTTGAAATAGTCTTGATTTTTTTTTGTTTTTCTATTACCATCACACTCTCTCACTCCAGAAATAGAATACCACGACCTCTTGATTTTGCTTTCTTTTACATATGTGAATCCTTCCCTCAATCGTTGGTGCAACTACTCCAGTACTCTCCCAGGCCACTGTAGTTTGGGACAATATCTTACCTTAAGTCTTCCCAAGGAAATTAAATAGTCCACACCTTGCTACTATTATATATCATGGCATTCTACAACAGAATATAATTCTTGAGGCTTTGTGAGCTGCCCCAACCCTTGCATGCACTTAAACTTGTGACATGCCTTAACCCACAAGAACCAAAAATTTCCCAAAATAGGTAATTCTTTTATCTCAGCAAGCTTAGGAACATATAGTGATATAATCTTTTTGAGGTGTTCCAACCCTTGTATGGTCTTGAGTTTACTACATTCAAGGCCCTGCAACAAATACAAAGATGTCAGATGTTCCAGAGATAACAACTATTCTATCTCATCACAACCATAAACATATAGTTTTCTGAGATTTCAGAAGTGTCCAAACGTTTGTATGCTCTTGAGTTTTCTCATACATCCACTGACACACAACTGCTCTAAATATGTGAACGTTTCAAGACTGGTCGTCAGCTCCTGCACTTTTTCACAATGCTGGATCGTGAGAAAATTGTTGGAATATTAATTACAACTGTCCGTAGATAATAGAAGGACGGGGAGATTTAACCCTGATGGAGAAGGAAGCAGGCAGAAGAAGAAAGATGAAAACTTAATTTTTGATGGGATTGAAAGACAACGACATCAATCTCCAGGTTTGAACTTGCACACAACTTCAAGTTTCGTATCCACTCAACCACCAACAATGAATTCTGCACCAACGACATTTAATTTGAATTGAGTTTGCAGCCAGAAACACATTCCGGGGGGCAAAAGGTATGAGGAGCCAAAGGGGAAGATGACCCACCGGAGATGGTGATGTCAACACTTCTCTGAATCAACTAAAAATCATTCTCGGGGGGTAAGAGAGATGGAGTGAATGTTTACCAAGCATCCCACAGAAAGTACAAAGGAATGTTTGTTTTAATGTTTTTATTATTTACATTTTACCGCAGCACATTTTGATTTTTAACTTTGGTTTATGTTTTTATAAGAGCCGCAACATAAGTTTTATGTTTTGTTTTAAAGTTTGGTTATATATATATATATATATATATATATATGGAATATTTAAAATATATATTTATATATAATGTAATATGCCATGCGCATCAAAAAAGGAGTGTGGTTGTGTATTAAAAGAAACATAGAGCAGTACAACAGTGTGTAGTGAAAAATACTGAAGGCAGAAAAGACAGAGAGCTGAAAACTATGTGTAGCAGTGCAAAAAGGAAGATAGTAGAATTTGAGCAATGCATGTGTAGTAGTCAAAAAATCATTTGTTTTGTAAATCCAGAACACCGCAGTTCTGAAAATCTTATTTTGTAACAATCCAGATTTTATTAATCAAATATATGTTCTGCACATCTCTGTCTACATTTTAATTAAATCTCTGTGTTGAGTTGAGGAATTTTATTTCCTTTTAAGGAATTGTTCATAAATTCCAACATGGTATCGGAGCTAGTCCAAGCTCCTTGAAGTTTGTGAAAGAAGTTGAAGGAAGGAGTTTTGCTGAAGGTTTCTCCAACAGTGTGAAGGCTCAACAAATTCCATGTATTTACAAAAAGAGTTTTGTGTTTGCATTAGAATACAGTCCAGAGAACTGTAAGAAGGAAGTTTTTTTAGAAACAGATTTTATTTCTCAGCAGAGAGACAATTTGTTTAAAAACACAGTCAAGTTTTTATTACATAGTTCAAAAAGCTAGCCATGGCAGGAGCCAACACAAGCACGAGTATAGGAAATACTCAACTCCCATAGTTCAATGGGAAGAACTATGACTATTGGGAAATCACAATGAGAGCTCTATTTGCCTCTCAAGACTTATGGGAGCTAGTTGAAGATGGTCTAGAAGAACCAGCAGATGAACAAAAATTCAATGCCTTAAAAAAGGAAGAGAAGGCTTTTTTGAAGAGCAATAGGAATAAGGACTCAAAAGCCCTCTTCTATCTCTATCAAGCAGTGCATGAAAGTGTATTTCCAAGGATAAAAACAGCTAAGAGGTCCAAGGATGCATGGGATACCCTCTAGATAGCCTATCAAGGAATGAAGTCTGATACAATAGACTCATTATTTACTATACTGATTGGGTTGGTCACCCAAATGAGATCTCATGGAGAGATAGTGGAAGAGAGAAGAATAGTGGAGAAAGTGTTGAGGAGCTTACCCTCAAGGTTTGATGTAATAGTCACAACCATTGAAGAGACAAAGGATCTTTCAAAGTTTACAGTTGATGAGCTTTATGCATCATTGATGACTCACGAACAAAGATTGGGTAGAACATCAAACTCATCTTTGGAACATGCCTTCAAGACCCAAATTTCCTTTGGAAGAGGAAGAGGTCAAGGCAGAGGAAACTACAGAGGAAAAGGTAGAGGCAGAAGCCAGAACCGAGGAGGAAGAAACAACCCAGCAAATACAAATGGAAGGGGCAGCAACCAAAATCAGAACTAAGGCCAAAGTAGTAGCCAGTAAGGTGGAAAAAATCAAGCACATGGACAAAGGTATGATAAATCCCAAGTCCAATGTCATTACTGTAAAAAATATGGCCATTATGCCAATGAATGTAGGAAGAAACAGAGTGACATGGGTAATAAACCCAGTGCTACTTTTACTAAGGAAAATATCAGTCAAGAAAAATCAGTTTTAGCATGCAATTTGGCTGAAGAAAAGAGTGAAGATATATGGTTTCTAGATTCAGGATGTAGCAACCATATGACTGGAAACATTTCTATGTTTTCCATGTTAGATGAAAATGTAAAGTCTCAAGTAACATTAGGGACAGACAGTAAGGTATATGTCATGGGAAAAGTTAGAGTGAATGTTTTGAGAAATAAAGGAGAAGGAAGATCCATATCAGATGTATATTATGTGCCTGGTATGAAGTGTAACCTCTTGAGCATTGGACATCTCATTCAAAATTGGTACAATGTTTTCTTTGAAGATGATGTATGCACCATCATGGATAAACCACCAAGCAATCAATGCATTGCACAAGTGAAGATGACAAGGAATAGAATGTTCGCTCTCAAGATGAGAGCAGATTTGAAGAAAGGAGCTGAAATGGCAGCAGTGACATAAGAGACATTCCAAATAGAAGCCAATGATGAAAATTGGTTATGGAATTTGATATTTGGACATATCAACTTTGGAGGTATGAATTTGTTGCATAAGAAAGGAATGGTAAAGGGATTACCATTGATTGAGAAACCAGACAGCCTATGTGAAGGCTGCATCTTGGGAAAAAAAACACAGAGAAAGCTTTCCATTAGGAAAGAGCATAAGGGCAAAGGCACCCTTAGAAATTTTCCATTCAGATTTGTGTGGACCAATGCAAACACCATGACTAGCAAGAAGCCACTATATGTTGACTTTTATTGATAATTTCACAAGAAAAACATGGGTTTATTTTTTGAAATTTAAAAGTGAAGTGTTTGAGAAATTCTTCCACTTTAAAGCTCTTGTAGAGAATTAAAGTGGGCAGCGTATTAACGTCCTTAGGACAAACAGAGGAGGAGAATATATCTCCAAATAATTTCTGCGTTTTTGTAGAGAAAATGGGATAAATAAGCAATTTACAGCAAGGTATACACTGCAGCAAAATGGACTTGATGAAAGGAAAAACCGAACCATCATGGATATGGTAAGAAGTATGCTGAAGGCAAAATATTTGCCAAATGAATATTGGGCTGAAGCTGTACATTGTGCAGCGTATATTTTAAATAGATGCCCAACCGAATATGTTATGAATAGAGTTCCTGAAGAAGCGTCGAGCGACATAAAGCAGCATGTCACCCACATGAGCGTATTTGGTTGTGTGGCTTATGCACACATTCCGGATCCGCTAAGGAAGAAGTTGGACAATAAGGGGGAGAAGTGCATATTTATTAGATACAGTGAAGAATCCAAAGATTACAGGTTGTATAACCCATCCACCAAGAATTTTATTATAAGCGGATATGTACAATTCATTGAGGAAGAAGCTTGGGATGGAAGCATTGAGAAAATAGTGAATGTGAAGAGCTATTTGTCTCATGATGATAATGAGGAAGAGATGGCTGAAATACATCCCTCATTAGCAGCACCACCTCCACCAACAAAAGGATAGCAAGGGACACCACAAGTAGGTATGAGAACACCTTTGAGAAGTGATAATAGTGCTTCTCCAAGCACACCACAAGAAACATATTTGAGAGCTTCTACAAGCACAAGTTCAACAAGTGAAAGAGGAACCAGATTCAAAAGTCTGAATGAGATTTATGAGCAAGAGGCAGCAAATGAAGGTATGAAATCTTTATTTGCATTGTACTTTCATGTAGATTATCCTATTCATTTTGAAGAAGCAGTGAAAGATAAGAAATGGATAGATGCTATGGATGAAGAAATGAATGCCATAGAGAAAAATAAGACATGGGAATTGGTTGATCTCCCAAAATGAAAAGAAGTGATTGGATTAAGATGGGTTTATAAAACCAAAAGAAATTCTGAAGGTAAGATTAAAAGGCATAAGGAAAAACTTGTTGTCAAAGGCTACAAGCAGCAACAAGGAAGAGATTATGAGGAAACTTTCGCCTAGTTGCAAGAATAGAAGCAGTAAGAGCAGTGTTGTCCATAGTTGCACAACACAAGTGGAAATTTTACCAAATGGATGTGAAATCAACATTCATGAATGGAATATTGATGGAAGAGGTTTATGCTGAACAACCTCTGGGCTATGAAAAAGCAGGCCAACAGCACAAAGTTTGTAGATTGAAGAAAGCTCTTTATGGGCTGAAACAAGCACCAAGAGCATGGTACAGTAGGATAGATTCCTATCTACTGGAAAATGGGTTTGAAAAATGTGAAGGAGAACCCACATTATACATCAAGGAGAAAGATGGTAAGATGATGATTGTTATTTTATATGTTGATGATTAGGTAATGATGCTTATCTCATTGAGAATTTTAAAACAATCATGAAGGATGAATTTCAGATGACTAATATGAGACTGCTGAGATACTTCTTAGGAATAGAAGTAGAGCAAAATGAAAATAAATTTTTTATCTCTCAAGCCAAATAAGTAAATGAAGTTTTGAAAAGATTTAACATGAAGGATTGCAAGGTAGCAATTACTCGTACAGTGACGGGATTGAAGTTAAGCAAAGAAGACAACAACAAGGATTTTGATCCAGGTTTGTACAAGAGTGTAGTTGGAAACCTCATGCATTTGACTGCAACTAGGCCGAATATTATGCATGCTGTGAGTTTAATTTCCAGATTTATGGAAAGGCCAAAGGAGGCACATTGGCAAGCAACAAAAATAACTCTGAGGTATTTGAAAGGAACAAAGAGGTATGGAATTTTATATACAACTTCAAAATTTTTTGAGTTAATTATATATACTGATAGTGATTGGGCTGGAAGTGTAGATGACCGAAAAAACACCTCTGGTTATGTTTTTCATATGGGTTCAGGAGCCATTTCATGGGCTTCTAAGAAACAACCAATTGTGGCTTTATCTAAAGCAGAGACAGAGTATGTGGCAGCTACAACAGCAACATATCAAGCAGTTTGGATGAGAAGAATGTTGACGAGTTTGTGTCATGAACAGGTAAAAGACGCAACACTTTAATGTGATAATAGCTCAGCAATTGCATTGTCAAAGAATTAAGTGTTTCACAAGAGAAAGAAACACATTGATTCCAAGTATCACTACATCAGAGAATTAGTGAGCAATGGAGAAATTGTTTTACAACATTGTAGAATAGAAGAGCAGTTTGCTGATATACTGACAAAAACATTGGGGCAAAAAAGTTTTAATTATTTGAGAAAATGTTTTGGCATGGAAGAAAATCTAGTAGTTGAAATTAAGGGGGAGTGTTGGAATATTAATTCCAACTTCCCGCAGACAGTAGAAGGATGGGGAGAATTGAACCCTGATGGAGAAGGACACAGGTAGAAGAAGAAATATGAAAACTTAATTTTTGATGGGATTGAAAGACAATGGCAGCAATCTCTAGGTTTCGAACTTGCACACAACTTCAAGTTTCGTATCCCCTTAACCACCAGCAATGAATTCCACACCAACCACATTTAATTTGAATTTATTTTGCAGCCAACAACACATTTCCAGGGGCAGAAGGTATGAGGAGCCAAAGGGGAAGATGACCCACCAGAGATGGTGATGTCATCACTTCTCCGAATCAACTAAAATTCATTATGGGAGGGGGTAAGAGAGCTAGGAGTGAATGTTTACCAAGCACCCCACAGAAAGTATAAAGGAATGTTTGTTTTAATGTTTTTATTATTTACATTTTACCGCGGCACATTTTGATTTTTAATTTTGGTTTATGTTTTTATAAGAGCCGCAACATAAGTTTTATGTTTTGTTTTAAAGTTTCGTTATATATATATATATATATATATATATATATATATATATATATATATATATATATATATGGAATATTTATAATATATATTTATATATAATGTAATATGCCGTGCACATCAAAAAAAGGAGCGTGGCTGTGTATTAAAAGAAACAGAGAGCAGTACAACAGTGTATAGTGAAAAATCCCAAAGGCAGAAAAGACAGAGAGCTAAAAATTGTGTGTGTAGCAATGAAAAAAGGCAGAGAGCAGAATTTGAATAGCACTACGTGTGTAGCAGTCAAAAAAGTCATTTTTTTGTAAATCCAGAATGCTGCAGGTCTGAAAATCTCATTTCGTAATAGTCCAATTTTTATTAATGAAATATATGTTCTACACATCTCTGTCCTCATTTTAATTAAATCTTTGTGTTGAGTTGAGGAATTTTATTTCCTCTGTGTGTTAAGGAATTGTTCAGCAATTCCAACAAAAATCAAACTTTTCCACACCTGAAAGCCTTCTTATTTGCCTCAGTTCCTTAAAACCATACAAGCTAAGGGTATGAAGGTTCTGGAAAACTCCTTTAGGAAAGGTTACCTCCCTTATCTATACTCTACAAAGATATAGTTCTCGGAGCCTATCAAAGCCAAACATATGCTCGTCATTGGAGTCATCCAATTCATTCAAAGCTGCTACTATTTTTTGTTCTCGTTCTGCTGTTTTAAATGGAAGTTCACCCAATGTACAATATTTTATTCGAAAATATTCAAGATTATTTAGGAGGAAAAAATATACTTTGGTAACTTTTGTATCGCAAAAGAAACCACGCTCAACTGTATCACTTGAGTAGTCATCTGTCTGAAGGTATAGAGCAAGCATTTCATTCTCATGAAATTCCTCACCTCCAGCTTCTTCCAGCTATTGAGGTGACCAAGGAAAGGTGGCACCACTTCCAGCAAATGGTCCCCTAAATGGAGATACTGCTTGGAAATTATTTTAACTCAACATCCACTAAATATATTTCTTCCAAGATTTGTTGATGTGTGATGTGGGGAGGTAATTGTTTCACCTTGAGAAAACTTGAAAGATCCAAAAATTCTAGCGTGGTAATATTTCCAAGTGTCTCTTTGGAAATGGTCGCATTCCTACCTTCCTTCAATGAGAGGCATTTGAGTCAAGTCAAATTCCCAAAATAGTTTGGCAGCATTTCCAAGCACAAACAATAAAACAAATCGATGGACTGGGGGTTTGGCAGCTTTCCGATGGAATCAAACAACATCTCCAAAGTGGGAGCACAAGAAAAATTGATGTGGTGAATATCTGTTAGCTTTCCCAGGGAATAGGGAAACTATCCGATTTTTGTGAAATGTCTTAAGACCAAGTATGTCAAAGAGCGCATATAACAAAATTCCTCTGGCAAAGTTTTGAGTTGGACAGTCTTGTAATAATCCACAATAATATTTTCAAGGTACTTCAGGTGTCTTATGGGCTTTGGAAAATTTGAAAAGGGAGAGTAGATGTTTAAATATCCCAACTTGAGAGGCTGATGCAATGTCCACATTTCCACTTTAAGAAAGCTTTCAAGATGATTCTCATCTACAAACTAAGATTAAAATAAAATAAGTATAAAAATGTAAAATTTCGTACTTGAGATTCTTGTTGCCACAAAGTTTTCAATCTGCTTCCTCTGAGTTTTAAAACTTTTAAATTTTGCACTGGAGCACAAGAATTCAGGGAAGAACATGGGAATTTATACCAGTGGAGTGATATGAGATGCGGTGACCGCAACCTTCTCAATATATCTTCTACATAACAATCTTCACTTGCAAGAATTTGCAAACCATAATAACTATCTATATTGAACATTTCCTGCTCACATTTTCCCAACAACTTCTAAATACAACTTTTGCACCATGACATTTCTAAAGGGACACCAAATCGATATTGGAAATAGTGTACAAAAATCCCACGAACTTCGGTTGTGACCTATTCAATCATAATAATAAAAAATAGATATACTATTCAGGACACAAAACATTGTGTTGAACAAAACAACTTTAAAAATTTTGAACCAAAGAGGAATCTTTGAATCACTTACAACCACAACGATTCTTCAAATAACTTATCAAAGTTATTGTTGGTTGCGTCTCACCAAAGATGACAGGGCATTGATTTTTCCATGGTATATCTTCCCATATCTCTAACCTCATCATGCATTTTTATCCGATTTTCCGTGGTATATCTTCCCATATCTCTAACCTCATCATGCATTTTTATCTGATTTTCGTTGTCCAGTTCCAGAAGACACTTGTTCTCTAAATTTGAAACACCCACCACTCCCCATATTCTTTTGGATGTATCCATATCTTCTCCTATCGAAAAGAAGGTCACATCTAAGAATAATTTGTAGTACTCTTAGTTGAGTGAATTATAACTAATTTTCAACATTTCCGGTATGTCAACGGTGGTATCTTGTGAAATTATTTCAATAGTTCATTCCAATATGTGTCATCTCTTCCACAAAGAAGAGGTCGAGTCACTTTCAATGACAAGGGCAATTGATCACATGCACTTACAAATCGTTCCACCAAATATAGAAATCTTCTTTGTGGATGTGGCTGATTGAAGGCATAATAGCAGAACAACTCGTCTGAGTGTGCTCTATTAATCTCTGTGAGCTTATAAATTGATGAATCTACTATTTATGAACATAGGGGGGATGCTTGTCCTGAGAGATAACTAATATCAAGTTATTGGAACTAAGAACATCCCTAATTGGTAATAATGCATCCAAATGATTGACCTTCTCGACAATATCTGAAACTATCATTGCATTACAACAAGTGAGGAAATGTTTAAGGATTATCACACCTTGGTCCACAATATCAATTATAATATCCTTGTGTGTCAAGTCCTTAATGAGCTTCATTTTCAAATCAACCAGAGATTTTCTAGCTACAATTAACTAACATCAGATAAAAAAAAAGATCCATCATATTCAGAGCTCCTATGGTTGAAGATCTATTTCACCAAAGTGGTTTTCCCAATACCATCAACACCTATAATTCCCACAACCCTGGCCTGAACGTCACGCTCCTACACCTGCTGTGAGAGCAGTGTACTTTCAAACTCTTGTAGCTTATCATCCAAACCAATTATATAGTTAGCCACAAACAACAATGTTTTTGGAACCCTTTTCAATACGTTTCACACAACTTTGTCTAGATGGTAGTATATGTTGTATAACTTCGTCTAGATGGTATTGGAGGTTGTATATCATATTTAGAGGAAGAGAGATTGGTAGAGTTTATAGAGTTAGTTAGGTAGTTAGTTGAAACGAAAGAGGTGGTAGATGAATGACCTAAAACATTTCAATCGTCTAACATTTGATCTGATGGTGCAGAAAGGTACACCATTACAACTAAGAAAATTGTTTTCAAAGAAGAATGCTTTACAACATAATTACATCAAGTCCAATGCTATTCTTGTCGACCAAAACATACACTAGCTGCCATATGATGACAACTCATTATTGCTTTGGAAAATACAATGAAAAATACAATGCCAAGTATGTTAAGACAAAAGAAGATTCAAACTCATAATTGATTTAGTATCGATTATTATTGAGAAATATGATTTAGTATCGATTATCACTGAGAAATATTTTATTAACATATAACATGGTTAACAAATATAAGCAAGCTCTTGAGCTTTTATCATCTACTACAGATACTAATATACTAGTTATATCTTTCATATCATTATTTAGTTGTGACACAACGTAACAGCTTCACATGGTGGTGCATTGGAACCATAATTAGTCGCTCAACACCCGCAAGTTGTTAGCCTCGTTAACTTAATATGTAGTATTGTGTTAGTTTAATACTTGAGTCAATACGAGTAGCAATAGATAACATTAGTTGTTTTACGATTTTGGTCTACCACCTTCCAATGAATAAATCATCGTAAAAGGCACTAGTTTGTTAACCACAATGAAAGTATGGAATCCCGAAGTGTCTGAATCACACAATCGAAGTTGTAACCATTATGGATTGAATTTTCGAATAATTGAAATGGATTATTTATTTATATATTTATTAATTTTTTTCCCCCTTCGGATTTAAAAATGAGTTGGTTAATCATAATTTTATGTTTTATTGGAAATGAGATTACTTGCTTTTAAAATAAGTTCTGGATATTTATTAATCTTATATGTTACCATAGAAGTGTTAATAGTTATTTAATCCATATTCATATTAAATATAATGGTTTTAGTTTTAAAAAATGGCCGGCAAGAGTGTAGATTAGAAAAATGAGAAAGAGTATAATGTTTAATAATTTTCCCCTTTTCAATAATTTTATAAAATTGTGATTTCAGTTAAATATATTTAATTATATGAAATTCAAAAGATTAAAATATTGAAATAATAGAATAGGTAACCTTTTTTTTCTTAATATTTAAATTATTATATAACTGATATATTTTTTTTATAAAAAAAATCATTTTGAATAATCTTGATAAATTTTTAAATGTTGACCATAAAACCAAAATATTTTAAAGGCATTTATATGTGCTTGATATATCATGGAGTAACACAAATATGATCATACAAAGGGTGAATCTATGATGTGTACTGTGTTGTGAATCTTTTTTTTTGGTTCGAAATAGGGCGTGTGAAATTTTTTTATATAGAGGGTGTTTCTGGATACCATAGAATCTCGACTAATGGTTTATTGAGAGTTAATTATATCTTTAATCATGTTTCAATCTTGCTTGAGGGTTATAAGTTTGAGCAAAGGTATTGATTCAGATCTCAAAGTGAATTTAGGTCTTGACTTTAATTAAGCTCATCAAATTGGATAGAAGAACCCCATAAGATGTGAATAGCTAATTGTTTTTTTATTTAAATAATGCTTTTCTCAACCGAATAAAACACCAAAATTACTGATATATCTTTTATATACACATAGAAAATATGTGGCATACTAAACCATCACTTAGCTACCACATAACCATTACGATGTGCAACCATGTCCATATAGAAGTATATTTTTTTTCCCTTAATAACTTCGATTTTTTTTTTTTTTTTTTGGTCAAAATGTTATTAGCCAATAGTTGATATAGTGTTATTTTTAACCATGTGTATATACACATAAGTGTTGTCAACTTTTTCAAAACTTTGGTAGCACTTATATAATTGACAATAATCAATCAATACATGGTTGAAAACAAAAATGATAGCATATGTTGTAACACCAATTAAACACCAATTAGCTACATGCAAAGGACATTCCACAAAACCATATGATTTCTATCATATGTACCCTTTCTATAATAGGACCACCCACTACGATTATACTGTGAGTCCATAAAGGAAAGTATGCTTCCAATCCACTAGTTGTAGAAATAGCTCGAAATTTGTAGCTGCTAATGAATTCATATTGAAAACAATATACATAAATTTCTTTTAGTCAATATGCGGAAAGGAAAAAATATAATAGAAACACATGCAATAACATGCAATCATTAAATCACAATTAGCACAATAATTTTCCCAGGTAACCCAACTAGGAAAAACCCCTGTTCTGTTTCGTATCAAATCACATGAGAATATGGATCTATTACAATGACTGCTTCGATCCTTGAATCTAAGCATGCACTGCAATACTGATCTCCACTTTCTCTTCCTGCTTTGATCAACACTTAGCCAAAATAGGCCTCAACCTTCCTCCTATTTCCTTGTGCTATCCCTGAGGAAATTAGCTCCTAAAAAATAGGAGAAATCCCTATTTCTTTGTGTAAAACGTAAAATAATTGATCACCTGCTCAAGTGCAATACTTGTACACTCAACTATTATAGAATTGACAATTTCAATATTCCTTTTCGTCCACTTCAACTAGGAAATTTGAATTCCATGAATGAATAGGACCATTTTTAGTAAATTGATTAGTTAACTGAGAGATCAGTGAGTTAACAAAAACTACTACTACTCAATTAACTGCTATTGACTCTATTCATGACTAGAGCTCAAATAATTGAGTTTAGGTAAAAACAACTTCTTTAGATTGTTATATTTTAGCAATCAACTCATGAAAAACTCTACTTATAGCCTAAAAAATTGAGTTGATTGATATAACTGAGTGATTTGGCCATGTCAATCCCGCTAACTACACCTCAAGTCATCCCGCTGATGTGGAAATTAAAATTTCTCGATTTGACTAAGCCATAAGTCAAACGAAACCTTTTCTTGCTACAATTTAACCCTCCCTCTTTTCAAGAAAAGGATTCTTAACCACCACAATCCTGCTCCTATGGAACCCAAACTTTCCTCTTGAAAAATATTTTGTCAAAATGTTTGCATCTTGCTCCTCTGTAGAAATGTATTGTAGCTTGATGATCCTCTTCTACAAACAATCTCTCAGGTGATGGTTCCTGATGTCTATATGCTTGGACCTATCATGAAACACTGGATTTTTAGGAGTTAGATACACCTATGATTTTCACAATGGATCAATGTATGCTCCATCCCCTAACTGAAGAGAATAAGCAGGATATTTCTCATCCAAATAGCCTCACATGTTGCTTGAGTAGGATCCATATACTTGGCCTCTTGTGAGTTGAATGCTACATATCTCTATTTCTTGTTGTACCAAGAAACTGCTACTGACCCAACTCTAAAGATAACACCTGATGTGATCTTAATGTCTATGGAATACCTGCCCAATCGTCTTCTGTGAAGCCTTAGAGCTTTAATCCATATGTGTTCCTATGTCATAAACCAAAATCTATTGTTCCTCTGAAGTATTTACGAAATTTTTTTATTTCTTTCCAGTGAATATTGTTAGGCTCCACCAAAAACTGACTAAGTTTATTAATTAAAAAAAAAATATCAGCCGTTATGTTCAATAAGTACATCAAGGACCCAACTCATGGGGTGGCGACTTGTTGGTGATTGAGTGTTTTGTTAAGGTACTCGTTTGTGAAGGTCACTAGTTCAAACCTCGTGGGTGCCTGTTAGGCGTAAGCCTATGAAAATTGTTGTGTATTGTTAGTGGGGGATGATGCCGGCCAAGAGGGTTTTCCTTGGCAGCAGCGCGATCTGATATTGTGTTGCAGATATGATTGTATGGTTCTCGTTACTGGTTTCCCTCCCGATACAAAAAAAAAGTACATCAAGGACCCCACCAAAATGTTTGTAGAAGTGACATCTACTACCTCTCCTATAGAAGAATCCTCTTTCCTTAAGTTAGTAGTTAGAGGAGTTTCCATGGGCTTGAAATATTTCATATGGAATCTCTGAAGGATTTCAAAGATGTACTTCCCTTGACCAACAAATATATCTTCATATCCCTGCCACACCTCCAAACCAAGGAAGTAATGCATCAAACCCATGTCCTTCATCTTGAAGTCTCTTGCAAGGTCCTCCTTGCAAGACTGGATCAACCTCTCATCTCCTTTCAATATCAAATCATCTAAATATAGGAATAAGATGAGAAGATGATCCAGGAGGATTTTACAAGTACAAGTACAAGTGGGTTAAGTGCAAAGGATAAAAAATAAGTGTGTCATAAATGTGGTAAAATTAGTGCCAAGTTGAAGATCTCGTCTTTTTAATTCCAACGGTGCAGATGCCACTCAATTCAAAGTCTATATGGAGGAGTTAGAAGTAGTCAAAGTTTGAGGGTTGACTTGGTCAAATTTCAGAAAATTTGTGGGTCCCTTAATTTGACACATTTGGTCAAATTCTAGAATTTTCAAAAATGATGGGTTGTTTTATAAAATAAAATAAAAATAAAAAATAAAAAATGATAAGGTGGGTCCTCACTCCCACCCTACCCCATCCATGTAACGAATATATATTAAAATAATGGGGGGTCAACGGCGATAACCTCGTTGCCCCCACATGCTATGGAAACTGTCACCATAAAAGGGTGGGGCCAACGGTCGTGACCATGTGAACCCAAACCACACTCCATGTAATGTAACAGGAGTTGGTGGAGTTAAGGGGCGGGCCACCTAATGCAGGCCCGACCCCCCCCCCAATGTACCCCACTTAATAAAAGAGGGCCTCTCCACTAATTGAGTAGGGCCAAGAGACATAGTACCTCTTGGACAAAATTCGATATCAAATTCAATGTATTCTTGCATGATTTCATGTGGTTCTCTCTTCTTATGTTATTCCTTTTATGTTTCATGGTTAAGATGCAAATTTACATGTAAGTATTTAATACATCTCAAAGAAAAAGATTTTGATTGAAGTGGTATTAGAGCAGGTCTTTGTAGATGCGAATTGTATGTTTTTATGATAACTAGAAACACGCTACAAAGAGCTAAAGGGAAACTAAATTATTGTGATTCTGAAGCAAGATGTGCACATCGAAGAAGAAACATGGATGACGATGTTCAAAATGAGGAGGAGATAAACTTCCACAAGACCTTCTACACCATGGGAGATCGGGTCAAGAAGTTGTTCTCTAGACTTGAGAAACTAGAGAAAGTAGGGGATAATTCTTGAAGGACAAGGTTCAAGGCATGGAGATAATGGAGGAGATCCACCTCCTTCTCCTCCCACGAGTGAAATTTCTTCCTTGTCTTCTCACCATCATCATAGGAATTCAGGAAATCAATCTAGTAAACCTTTCTTTAAGTTAGATCTAAAATTTGATGTACCCATGTATAATGGTGAAAGTAATGCAGGAAGCTTAACAACTGGGTTAGGTAGATTGAACTCTATTATAGGATTCAGCAGATTGTGGAGGATGAGGCAAATATCCAGTTGGATTCTCTTCGACTAAATGGCACAACTCTCATTTGGTGGTAGAGAAAAATTCAAGGCAACAGTAATTTGGGTAACCTTATTTCCTCACGGTCAAATTTTATTGTTGCACTTAAATATCAATTCTATCCCTTCGGTTATAAGAAAAATGCCTTAATGGAGTGGAAATACCTACACTACTACATTTGGTGGAAATTCCGACACTTGGTTCCGACACTTTTGACCAAATGTTGGAAATTTCCCCAAATTTTTTCCATCCCGCCCAAAACCGTCGCTATACCGACGTTTATAGAAAAGTGTCGCAATACCGACACTTAGACAAAGTGTCGCAATTGCGACGTTTGGAGGAAGACGTCACAATTGTGACACTATGGCCCAAAGCGTCGCTACTGTGACGACTGCCTCCAAACGTCGCAAGTATGACACAACATCTAAGTGTTGCAATTGCGACGTTTGGAGGCAGCCGTCCCAGTACACTTTTTCCGTCGTCGGTATAACGACACTTATATGTGCGCTACATAAAAATACGAAACTTATATGCGCGCTACATAAAAATACGAAACTTATATGCGTGCTACATAAAAATACAAAACTTATATGTGCGCTACATAAAAATGATTTTATTGTTTCGTATTTGTCGCAATAGCTACATTAACGTCTGATATCACGTGCGCATTCGCCCTCCGCCCTTGCAGAACAGCGTTCGCCCTCAGCATTCGCCCTTAGCTCTTGCAGAACAAAATTTGTCCTCAGCAGTCACCCTCAGCGTTCGCCCTCAGCTCTTGCAGAACAGCATTCGCCCTCAGCTCTTGCAAAATGGTAAGTTCTTACTGCAGGCCCTTCCTCCTATAGTAGGGTTGAATCTATTTGGGTTTTTTTGGTCAATTCCATTGGATTGTGTTAGGCTGTAGGGTTCTCTCTAGATGTCAAGAATCAAGATTCAATACTCTCTATTATCTTCATCACCCAATACAAGATTTAAATTTTTCCCAAAGAAACGCTTATTAATTTGGCAGCCATTATTTCTCCCTGCTTTAAAAACCCTACATTTAAATGAAAACAAGCATTGCATTTCAACTACAAAAATCTATTAGTGTTCAAATGTACATGTGTGCTACATTAACGTCTAATATCACACGCGCATTCGCCCTCCGCTCTGCGTACGCATCCGCCCCCGCCCTCTTGCGTAACACGCATTCACCCCTCGCCCCGTGCACGCATCCACCCCGAGCTCTCGCAACAACATTCGCCCCGCATTCGGGCTCTCGTCTCGGCAACATAATTCACCCCCCGCACTCGCCCTCGCCCTCTTACCACACTTCGCCCTCGCCCTCTTGCAAAATTGTAAGTTCTTACAGCAGGCCCTTCCTCCTATAGTAGGGTTGACTCTATTTGGGTTTTTTTGGTGAATTCCATTGTATTGTGTTAGGCTGTAGGGTTCTCTCTAGATGTCAAGAATCAAGATTAAATACCCTCTATTATCTTCATCACCCAATACAAGATTTAAATTTTTCCCAAAGAAACGCTTATTAATTTGGCAGCCATTATTTCTCCCTACTTTAAAACCCTACATTTAAATGAAAACAAGCATTGCATTTCAACTACAAAAATCTATTAGTGTTCAAAATTACATGTGTGCATCACTTGTGTAGGGTATTCCTTTTCCGCTTTCACATTATCCAATATTGTGTGCAGTATAGTTCATATTTTTTGTGATTTACATTATCTTGAAAAAGGAAAGGTAAATTATTTCCCATGGAAAAAGAAGGTTTTCCCTTTTTTATAGGTTGTTTGACTTACGTGAAAATTTATGTGCTGCCTTTCATATTATGTAGTTTAAATTTGAATTAATGTATTATTCTACATGAAATATAATTACCATGTGATGTCCTTCATAACTAATTAAAATTATAGGGTTTCAATTTCCTAGACTCTAACTCATCTGATGCTAAATTCTAGGTTCTCATTGGTGGATCACTCTTCCATTGATTTCCTTTCCCTCTGGATCTTGTCATAATTTAAAAGTCATCAATGATACATATATTATTTCAGGTATCCCAAAAGGCTTTACAGTAGAACATATTGTAAAGTTTTTTTGACACTTGAGGATTCTTTTTAGAACTGCAACGCGGTCTATGCTATCGAGTTACATATCAAGCAACTTGTCCTTAATAACCACACTATGAGGTAGGTTCAACCAGTTTGAACTTGTTGGGACATAGCATATGAATTTGTGATGAGTCCATATCACAAGTCTATTATGGTGAAAAAAGTGAAGACATGTAATGATAGTTATTATGTTAACATTACTAGAAACATTTTCGAAATTATCCATGCTATCAAGATGTCAAAATTCCAGGCATTAGGTGTCGATACTCGTAGCTAATAGATAATAATAATAATATAAAAAAATCACAACTTTATTCTTGAAATATGATTGTTACACATTGGTAACCTAGTTCATGAGTTACTATCACCCAAATACTGCAAAACAAACTTAAAATATAAATTAAACCAACATGAGAATCCAACTAAGGGTTTCTTGACAAAATCATGCCATAACCTGGCATTTTGAAACCCAAATTTGAATCCATCATAAGTAATACAATGCAAACTCGGATGGATTTTCAATGCATGTTTGCATGCTACACTTATTCTCTGTCTAGATATCATTTTTTAAATGGAACCATTAGTCAAGCCCACAGTCCTTTTTATGTGAAAAATTTCAGCTCTATTTGAGCTCTTTTTGCTCCACCACCTCCATAAACATATGCAAACATATATCATGATCTTGGAATTCCATTACATATGTATGTGCCAATGTTCCATAATCATGCCCCATCATCAATTTAAGAAATTTCCATTGAATATCAAATTATGGAGGGGGGGAAATTTTTGCTGCAACATTTGGCTCAAAATCGGGGACCATCTTCGTATGAGGTGAATGAGAACTATAGATATTTGAAGAAGTAGATTAGTGCCTTTTCCTCTGGCCATGGAGTCATATACAGTCATCCATCACAAAAATTTGTCTTTGTTCCTTCTCACCTTGAAAGTTGCAAAAAATCATGCCCTAATTGAAACGACACTAAATTTGAAAGATATAATAAAAATGCAAGCTAGAAGTGCCCTATTAATACAAAGGGAAAACCTTCCTACCTACCCTAGCTGAGATAAATTTTGATTGAATAGGAAACATGATATTTCCTATGGAGTTGATCCAACAACTTGTTAAATGTATGGGACTAAATCATGCATTTGATTTCCAGGGAAACATGCGCATGAAGAGAAAAAGTGTAGAATTAATGGAAAATCCATACATGCCACTTATGAAAACTACACCGAAAGGTCAAAAAATACTTAAGGCCTTAACTTAATTTGAATCCAAAAATGACAAAACATGATTAGTGAAAACACGAGAGTGGTGTGGGTGAACAACATAAATAAAAAGTGAAGATACCTTTCCCCAAGATGCCTTTGTCACCGTTGTATGAAAACATGTTTTCCTTTCCCTTTATACATGCAAGTGAATGCATTATAGGTATGGTGTTTTCCCAGACTAGGAGAAGCCTACTTAAATATATCATTCGTGGAGTGAATGTTTCCTTGACCCAGAACCTCATAGAAACTTATCACTGAATTTGATGTTGGGATGGGATTGTAAAGATAACAACCTCTTCATTCCTACAAACTAGATTCCTTCTTGGAGTTAGGACACAGAGTATTGAATCAAAGTTATAGTTTCTAACTTCTTGTATTGGTTCATCAATCTTGAAATTCAGACATTGCATGTCTTCATTGCTTCATGTTTGAATAATTTGCATCATATCGTACAATAGGAAATTGGGAATTATGATTATTATTACTTTATGGATCTGTTAAGTTACTTTTAAGTTTGCATGGTTTAGTGTGAAATTATTCTTGTGTGCCCCTAGGCCCAGGTGAAGGAATGCCAAGGACTGAGAACCCTAGTTTTTAAATGGTATTGTTTCTTATACCAAAAACCCCTCAACATCACTTCTTATTAGTTCTTAACAATAGTGTTGTAAACAATTTGAGAATTGATATAGAAAAATCTCGCACTTCTCAAGATAAAGTCCTAAAGCTAAAGTGTGATACCATGTGTAATTCAATAGTCCCATTGTCACCTCACCAACCTCTTTTCACTTCGGGCTAGCTCTCCTCCAACTCAAGGGGGGTTCTCCCTAGTAGATGTTAGGGATCTAATGGCCCAACCAAACCAATTCAAGAGCCCCCTAACTCTCTATGTTTACTACTATCGATCAAAATATTGAACAATAGGGTCAGACATGCATCCTGAAGATAAAATTGCCAGGGTATTTTTGGGTAATTTCAAAGGGAAAGTCCCCAAACACATATAATCAAGGAATTATAACGTGATTTCAAACATTAAATATCAAAAAAATCGTTTAAAGGATATTGAAAGGAAAAATGTGATGGAAGATAGAAAGTGCCTTACTTAAATGCTCTAAGGATTTTTCAATAGTTGCTCCAAAAGCTTCACTTCAAGGCCCTTGAAGATCGTCTCCAACAATGCTATACCATCAGCTTCAACAATGTTGCTCCAAAAATGTCCTCAAGGTCTTCACAACAAGTTTACTAGAAGTTACTCCAACAATATATTCAATAAGGTCTTCATTGTCAACTCGTCTCTTGTTTGGGTGCCTTAATGTGCAATGACATGTTTCCAGGACTGAATTCAATGCAAGGCATATTTGAAACTTTAACTTTGTCTTCCGGTGTCTTATTAGAAATTATTTCAGTTTTCATTTTGTGTTTTCAAGTTAGATATTGTTTTCAAGTTTTTACATTTATAATTTTATTGCAATGTGGCAGACTGATCAGAGCAGTGCAGGAACAACCCCGAGACGGGATGATCGCGGAAAGAGGCCAGCGGAAGAACATGTAAAGTGCCAGCATTTCTCTATCTTCGGGTATTTTAGTTATTTACATAATTGAAATAATATTAATTTTGTTCAAATATGCAGACACCTAGCCATGGTACGCCTGATGATTCCCTCTTTGAGGAAGAGCTTTCTTCATCCCTATCTCCAGTCTTCTTGTTGCAAAAAAAGGCACGAGATGCAAGGTCGGAATTTAATACTTTGATAGGCGTGCCTCAAACACCTGAAACAGAAGAGAGGATACAACATCTTATGAGGCAGCTAGAAAGATATCAGGTAATAATAAAAAGTCAAAAGGATATTTTTTTGTTTTGCATGAGATGAATTGTGATAGTTTGATTTTTAATTTTTACATTGACTAAACTAACAAAAAGTTCTTTTGTATGTAGCGTTTTCTGGCATTTGCTGAACCCGATGTTGGTGGTAGTGGGACACAAGGGCAAGAGATTGCCCAACAACCCTCTCGTACACCTTCTACTCCTTTAGGTGCCAGCCAAGAAACACACCCTGCCCAAGCAGACACCCAGCCAACCGCTGAACGTGTTGGCAGTGATGAGGCTGATATGGCCAACTACATTATTGTGTTTCCTGGAGCTACACATGTCAGCTCCATAGGGACCATTAATGGCACGTTGTTGGTGAACGATGAGGGTGTCCCTATAAAGCATGTACAACTCCCGAGCATGTACAACTCCCAGGTAAATTTTAATATTTTAACTATTTCATGTACTTTATCTAAAACATATTTATCATGATTTTTATTTTTAAATTAATGATAATATCTTTTTTTTTTCTGTGTAGGAAACAATGAGTTCTATAGGTTTTTGGAGAGCCATGCGTTGGTAATTTTTTGCCCAACCATACACACAGGGTGGAATTCCCAGAATTCCAACTTGAAAAAAGAACTTCTAGATTATCTAGAAGCCCTTTTTGGGGTCGGCACATTTGACAGAACAGCGGTGGCTCGGGTAGCCGGCAAATATTTGAAATATACCAGGGACACCTATAGGACGCAATTTCAATTTAACCCTAGATACGAGCATCCTCTCACAGTTCCAGAGAGTGAGTGGAGAGCACTCATCCATGACGAAAAAGAGAAAAGGGCAAAGAAAGAAGGAAAAATGCCAACTGGACCCGCAAGGTAAATTACAACTTTAATTCAATAGCTTTAATTTTTTCTATGTCTAAAATAAAAGTGTGCTATGTCATATCTGACTTCAATTTTGTTGATGCTAGGTTTCCTGACACCTCAAAGGAAACCAAAGCTAGGATTGAGAAAAAGGGCCATCACAAGCTAGGCCAGGGCGGCTACTTGAAATTAGCTGCAAGAATTGTAATTAAGTAGCTAAGCATCTTATAATTAATTGTATCGCCTTCCAACGTTTTTGTAATCCTATCAAATATGATTAAAAATACACAATCATATGTAATGTAGGGTGATGACTTCGGAATAGAAACTACAGAGGAAGATAAAAATATCTCTTTCCATTTCGGCTATCAAGCCGTAGTTGAACATCGCAGAATCTTGGGGCAGGTCCCAAGATCCAAAATGCCTAATAAGGTAAAACATTAACCTTTCAATATGTTTTTTTTCGTCCATAAATTTAATGTCTAACAACTTTTTTTAAATCAGGGGAGAAGCACTACCGACGAGGCAAATAACCCAGTTTTAGAGCCAGATGTAGATGATCCTCACGTGCAACCTGATCATTGTAGTGGGGACCAGGCCGAAAATGCTACTATCAGTGAGGGCCGTGACGGTAATTAATTTCCACTTATAATTTTTTCTAATTATACCTTGATGGTTGTCCTTATAACGTTTTTTTTTTAAATGAAAGAGAATGTTTCCCTTGAGGATCTTACCACCAGAGAGGAAGACAGGGCAACAGTCCCAACGGCGACAACTGGTGCACCAGGTAAATAATCTCATTGCAATTTTTTTTATTAATATTACCGAACTAGTTCAATAATATTTAAAAACTGATAATTAAAATTTAATATTATCTGTTTTTGGAGGCGATGCCCCGTCACTGGATGAGACCAGACATCGTGACAATGCAACTAGGTCAGCGGCGACAACTGGTGCACCAGGTAAATAATATCATTGCAATTTTTTTTATTAATATTACCGAACTAGTTCAATGATATTTAAAAACTGACAATTAAAATTTAATATTATCTGTTTTTGTAGGCGATGCCCCGTCACTGGATGAGACCGGACATCGTGACTACGCAACTAGGTCAGCAGTGCGGGTCGAAAGGCACGAAACAGGAGCAGAGCATGATGATATTGATGATGTAATTAGGAGCTTTAAAAATAGGAAGAAGAAAAAGAAAATTTGATAATGTAAAATATTTTATTATTATAAGACAAACGTTACCATACTTGGAACGTTTTTTGCGTTATATAAAAAACTCATTTATCATACTATTTTTATGTCAAGCATTAATTGCAATGTTTCCTTGCGTACATTTTGTTGAATTGTTTTTTTATTAGTTATTGAATATTTTTTTTTATGCTCATGAAAGTAAAAAATGAAATATAGATTGGGTATTGGGGAATTGAGAGTGATGTGAAGGGGGGGGAGGGGCCATAAGAGCTTCCACCTTCACGTGGTTGGCCCTGTTTAGTAGAGAATAATTTATTGGAGCGATTTAATCTTGGAGCAAACCTCCCTTGATCCAGCGTAGCAACAAAAAAGTCACTGTTGACTTAGTTTCTACTCTTTTAGATCGTGGGAGGCTTGTTCCAAGTTCATGCGACTCCAATAAATTGTTCTTGAAATGAAGAGGAGCTTATTCAGGTATGTTTTGACATTTTCAACATATGTTCTAACATTATCATAAGAATGCATCTTAGAGTAAAAAATACGACATCAATTACTTGTATTTATTGTATAGATAATGATGGATTTTGATTGACTTGGCAGTGCAGGTACAAATCCTCTTGCATCATGAGCAATACAACTTGTCAACCAGGGTCATGTCCAGGATATTTTTGCTTGTGCGCTTGACGAGGTTCATAATGTCACATTTTGTAAGTTCCTTTACAGTTCATAATTCAATATTAAGCTTGTTCATGATTATTATCTAGGTTTTTTGTATGTGTTTTTTCATCTATTTGATTGTAAGCAACTCCGCATGTTTCCTATTGTTCACTATGATTTCTCCCATTACCACTCCCAGGATGAATCCGAATTTATTTTTACATAGGTTACTTTATTGTTACTATGATTTCTCCATTTACGATTTCATAGGTTGCGTCATGTAAAGTTGTCAATCTCCGGTTGGTGATGAGCTTTAGTTCTCTAGATTTGGGGCTTTTCTGATATTTTCTCCCTCATGTCATTCCTGCATCACCTCATTGTTTGAGCATGCCAATTTTTTACCACTTGTACCAATTGGCACATGTCAATCTCTGAGTGGTGCCACATTTCACCTATTTTCAGTGAGAGTTTAGGGTTTCTCTAACATAGCTTCATAAATCCGATTCAGTGCCTGCTTGAATATTGTCACATAATACTCATGGTTTGAATTGATGAGCATGTTCTGACTGGTTGGTTGATTCATAAGAACCACCCATATAGTCATCTTGAGATATTTCAGAAGTTTTCTTGGGTTTCCTTTTTCACCATTTCTAGTGGGTGGGATGGTGTGGGGTGATCCATCAATACTGGTGCTCTTCTAGTAGGGAATTTGTTTTTGGGGATATAAAGGAGCATTTGATGTAGATATCCCATTGGATGAATTCATAGATGGGCATGAGAGGTCAAGAATTTAAATTAAAAATATGCAACCTCTAGCATGGCAACCTGAAGGCCGCGAGAGACACTGGTTAAAGATTGTTTTGTGCTGGCCTTAATATAGTCGTGATTTCTTTCTATTATCTTAATGCAAATATATAATCCGGTCTCATTAAAATGAGGATTGTGGTTGTATTTATCTTTGGTTGTTTCTCTCTTAACGCTCCAGAAGTTGCCAAAAGTTGCGATAGTTGTTTAGTTTTCCTGTTACAACTTAAAAGTGGTTTTTAGCAATGGGAGTCATGTTTTTTAAGGTTCATACTAATATGAAGATCTTGTAATTCTATATTCAGCATAAGAGAAGATGGACTCTGCTTTGGGCAGTATGACAACAATTTCCACATCTACCTCATTGGGTAACAATGGAAAGGGGAAGAAGTTGGGTGCAATGTTTGATAATTATGGCAGACAATTGTCTTCTCTTTCATTTTTTTCACCCATTTCCTTTAATCGCTCAAGAAAAAGAGGGACTCTGAGATTACGCGACAGAGAGAAGGTAGTTAATACAAGAGCTATGGAAAAGGAGTTGTACTTCAACAAGGATGGCTCAGTGACAAAAAAATTGCACGTCAGAGAAAAAATTATGTTTAAAGGAAGGTCACCTGCACGTGAAACTTCACTGCGGTGGATTTTTCCTTGTCCACTTATATTCGATTTTAATGTGTTATTTTAATTTTTCATGGAGGGTTGTTTTGGCATATGGTCTGGCATTCAATTGCACACTTACTGAAAGCATTTTCAATTTGTCTTGCAGGCGGTGTGAACAAACTTGCTGATCTTGTTGGAGTCACCCTTGGGACGAAGGGAAAAATGTTGTCTTGGAGAGCAAGCATGGCTCTCCGAAAATAGTTAATGATGGTGTAATAGTAGCTAAGGAGGTAATTTGTAGATGTGTGCTTTGGTTTTCTTTTTAACGTTGTATTAGTTCCCCCTCTTAAATGTCTTAGATTTGGTAGGCATAATTTGAAAACTCAAAGGTGAAAGGAAACATATTTGTTACCCAGTGGTCTACTTGGCCTATGGAATAGCCACATTAGAGTAATGCATAAAGCTTTTCACAACAATGAAAGGAAAGGGTTATGGTTGAGTCAAATTTTATTGTTATTGACAGTGTAATGAAATGTATCTCAATGCTATGGTTTTGGCCTTTTTATTGGTTGAATTAGAGGACCCAGTTGAAAATATTGGGGCCAAGTAGGCTGGTTTTCCTTTTTGCTGATGGTTTGGTGTATCTAATTGAATTAGTTGCCTAAGGTATTTTTGGTTGCAAACTCCTTTTCATTTTTCATACGGTATTGGCCTTGTGGAATACATTTGATTGTGTGGTCTTGTTAGATCTACAACATTTGTAGTTGTTTAGTCTTATGGCCAAGGTGCACTTTTATTATGGAAATAGTTGATGCAATATTGTCATTTAATCCTTACTGCAGGGTAGCATGTTGAGAATTTTCTTGTGAAACATTTTGTATTCAAAATGACACTTGATCCTATACAGCATCATGCACTTGACTTCAAAATTCATATTCAAAGTGTGCCAGACAATTCTTGCAAAATTTCAAATATTTATGTTGTTTTAAACCATTATCTTTTCATGTATTGGATGCTGAAAATGTGAAAAAGACTTTGGTATGAAACCAACTGGTGAATAATTTCCAGCAAAACAACCACTTCCAAGACATGATTTAGAAGTAGAACATATGTACTTATGACGCATAGAAAGATATCCTTGATGCATTGTCAATGTTTGGATAGGGTTATTTTTGGAGAAAATAACTCCTTATTCCTAGAATAGTGATCTTCAATACAAGTAAATGCCAGAGAAGAGAGATCATCATGTGACACAACAAAACTGAAATTGGACCCCTAAGGAGAGATGGTGTGTCTACAATCGCTCTGTCAGCATTTTCCCTTGGTTTACCCCGATCTTTTCCTCCATCCTGAGTCTTAATTGACTTCTTCTTTCTTCGGGTTTATTTATCAAATTCGTAGAAATTCATAGAATTTGATAAATAAATACTATCCACAATGGTTGGACTTTAATTTATATTCCCGGCTTTATATTATCTCCAAGACTTATAACCAATGTTTAACTTTCAACACTTTGTATTTATATTGCATGTTTCTTTTTAAATAAATAACTTGTAATGAAGTTTCGGCTCTATATTTCACCACCCAGCCTTACAACAATCACGCTCCAGACTTATGCTAATTATCCGCCAATCATTTAATTAAACAATTTCATTATACTCTGGCCCCACATATATATATCAATAACCAATCAAACACTCGTATCGTACCTGGCTATCCTCCGCACACCTTAGTTAACCTCCGGGCAAGTTCAACGTGCGACCACCGTCCGATGGCCCTTCTCCAAATCAACAACTCTTGGCAATTTCGCTCAGCTTCCAACGTCAGGCTTTAACGTGCAATGGCGTGGGTTAAACGGTGGTTTTCCGGGGGTCACTTCGCCACGTGTCGCATTCCCTATGGAATCGCTCGCGAATAGGAAATACCACCTACTCCGCAAAAGCGGTGCGATATGAGCAACCCACTTTTGTGATTCCGCTCGTGGTTTTGGTACAGGGCTTCACCACGGGTGCAAGTCTGGTTCCGCTATCCTTTTGTTTGTTAACTCATGTCCAATCCTTGGGTCAGGTTCCGAAAGCACAACAATTTTGTCTCTTTATTAAGCAGGATTTTTATATTGGAACATTGTTCACAACCCCAGTTCTCTACACAGACCTCGCCTTCGGGTAGGGTGAGTTCACAGGGTTATCCAACGATTTACGGGAATTCAAAGACAGAAGAATGGAATTATCAGTACCCAATCACCTCACAGTTAAAAAATTCTTCACAATTATCAGTTCGAGATAATTCAATGGCAACTAAGCTTGGAAATCATTTAACTGGAAACAACTATTCACACACAAAGGTTTATTGCAGAAATCCCCTCTCTACTCTCCTCTACCCTCTCTACTTTTATTCATCCGAGGAATTACAATTTATATACATAACATATGGCTCTTCGGTTCCTTTGAGAGGACCGTTCTAGAAATCAAAAGGTCTAATTATAATAATTCAACTAACTGAAATTGTTAGACTCCTACAACTCTAACTATTCTAAGTAATACAGTCAGCTGAGGTATTGACACCTAGCTGTTACAACTCAAATGTTTTTGAACCCTCCAAGCCACAACATGTGGACAAAACCTCCTACATTGCTAGCTAGTGCCTAATGCCCCTGCATCATCGTCTGACATAAACCTATTAAAAAAAGTGAACAGGGAATGATTATTAATTATGGCATACTAAGTTGCTTCTCTAAAGAGTAACATTGTAGATAACCTTAAAAACATTTGTTAACTATTTTTGTTTGACCATTTGATTGTGTTTGATATGTAGAACTCATGGCAGCTAGTGTTTCTCCACTAATATTAAATAATTATTTCCAAAAGTTTCTTGTTACTATTACTTTAGGAAAACCATGAAGACTATGAATTTCTTTCACAGACACTTCTGCCACTTGGCTTGTTGTTTATGTACTTTGAGCTCTGCAAAAAAAATCTACAAAATTTGTCTATATAAATGACCACAAAAATGTAATACTTACCTTTATATTTCAGTAACCCTGTAATAAAGTCTATTGATATATCTTCTAGTCTTTCAATATGTATGTAGAATGGTTGAAGTAACCCTAGAGATTTTACTATCTCTCTTTTATTTGTTATGAAAACCTGACCTTCTCTTACAAAATTTTGAATATCTTTCTTCATTCCTTCCAAAAATATATTTTTTGATCCTTTGAGATGTTTTAAGGAACCCTGCGTCCTACCATCAGAGAGACATGGGACTCCCTTAATATTTTTTATTCAAATATGCTTGCGTGCATAAAAATATTCTACATTTGCACCAAAGTATATCTCTCTTTCACTCCCAATGCTCCATAGAGTTCATTCCATCCTTTATAAATTTTAGTTTTTGTTTAGTACTATTTTCATTTTTCCATTATGGCAAGCTTCTTCTAGCCACCTAGGAATAGAAAATGTAATTGGATATAAATTTGAGGCCTCTTCTATTTTGGAAAGAGCATCATGTATTAAATTTTCCTAACCCTTTTTGCAGATTATCTCAAAATTAAAACTTTGCATTTTTTCTCCTCATTTTTGTTAATCTTCCAATGAAATCCATAGCTTCAAAAAATACTTTATGCTATCATGGTATATCTTGACTTTAAAGTACCTCCCAATGATATACTATCCCCATTTTTTATTGAATGTAATATTGCTTCCATTTATTTTTCATACGTAGATTTCACCAAATATTTTCTTTGAATTCCTTGCTTTTAAAAGCCAACGATATCCCTTATTGTGTTAATGTTACATAAATTCCTTGCCCTAGTGCCTCACACTCTACTATGAATGTTTTACCAAAAGTAGGTGCAACCGATGTTGGTGTAGAATACATGGCATCCATTAAAAGAGAGAATGCCAAAGTAGCCTCATCATTCCATATAAATGATATTTTCTTCAAGAGATATGTGAGTGGACTTGAAATGCATGCATAATTCTTAACAAATGATCAATAATATCATGTAAGTCTAAAAAATATTCTAGGAACCTTGAGTTTATTAGGAATAGGTCATTTTGTAATAGCTTGCATCTTTTGAGGCTCCAACTTCACTCCTTCCTTTAAAACAATATGAACCAAATACTCGAATTCTTATTTCCCAAAAGCACATTTGGATATTTTTACATAAAAATGATTGTTCTCAATAATTCATATAACTTTTCCACATGTTTAGTGTGGTATTCCCATGATTTATTATAAATATGTGTATTATCAAAGAAAACCAACACAAATTTTATAAGATGGGATCAAACAAAAATGTTCTTAAGTCAAGCCCGCCGGACTTCAAACAACGATAAACCATAATTCAAACCAAATTCACGTTCCAAAATAGCCTGCTAACGTCGGCCAATTTTGTGATGCGAAAACCAAATGAATTCTGCCCTAATCTTTTTCGGTTCCAAAGTTGGGCTGGCGTACAGAGGGAGATTTGTGATGCGAATTTCTTATCAAATTCGCCCTAATATTTTTCGGGTCTAGATTTCCACTGCGCGAGCGACCCAAACAAAGATCTGCTCCAATCAATTTTTGCCATGTGTCCTCAATAAAAACTTGCCATGCTCCTGACTACGGGTGCATTCGATGGTGTTTAAGGTGATGGGACATGGATGTGGCGATTTCATATCAATCGCATTAAGATTTAACACTGTTCAATTAAATTCCATGGTTTTCACATCAAATCGCATTAAATTTTAACACTATTCAAGATCGGACCTCCACTCCCGTTAGTGATTCTTCATGCTCCAATATGATCCGGCCTTCAGCTCTCATTAATGATCAGAGATTAATTATGACGAGTGTCCTTCGATTGCATTGCATTGATAAAATGGCATTTCTTTATGGTTTTTTAGATGAGCCGATTGCTGGGTTACACTGCCTGCTCACTGTGACGAGAAGGAGAAGTGGCTAGCTGAACTGCTGCGTAGACCTTGCTGCATATCTTCATTTCTCTCAGTTTGGTCCTTGTCTATCTTCCTCTGTTTCTTGTAATTCTGCTTCTCAATCTCCTCTTGTGCCCACTGCTAGTGAGACTGCACCCATGCCTCGTGTGCATCAAAGGATGCGTTGTCGCAAGGGGAGCACTAGAGGTCAACTCCTGCGCGCTCCCTCGAGCCCCTCAACCGAGTTGTCTTCCAGCTAGTCCAGTGATTATACAGGCCGCTATCCAAATACTGGGAGTGGGCGGGGTCGGGTTGTACGATCTGGCCACCGTATGGATTCCCCTACTCCTCGTTTCCCCACCACTAGTTCACCTTCTCCCATGACGCACACTACGCAATTTTCCTTCAATTGCTCTCTCAACCGCCCATGAATTACAACTTCAGTCACTGTGGTTTTCTGCGAGGAGGCCCAAATGGAGGAAGAATGCACCCGTCCGGTGGGTCTAAGCTCGGAAAAATCCAGCCAGCATTCGGGCCTTCAGGAGGGGAGCCGTGGCATGAATGTGGAGGTAGCACCTAGCGATCCTGGAACTTCCGAAGGATGGTGCCAAATCGTCGAGGAGTCGGAAGAGTAGTTTGGTTAATTTGTTTTTCTTGCTTCGCGGCCCACTTAATTGGGCTGCTTTTCGATTATTTTACTGTGCTGGACCTTTGTAATATTTTTGAATTATGTAAATTAAACGTTCAAGACTCGTTTCCCCATATGAGGGCAATCTTCTTACTTTTTTTATTTTTTGATGACAAATTTGCCACGAGTCTGGGCAATGATTTTGACTTCGGTGTAATTTTATTCCCACTTTTAATAGATTAACTTTACTTAGAAACAAAAATGTTTTCCTGTTTCTATTTTAAACTTGTTTTTTGAAATGCAGAGCCATGTTTATACGGTCTACATATTATACTCTTTCTCTATATATCTACAGGAACCTTTTTGCTATGAACAGGGTGGATTCTGTAGCAGGCTACTAATGGAAACAAATGAGCCTGAACCTTACATCTCAGATGCAACAGATGGTTACCAATTTTGGAATCAAGCGATCCTGATCTTACAAGCGAGCCTGATTTTCTGCAGATGGTTATCACACTCCTCACATGATTAGCGTTTTTCTCTGTTCAAGGATTTTGGGAACTTTAATTTGTATTTGGAACAATGGACATCGGTACTCTATCTATTTATTTACTATTCTACATACTGCTATTTCACTTTCTTATAGATGCCTCGAGCATATTTGGATGCTTTCTCAGATTTGTCGATAATCTCCATATGGACCGTTACTAGGTTTTATATCATGTCCCTGTATGTGACATGGGGTATTTTTCTATCATTGTCTGGGGTGGGACTTCCACTTTTCTGGATGGATATTTGGGTTCCAATCTTCAGATGTGAAAATGTAATGACTTCATGGACTGTTTTACTTCATATAATATATTCAAACAACGTTTTTTCTCTTGTGAAAAAAAAAATGATTAATGTTTATCACTCTGCCTTCAAAACTAGCGATGCTGGTCTATGTTGCTGGTTTATTGATATGGTCTGATGGTCATTTTATATTTTGGACATATAACACTCCTCACATGATTAGCGTTTTTCTCTGTTGCAGGATTTTGGGTACTTTAATTTGTATTTGGAACAATGGACGTCGGTACTCTATCTGTTGCTTTACTATTCTACATACTGCTATTTCGCTTTCTTATAGATGCCTCGGGCATATTTGGATGCTTTCTCAGATTGTCGATAATCTCCATGTGGACCGTTACTGGGTTTTATATCAAGTCCCTGTATGTGACATGGGGTATTTTTCTATCACTGTCTAGGGTGGGACTTCCACTTTTCTGGATGGATATTTGGGTTCCAATCTTCAGATGTGAAAATTTAATGACTTCATGGACTGTTTTACTTCATATAATATATGCAAAACAACGTTTTTTCTCTTGTGAAAAAAAAATGATTAATGTTTATCGCTCTGCCTTCAAAACTAGCGATGCTGGTCTATGTTGCTGGTTTATTGATATGGTCTCATGGTCTTTTTATATTTTGGACATATCACACTCCTCACATGATTAGCGTTTTTCTCTATTCAAGGATTTTGGGTACTTTAATTTGTATTTGGAACAATGGACATCGGTACTCTATCTGTTGTTTTACTATTCTACATACTCTATTTCACTTTCTTATAGATGCCTCGGGCATATTTGGATGCTTTCTCAGATTTGTCGATAATATCCATGTGGACCGTTACTGGGTTTTATATCAAGTCCCTGTATGTGACATGGGGTATTTTTCTATCATTGTCTGGGGTGGGACTTCCACTTTTCTGGATGGATATTTGGGTTCCAATCTTCAGATGTGAAAATGTAATGACTTCATGGACTGCTTTACTTCATATAATATATTCAAAACAACATTTTTTCTCTTCTGAAAAAAAAATGATTAATGTTTATCACTCTGCCTTCAAAACTAGCGATGCTGGTCTATATTGCCGGTTTATTGATATGGTCTGATGGTCTTTTTATATTTTGGACATATCACACTCCTCACATGATTAGCGTTTTTCTCTGTTCAAGGATTTTGGGTACTTTAATTTGTATTTGGAACAATGGACGCCGATACTCTATCTGTTGCTTTACTATTCTACATACTGCTATTTCACTTTCTTATAGATGCCTCGGGCATATTTGGATGCTTTCTCAGATTGTCGATAATCTCCATGTGGACTGTTACTGGGTTTTATATCATGTCCCTGTATATGACATGGGGTATTTTTCTATCATTGTTTGGGGTGGGACTTCCACTTTTCTGGATGGATATTTGGGTTCCAATCTTCAGATGTGAAAATGTAATGACTTCATGGACTGTTTTACTTCATATAATATATTCAAAACAATGTTTTTCCTCTTTTAAAGTTTCATTTTTTTTTTTTAAATTGAACCTGTCGTCGCTATACCGACGCCTTGTAAGCATTGGAATTGTGACAGATTAGAAACGTCAGAAGAGCGACAGTATAAAAACGTCGGACGAGCAACGTTCAAAACGTTGGACCACATTTCATCGGAATTGCAACCGTTTACAAACGTCGGAAGAGCGACGTCCAAAACGTCGAACCACATTTCGTCGAAATTGTGACAGTTTACAACTGTCGGAAGAGCGACGTCCAAAACGTCGGACCACATTGCATCAGAATTGCGACAATTTACAAACGTCAGAAGAGCGACGTTCAAAATGTTGGACCACATTCCATCGTAATTGTGACAGTTTACAAACTTCGGAAGAGCGACGTTCAAAACGTCGGACCACATTTCGTCAGAAGTGCGACAGTTTACAAAGGTAAGAAGTGCGAAGGATTGGGAAATGTCGGAAGAGTGACGCTTGTTTGGAAGTGACGAAAAAGGTGTCGATAGTGCGACACCTTTTAATTGCGTCGAAAATGCGACGGCATGTTAAACCATGTTTTTCCCTCCCTCGAACTATCGCCTTTGCGACGACTATTTGTCGGAATAGCGACGAATTGGCCATCGGAATTTCAGTGAAATTTTCTAGTGTCCTAAAGTCTCAATTCAAATTATGTTATCTACCCTTACTCATATATTATATTTATAATAACTCTCTTAAAAGTCTTACTAAGGTTTGGATATTAATATAATGAGATTTCAATATTTTTACATGGAATAGTACCTTTAAGGGTTTCGTTGCTAATACATAGCCAACGAATTTAATACTTGATCATACCACTATAATGGTTTATGAAGGTCGTTAGTAATTCATAGCCAACACATTACCCTTTAATCCCATAACATTATCATTCGGCTCATATTCGATTTTAGTGTTTGACCATTTGTCATTATAATTGAACTGATATTCGAATAGAACATTAAGTGTATACTAGTAGTCATATCACATTATTGATGTATTAATCCTTTTACATATTTGGATTTACGATGTATGGTTTAATTTGTCTTACCCTATGCTTTCAATGTCCAAATCTTATATGGATATTTGACCATACGTACGCGATTTTTTTCATCTGAATTCCATTAAATTTATGACATCTCTCCTGTAATGTTTCTCTATTTGAGGTTATCAAGGTTTAATTTCTTGTCCTCTGCATTAACTCATTCACATGGATATTTTTATTTTTACTTTCCAATGGCATTCGGATTCATGTGATGTTGACGATGGATATGAGATCGTACTTCTCCCTCCATACTCCTCATTTAGGCTTCTATGTAAATTCATTTTTCATCGTTTCATTTTCATGTTTTTATGTTCATATGAGGGTTCAACTCTGGTTCCATATAGCAGCTATGATAGATTTTCACGACCATTTTTCTCCTTTCTACATAATAGACAACTTCAGGTAAATACTAATCTTTTTTTAACTTGCCATTTCATTTGATATAGTTTTCTTCCTTTGAACAATTTCTGAACTTTTTTGTTTAATTATGCATGAATTTAAGTGCGTTCTTTTTCTGTTGTTGCAGAGTAGTAATGTGGTCTTTTCATTCAGAAATTGTAACCTCTTAGATAACTCATTTTATGATTGTGCAGATAAGTTAAATCTATTCCCACAGGGTTACGTTTACTTCTTTCTCATACTTTCCCTTACAATTTTTTATTTCCTCCGTTATGGAGGTATCAAACCTCTTTAATTACGTAAAGGGAGATTACGATGGTCGTGGGATATTTAATTAATCGTTTTTAATATCCCTTCATTCTTGTAATGGACTTTGTTCCTGTGAAGGAAATTTTGGGTTTATTGTGCTCTTGTAAATTCATCCTCATGTATTTACAAGGAATTGACTATGTATTTTATAATAACATTTTTCTCCCATCTTTATTTCCTCTCACCGAGATACAAATTGATTTTATTTTCCATAGAATGGTATTTTACTTATATGTCTCTCTCTGTAATATAATTCAATTGTTGAAATTCATTTCCACATCGAATTCGTTAATATTTTCCTCATCTTCGTTTGGGGTTGCTCAGAATGTATATGATTTCATTATTTATGTTGTTTACCTCTCCATGTATGTAATTTTACCTTACATTTACATTCAATTCCATATGGAACTCAAATTATATTTACTTAGTTATTTTGTAACTCTTTGTCTTGTAATTTCCGCGAATTTTATCTTATTTTATAAGGTTTTCTGGAATTTTTCAGGGTCTTACATTTCGTCTAGACTCCACTATGATTATATAGTTACACTTTTAATTTACGGTTGGTAATGAAATTTCTTTATTCCATAGTCATTTACCCTCAATGACTCTAATAAATAAATTTTATATAGCTTTCATCCAACATCATTTATCCTCACGATT
The DNA here is from genome assembly GCA_034641835.2 of Pinus albicaulis. Classification (NCBI taxonomy): domain Eukaryota; kingdom Viridiplantae; phylum Streptophyta; class Pinopsida; order Pinales; family Pinaceae; genus Pinus; species Pinus albicaulis. The sequence goes on along the minus strand of CM076569.1, from coordinate 221,479,461 downwards.
CAGATTTATTAATTTTTGTTGTTCCTGTAGACCCTCAGGATATGGAAAACCAATTGAAATTTATTGCATATTTAAGTGGGTTCTCATTCATCACTGTTTGAAATAATCGTTGTTACTACAGATTTGGGTTTCAGTCTCTATCTTCCATTATAGGGTTTGTTTATTTATATAATTATCTTCCTGACATATATATATATTGAATTCATTTATTATATTTATAATTGTTGAAAATAATAATTAATAATTTACAAAATCTATTTGAATTATTCTATTAGAAAATACTAATCATTTTATTAATTTTCATCAATTAATAAAATGTTGTATTGTACAGAAAATTTCCTTCCTAATTAATACCATTCATGGTCTTCAATAATTACCGAGTTTTCCAGAACACGAGTAATTTACTTTGATAATTTCAGTACTGATACTATAGTATCTTTCTGTATAATTTTACCATCATAATTAATTAATTTTCCTATTTGTGAACAAAAAGTATTTCATTTCATCCAATTGACTAGTAAGGTAGTTTCATGTTGTAACTACCATTGTCAATTTCTCAGATTTTATGTGTTTATTTTGATTATCATATTAATTAAGATTTTAACTCTTCTCCAGATGGGTTTATTTTACAGGTATTACACCTCTGGCAATTTACCACTCGTCAACTTGTGCATTGTTAATCACAAACCTTGACAGTTACTTTTATTACTTCTATTTACACGTTGGTCGATATCATGCACAGAATTCAATCCACTGAATTCAAGGATATTATTTCATGTATAATTTATTTAATTAATAGCCAGAACATATGACTATAGTCAATTTAATCATGACAGTTTATGGTGACATGTTCTATCATTTTCAATAGATAATTTTTTTCTTATTATGATGATAACAGTTCATCTTTATAAGGAGTTTATATATCATTTTTTCCCAATTTTTTTTAGTATTTCAAATACATACTGATTCTAAGCATAATTTCCAATTAATGCTACATGTAAAATTGTACTATCCTCTAGTACTTCAATATGTAACTGATATTTTATTTCTTATTTGATCATAAGAATAAATCGATATATGCAACTTTTGCATTGGATGTACAACATAAGTTTTTATATTAAATTTGTACAATCATGTTTTCATCTAGATTGACAATTATATTCCACTATATCTCTATTTACGTTTAATTATTGTTTACAGAATAATTACGTTAAATATTCTCTATTTACATCCTTAGAATATTTTCCCCTTCTAATGATGTATTTTATGTTTGTAATAAACTAGGTATTTCAAACCTAATAACGGATTTAAACCCTCCTAATTGGGTTTAGGCATTTTTTTTGTTGGTCTACTAATTTAATTATTCTATGTCAATATAAAGAGCTAAACCATTTTTGATATAGTGATGTTCTGTTAACTACATCAGACTCTGTACATTTAAAAATAACATAATTCCATTATACTATTTAATAATTCAAAAAAGATAATTTTCCACTTATATTTATACATAAAACACAAGTAATTTTATACTATAATTATCATAATAATAAAATAATCATAAGAAAAAATAAAATTAACGGTGCATACCTATTCTAGTAAAGGCTATTTTCCACCCAACCTTGAGCTTTCCTCAACAACTCCCCCCGGGAAGAGACCAATTCCTCCAAAGTGTAGACAACCTCTTCTCTACCCTAGAATGTCTTATTTTAAGAATTATTTCCCTTCAGCATGTTTCCATAATTATGTTCATTTAAATTAGGATGTTTTTCTCCTTTTTCCCAAGCTTTAGTTTTGTTTTTTCCACAAAAGCTCTTTAAAACTAGTTTTTTCCTCTTTCTAGTTTTATTTCACCTATTCTCAGTAACTTTCCACTTTACTGAGATATCTTTTAGAGTTTTATCTCCAATATAATATTTTTAATTTATTTATTTTCTCCAAGGATTTTTGGAGAATTTGGGAAAGTATTTGCATTTAATTCCATTCTCATAGACTTGAAATCTTGATCTCCAATATAGTCTAGTCTTTGCGTAGTAATTAAAATTCCACATTTATTAATTTAAAAAATATAATATGTCCACACATATAGCTTTCCTTTAGGTACACTTCACCTTTAGGATTTTCAATTGTCTAATAAAAGTAGTAAAATAGGGATATTACAAAAATTATGTTGACTATGTTCATCCATTATTGTAATAAAATATATGTTGGAAAAGTATTGCACAAATGAAATGAAAAATGGGATTCAATGGTCATTTCGGTAGAAGATGTACAGTTTCAATACAACGTAGAAAACCTGCAGTTTGAACAAGTAAAGTGAGAATACTAGGCATATGTATATAAAGATATATAACCTACAAAGAATATGTTATGCATTTAGAATAATAACATAGGCCATTCTTAGACATTGTTAAATTTAGTTTATAATCTACAATGGGAAAGTACATCATTATTTGGTGTACAAGCTAAGTATTTAAGGTAGTAGAGCAGCAAGATAGGAGTAACTCAAGAAAAACATTGACCCTTATTTACTCTTTATGTCTAGTAGTTGACATACAACAAGGAGTGGTTCGGTTTAAGCAGAAAAAATATTGTGTACACCACACTACCATGCTCGCAATTTGTAGAATATTGAATACAAGAGAAACTCGATGGGGTTTTCAAGGAAAAATTACCAGACAGTGAGCTCCTTAAAATAAAACACATAAAACACGGAAAATAATGAGAGAAAACTTCTAAACAAAAGAGAGTCACATATTATTTTTCATTAAAAATTAAAATTCATGATAATGGTATATAAGAAACTACATGCTTCTATTTCCAATAAAAGTTAACCATTTGGGGAGAATGGACCTCTAAACATTAAAATTCTCAGAACTTATATTAACACATCAAAAAAAATCTTGAAGAACCAATTTTAGTAGAAATGTAACCTTAACGCATAAAAATTTCCATGCTAGGGAAAAGAAGAGGAAAATGTAAATCAACATGCAGCATATATATATACATAAATACATACACACACACACACGGATATATATATATATATATATATATATATATATATATATATATATATATATATATATATATTTGTTTAAAAAACGTTACTGTATGGAAATAACCATGAGACGAATTTTTTCCCTTGTCAATAGAATCAGAGTGTGAAATAATTGGATGACAAAGTTGAGACTGTCAGAATAAATACCCAACACAATTTTTCATACATTCGCGTTCCTATGAATTAAAGAAACCTATGTTGTCCTATGAATAAAAAACAAGAAACCTCGAAATGGGATCAATTGTATCTATGGAATTATGCTCTTCTTCCATTGAAGAAGTCACATTTGAATTGTGTTGCATAGGCACCAAAGGCTTTATATCAAGTCATAGCCCTACTCATACCAGAGACGTATGAAAGAAATAAGTTCCTTGGAATTTAAAAAAAATGAGAATAATTTGTATGTCACGAATTAGAAATTAATCTTAACCATACCATTTTTTCCTAATACCTATAAGTTATAACTCTAGGAACCATATATTGTTAGTTTTCCTACAAATAATTTGAAAATCCCGCACCTGAGAACATAATGAAAGAATAATTTTTAAATTATGAAAGATCTGAGGAAAAATATGTTAAATAAGTGTACAAAAAAATAAAAATTTAAGGGTTAAATTATTTACGATATAATTAGCCACAGGTTGTGCATATCCCAAAAATAATTAGAACCATAAGAAAGGTAGCGTCGAGGCTGACTAGTGCCAAGAAGGACGAAAAATACCTCTTCTATGTCCAAAAAAATTCCAATGGTGAGGACCGTGAGAAGATAAGGGTTTTCAGACAAACATTTCGTGACAACCAAACCTCTGAATGACCTTCTGGAGTGGCCACAAAACTGGGTGGTTACCCAAAAACCAATGGATGCAATTGGAGACATCGGATGTGTGAGGACAAAGATCAATGATCATGGTAAGCTGAGATGTCTCCTGGAAGCTCTCATGTGGCATTGAGGAGGATACTTAAACCCAGGTAAGAAAGAGGCCCGAGCGAAATTTCATCAAACATTAACTAAAAATAATTAAACCCTATTCATCTCGAGAGACTCTAACCATCAGAACCACAAAACCCTCCTCTGCATAAAAAAAATCTACTCGACAGTTAGATAGTAATGAAGGACAGTTACAAACAAGTGAATAATAGGTTAGACATGGAAACCATCGCAATTCAAATCAATGTGTAATGATAACCCAATCATGTAAAAATAGATATAATGGAACAAATTATGACATGAAGGCAGGTAGGGGAGTTATTTTCAAAGAGGAACTCTTTACAACATAAATACTTGAATTAAAGTTATAAAATTTGATAAAATAGTTGTGAAAAATAATATTGCTTCTTTAAAATTTTATAATTTCTATAAAGGAAATCTCATTGGTTAGGTAATTAAATTTAGTACTAATAGAACATACAAAATAGAATTAAAAATAAAATATCATTAATAGAAAAAATAAAATAGTCATGTACATTAAATAAATAAATAAATTATATTTTAGGAAAGCTAATTTATTGTAACAACTCTACTTACCCATTTTTTTTTCTATTTATATCCTTAACCATACTTTGTCATCATTAAATTTATTTAATTTTTTCATATTGGGATGTTTCAACCCATGTATACTTTCTGTCATTACAATTTTTCTAACGACATCATTAGTTATGAACAAAGTAAAAATTTGTTGTTCCTGATCCTTAGACCAACCTTCAGTGACTTCAAAATTTCTCTTTATATCGGTACTCATTTTTGACATTTCATTACAGTACACACTTATGTTATAATGGTAAATTATCTTAGTATTCACAACATCATGCCTTTACTAGCATTAATGTAATAAATTTACTACTTATCATACTAAAATTATTTATTAAAATACTTGAATACACAATATATATTCTAATAATATACTCCACACTTGAAATAATATACAATTCATTTAACCTTTGGAATTTACTTGAAATATTAGTAATTCAATTCCATATATCCATTCATCAACTTAGGACTTATCCTCAACATCTACATTATATAACATACTATTCTTATGACATATTGAATGTCCAACGACATTCTACTTTGCTATCATTGCAAAGTACTTATTCAAATTAAATTTGGATATATGGACCTTACCTTTAATTCGATTCTTTACCCTAGCTTTGAAAAAGAGTAGATATTACATATGACATTAATTTGATTTATGTTACTGAATTCCGATACATAGATTAATTTTCCATCATATATGCTATACTAGGCTACGATTGTAATGGTTTGATATTTCATAATCTGCATTGGGATTATATAAAATCTTTACCATAAATTTTGACAGCTATTGGATATCATTCCTCTATTCGATTTTTTCTCGTATTAATAGCCTTGTACTCCGTCTATTATTCGTCACATGGCATGGTATATTTTTCAATTTCTGGTGTGATAGATCGATGCGACGTTAACATTAAAGATGATGTTGTATACATTCCCTCCATTTGACATATTGTTTTTTTTTATGGTCGGCTAGTTTTTAGACTTTTATTTTTTTTTGTTTCTCTAGAGGGTTTGAGGGTTTGGCTTTGGTTTCCCACCCAGCCCAGTATTAAAATTTGTAACTTGTTTGTTTGATTTCATCTACGTTATGAGACTCAGGTAATTAAACTATTATGGTTTGATTTTTTTTATGCATCTGTTCAATTCATATTAATAATTTTTGAATTCAATACTTACTCATTTACATTTATCTTTTCATGTGTGCAGGGGATTTTATGAAAGGAACTTCGGCTCTTATTATTATCCTTTGTTCTCTAAAACCCTGAGGTAACGTCGTTAACATTTCCAGGTAAGAAATTTAGCCTTAGCTTTATGAACACAAAGTCTATCTCTATTATTATTATATCAATGGTATTGCCAAATTTATTGAGTTCATTACTCTTCAACTCGTTTTTGTCCTTCCATTTTCTCCTATGAGAAGGTCATTTTCTTTCCGAATTCAGTTTTGTGATAACCTAGCTGGGTTTTGCTATCATTTTCTTTGTGCAAAATTTTTTAGGTCATTCTTATTGATGAATTTAATTCATTATGCCGATAATGGGTCTTTCCCTTAACTTCTTTTTTTGTTAGATTGATATCATTAAATTTCCCCATTTAATTTTTTTGTTACACAGAGATGAGAATTTCGTTCTTACTCCCCAGAAGGAAATACAATTTCATTTTCTCCTTATAGACATAACCCAAATACAAAATTCGTCTTCCCATTAGAATTGTATTTAAGTTCTTGGATATTCTTATGAAAATTCCAGAGAACGTAAAATTAATTTATGAAACAAAGTTCTTTCTCTGTGTATAAAATTTGTCTTTATGTTTGAAATACATGCTTTATAACTTCTTCTTATTCGGTTTTTTCCTTCACTATGAATAGTTTATTATGATTGTAACTTTTCGTTGGGTATTTTAACAAATTTTTGTTACTGCCATTTACTCTCAAGGAGTTCAACCTCATTTTATCCTCAACGATGGTTGTATTTCAGTTTGCCACAGTAACCATAATTGTGTGGAACTGAATTAAGAATATGTACATAATTTATGATTTTTCCTTGTCAAGAATATTTTTGCTTCATTACATCGCTTCTTCTTGTTTTAACTTACTTTGTACAGTCCCATTTATTTTCGTCATACCACAATTTCCATACTAAATGGGACCAGTATTTTCTTTAGGATATGTGATAGGATCTCTAATTTCAATTAAGTTGAATCCACAATTATCATTTATATATACACTCAGGTAGGTAATATTCATGAATCCATTCTAAATTCATAAGTAAATATTATTTTAATTCATTATGATTTATGATTATATGTATATTACTTGTTCAGGAAATAATTTGATAAGAGATTGTGGATATTATTCTCTTTATTAGTACGTCTCATTTTATTAATTTTACTCCATATCATTTCTTCTATAGGAACTATGTCTCTTTTATACAGATTATTCCAAATTTACAGTATATACCTTGTCTGCCAATATACATGTAAGGTTAATTGGAATATCACAATACCCTCACTACAGTGTATTCTTCTGTTCATTTACCCGCATGAACGTAATTATTATCTTCTTTGTGTACAGGGATGATTCCACTGCTTACATTTAACAATAAGGTAATATTTCTAGTTCAATTACCCTCGTTATTTTCTTGTTTTTTATTTAATTATCTACTGTATTATATTCATATACTAATCCTTGCATATATTTTATTTGTGCAAGTATTGCACTTCTTGCATTTTAACCTTCCTCAAATTTGGTATTCATTCTGCCAACTTTGACAAATTATATTATTTATTCTATTTACAGGTTGGTACATATCATGTACAGAATTCACCCCACTGAGTTCAAGGATATAAGTTCATATATAATTGATGTAATTTATTAAACAAAACAATGGAATTTTTTCAAGGAACTCTTGACAATTTGTAATGATATAATCTATTCTTGTTAGTAAAATTTTCTACTCAATTCTATTTATGATGATAATCATTTATTATTATAAGTAGCTGGAATAGGTATTGATCTACATGTTTGTAATATTTCTCTTGAACTATTCCCTAGTACCTTAACATGAACTTGATATCTAATGTCTTATTCCAATATAATAATGAATAGTTACATGCAAATTTTATGTTAATGTACAACAGAGTTATCTTAATTTGTGCAATCATGTTTTCTTCTAGATTGACAGTTACCTCTTAATGTACTTAGATTTCATTTTATTTTTTATTACAGCACAATTATATTCATTATCGCTCCTACATCATTTCCACATTCACTGATGTATTTGCTACATTTAATAATTAGACTCTTTCAACCGAACAGCAGATTTAAACCCTCTTACCAGGGTTTAGACATTTTCTTTGATGGTTTACTAACTTCAGTTTTCTATGTAACTATACAGAACTATATTGTATCTATTGTAGTATATTATGTTAGATATATTAGACTCGGTAACTTAAAATCTACAGAATTCCCTTATAAAAATTCATAATTCATAAAAGACAATTTCTAACATATCTCTCTACATAAACCATCATTTCTATAACTATTTTCACAACAAAAAAACTATCAAACATAATTAAATTTCTTGTGCATACCAATTTTCGTAAGAATATTCGACACCCAACCGTGAGCTTTTTCTCCACGGATCCCTTCAAGGAAAGACTAATTCCTCCAAAGTGTAAACAACCTCTTGTCCACCCAGGAATGGCTTATTTAAGCTTGCCTTCCATTCAACATTTTCCATAACTACGTCCAGTTAATCAGGATGGTGTTTTCCTATTTGCCTAGGCTTTCCTTTTGTTTTTTCCACAAAATTATTCAAAACTAGATTTTTCCTCTTTCTACTTTTATTCCACCTCTTCCAGTAACTTTCCACTTTACTGAGGTATATTTTTTTTATGTTTATCTCCAATATAATATTTAAACTTTTATTTATTTTCTCCAAGGATATTTGGAGAATTTGGGATAGCCTTTGCAATCTTGTCCATCCTCATTGTCTTGAAACCCTGGTCTCCATTTATACTTTAGTCTTTGCACAATAATTCAAATTCCACATTTATTAATAAAATATGTCCACAATAATTGTTTTCCTTAAGTTCCACTCAACCTTTAGGATTGTTCAAATGTCTACCAAAATCCCTAAAAATAGGGATATTACATTTATGATATACATTTCATCCTTTTACATCATATTTAAATTTATTTTAAACTTACCATTACTAATCCATGAAGATAATAGTTCAATGATAATTTTCCATATTAGTTGTGTGATTTTGATTGTTCTTTAAAAAAAACTATCAAATCTCCTTAATGTAATTTTTTTCACTTTATACCCTCAACAACATTTTATTCTACGTATATTAATAGTATTCTAAATACATAAATGTAACATCTAAAGTTAAATATATTTATATATTTACTTTTTTTGTTTTCAGATATAAAATCAAATATCTTTTCTCTGTATAATAATTCATAACAACTTTTTATCTTTTATTTGTTTCGAAATAGACATTAAATCATTTTCAATATTCCTATAAAATAGAACTCCATTATTATTTGAGAAGTATAATTTGCATATTCTGTATATACTTTTCACTTAAACATTAAATTTAATCACATTTCAATATGCATTTTTAATAGATATACTATATCACGTTTTATTTAAAAATTGTAATTTTTAAACCTTAAACCTTTTTCATGTTTGTATCCAAACTCCCCTTACTCCTACATTGTAACAACTCTGTTTTCAACAATTTTTTTATTTTTCTATTTATAGTACACAGACTAATCACACACCATGTATTGACTATTATTCATCACCTTCCGACAAATATTTTCCGTCCACATTTTCCTTCAATGTACTTTTAATATTTCATGTTTTAACCACATACACAATTGGGGCTATAATTCCACTTTTACAATTTCAGTGAGACTCCATGTCTAGGAGCAATTCCATCTCATTTAACACAGAAGTTAATAGAGTAATAATTACATCCCACTTTAATTATTATTAACCCACTCTTTTCCATGTGAATTACTTAATACCTTTCCCAAGTCCATTTCTCTCCAGCCCTATTTACATTGTCTTAACCTTTATTGAAAGTTAGGAACTATATCCACTCTCTGAGATATATATTTAATTTAACATACGAGAACTTCCATTTTAAATGGTCTCTTTCTTATGGATATTATTTTCACTTAGACCTTTTCCCTCCACATTAATTTACGAAAGCTCTATCATAACTTTCGTGACTATTTCATTAATTTGTTCATTCATAATAAAATTAAGTGTGATTTTTACACTCGAACTTATAATTAGATTGTATCAAATTAATTCTTATGACTCATTCAATTATCTGTTGGCAATATGATGTTGAGTGTTGTCCTTGATGGCAACCCACTTGATGAAGATGATGGCAACCTACTTGATGAAGTTGTCCCTGATGGAATATGTCTTGATGAACTTGTTAAATGATGTAAATCTGATGTATATACAATGAGTACAGAAGGTAATGATGGAAGGAATATCAGTATGTGCTAGAACATGATGAAAAGAGTATGTCTCAAGGCATACGCGGATTTGTCTAGACAAAGTAGCGTATGCACGCGGGAAATAACGTGCCAAGTCGCGTATGGGAAAAAGCGCTCTAAATATGTAAAACTAGGGGTAACCACCATGGTATTGACCCATTGTATTGAGTAATGATTCGTCTATGTGACCCCGTCCAGGAATACCATCGAAAGTAATGTGGTTTTGGCTCATGGTATTGATAAAGGGTAAACCTATATAAGGAGAAGAAATTCATTGTGCAAATGTGTGCATAAGTCTAGGCTTGAATGAATACTTCACTCTGAAGTATATCTGAATGGAAAGGGTAACAGTTTGATGATAGATCTGAATCTGTGATGCACCTATGAAGAAATTGATGAAGAAGGTTATCTAGATCTGAAATGTATTTGTATCTTCTAGATCTTTTTGTGGAATGTTTAAATCTGAGATGAGGTGAACATCTGTCTGAAAGTAAAGGGTTAAATCTGAACTGAATATCTGATCTGAAGAAGTATGCTGCTCTATAATGTCTGAAGTTCTATACGCTAGTTTGTCGCAGCAGAAGCGCGTATATACGCAGGTTTGATGAAGAGAAAGCGCGTATACGCGGGTTGATGTGAATGGAAGAGCGTATATATGCGGTATCAGTAAAAGGAAAGCGCGTATGAAAAACTAGGGTTTGCTGAAGTTTGTGGTATGAGATGTCTGATTTGTTCTGTTGGTTTACTGCTATCTATTGATGAAGTTATAAGTTTCAGTTTGATGTATGATTGAGCTTAAATGTGTGGAGTGGGTCCAGTCTGAAAATATGATGAAAAGTGGCCTGCAAGTTGTGTTCTAAAAGAAGCTTTTGGATCTAGTGTGAAAATTGATGAAATGTGGTCCATGGTGGTGCTGAGGGTTGTAGCCTTCAGTCAGGGGTCGTAGCTCCCTTCCAGGTGAAGCTGGTAAACGAGAGCAGCGGGTCGTAGCTCCCTTCCAAGTGAGGCTGGTAAATGAGTGCAGGGGGTCATAGCTCCCTTCCAGGAGAGGCTGGTAAATGAGAGCAGGGGGTCGTAGCTCCCTTCCAGGAGAGGCTGGTAAACGAGCACAGGTGGGTGCCTGCGTACTGGTATGAGTCTGAGCCAGTACATAAGTTGTAAGATGTTTTATTTATAATAAACTATTGAAGGTTGAGCAACGGCAGCGGTGGTTTTCTCCCAACTTGGGTTTCCACCTAAAATCCTAGTGTTCATGTGTGATGCTTATGTGTGATGGTTTATTCTGTTATTACTGCACATGTTTACTGTTAACTAAACATCAGAAGAATGAATGTTGCATAGATCTAAGTAAATATTTAATTGCATAATAAGATCTCTGTGTATATGCGAGTTTAATGAAGGAGATCCGCGTGTATATGCTAGTTGGCTTCAGCAAAGTAGCGTATGGGTTTTGAAGTAGGAAAAAGTAAAAAGAATTGAGTATGCCTCACCTAAATAAGTTCACCCCCCACCACGATATTTTCTCAACATTATCCACGTACCTTCAAAGACCTACTTGCAGAGTTACTTTACCCTTACTCATATAAATTTTGTATGCTATGAACTATTACTCTATCTAAACTTATGTAGAGTCATTTCCAATGTTACCATGTCAACAAAATTAGCTCTAATTCATGGAGTTTAACTTTATATTTGTCACCATTTAACACCTATAATATTTATTGAACTTATACATTGCGCTCCATATGATATTCTGGTTATGTATAACCCACCTCATCGGATTTAAACACGTGATTGGTTTCAAATTTATTGTGAATTAATTGCATTGCTTCTCCATATCCAGTTTCCCCAAATCACTGTATGCGATTTTTCTCGGGATGTATTGACATCCATTGTCTACGTTGAGGTTGCATTCATCATTCTATCCAAGCAAGAAACATCGCTTCCTCTAGTTTATTGGAATTTGACATGGCTTATTTCTTATTTTCATAGTTCCATTTATTTAGTTTTCGTTCTAATGTGTTCACTTCCTTCTCACCAGGAACTCCATGTGATTTTGTCTCTCAACTATGACAGGGACTTCCGTTAAGCATGGTTCGACACAACCCCCTCTTTCCCGGTATTCGTTTGAACCATTTTACAACTTACGCTGTATATTATTTCCAAAATTTCCCATTGTATTAATTAACTATAGGTCAAATGTGAAATATTGTTTCTAATAATATGGTATTGATTTAGTTCATGGTATATTTTGTTACTTTTTTAGAATTTTGCTAAGTTTATTTAGAAAATGTGCCTATGAGGGAGTATCATGTGGCATTCCGTCTCGGACATCCACTATCAATGCTCATTCTACCTTTGAAATTTTGTTTCTATGTTTTTGGTGCTCCTTTATGTTACACAACGCTTTGTTAAATTTTTTGTTTCACTTTCACATTGGATACCCTTTTACTTGTAATTTTGTGTGACTGTGGTTTTTGGTTAACACATATGGCTAGCCTGAACGAGCTCCTCTCGTCCCATAGTTGTCATCCCAAAACCGTTACCAAAATCCTCAGGTAATCTCATTACCACTAGTGTCACTTTTAATGATTTATGTTTACCATTAATTTATTGTTGGTATGTTTAGGGTCTGGCCGCTCTTGCTCTGTTCGAGTTTTTCTGAGACCTCCAGAGATTTACTAATTTATTTGGTAGCCACTTTTAAAACTCTGTGGTAGAATTTTTAAGTTTTATTTGGGAAAACCCATTTCCATTATTCCAAAATTATCAAATTGGGTTTGTATACTATACTTAGGAACCTCAATTCCTTAGTCCATATTATCATATAACTATGGTATATCATTTTAATTCAATTCACATTTTCTGTGAAATGATAAAATCTTGTATTCTAGTATTCCCAGCTTAAACTCTTTTTTCTATTGTTTTTATGTTACCTTGTTCACGGAATATTAACCCCTTTAATACTTTGAATTTGATACAAGAGTTATCATTCTTTCTAGTTTCCGTCCTTTTCGTTAAACTATAGAATTATCAAGTAAGTTTTTCCTGCAATTTAATTAATTTCTTATGATTATGATTTTCCTCCCATCTTTTCTAGTAACAATTAAATTTCCTCTTGTTATTGCGGACTGGATTTTCCATATCGGTAAGTAAATTTTTACCCTTTTTGGATTTAAACTCTATTACTTCCTTTTATCTTTAAATTCATGCTACAGATCTAATTTACTATTTCCTGTATAGTGCAGGTATTCTTTTCATTTTACTTGATTTACCTACTACTGATGGCCTTTCCTATTCAATCATAACTATGGACGTTTCTTCTTTAGGTTTTCCCAGTAACCCAGTTGGGGATTTCTAATATTTTATATTTGGCTCCTTTCCAGAGAGACTATACACTTTATTATAAATGAGACAGAGTTCCCAATTTGTATAATCTAGTTATACTCATATATAATTTGAACTGTGTAACTCTATGGATTTATATCCTTATAATTACATGACTATGTAATGTATGGAGCAAACTCCTTTCTCTTTGAATGAAGTTATGTTTGAACCCTTATGTAATACTGTTCTTAAAGTTTTTATTTCAATTATAGTAATAATTTCTAAGTACCTCCTCGAAGGATATTACCATCACCGTTGATTATGTCTCAGCTTTTGTATTACTTTGTCCAGTTATGCTACAACCTAATATTTACTTGACTGTACTAATTCTATAATATTTTTCATGCATATTTGTTTCCATTCGATAATAATATATTCACCGATTTTCTTGATTTCTAGAATAATTCTAGAACAAAAATATTATTCCATAATAAATTATGAGAGTCACCTAACCTCAGATGTAAACCCTCATCAAGGTTTAGACATTCTGAGAGCTGGTACTCTTTAGATTATTATATGTACAACCATACAGAGAAATTCTATATTTATTATAGCCTCCTCTATTAAATGTACATAATTACCAATTAATTCCCACTTTGTCCTTTTAACATTCCTTTCATATATGACATCTACTTTTGAACAAATTTAATAAAGTACATTTCTACAATTTTACTTCACCATAATAAGCATGAAAATACTAAAATTCTAACTTAAAATGAATCAATTGGTGCATACCACTTAAGGTAGACTAGTTTCACTACAAGAAAAAAGGACATTCGTGAGGGTCATGCTTGTGACAGACCTTTAAGGTCCGTCACCAATGTCACATAT